>CM031617.1:62563655-62566155 GCA_018398815.1 Conus ventricosus | reverse complement strand
CGTCTGTCTGTCTGTCTGTCTGTCTGTGTGTGTTGTGTGTGTCTGTCTGCTCTGTCCTCTCTCTCTCTCCTCTCCTCCCCTTCCTACACCACACAAACACGCCCGCACACATATTCACGCCCCCTCCCCCCACTCCTTCCCAACACACATATAATGTACGTCTGTCTGTCTGTCTGTCTGTCTGTCTCTCTCTCCTCTCTCCTCTCTCTCCTCTCTCTCTCTCTCTCTCCTCCTCTCCTCCCCCCCCCCCCCCCCCCCCCCCCCCCCCCCCCCCCCCCCCCCCCCCCCCCTCCACACACACACACTTCTTAAAACAAATCAGGAAGGTAGCGGGTCGAAGGAAACCTATAGACTCCCCCACCTTCCTTTCCCTGACCTGCATTCTACCCTCCCCCCACTCCCTCCCCCTCCACCGACACCCCCCTCTCTCTCCGGGATTTTCCTCCCCCTTCCTCTCCCTATTCTCCCACCCTCCTCCCGTCCCCTCCAGAGCTCCAGCGAAGCACAAGGATAAAAAAAAAAAAGGAGAGAAAGAAAGAAAGAAAGAAAATCAATCTCTTAGCACCATTCAGGTATGCAAACAGAGAGCTGGCTTTGGTTATGGGTTCTGCCTACCCTTGAATAACTCCAGTATTAGACAGTGACAGCACTGATGCCATGTACAAACCCACTTCAGGCCCTCCCCACCCCCCTCCCACACCTCCCTCCATTCTACCTACCTCCACAGATCCTCCCTCCCCCCCCCCTCCCTACTCTTCCAAGTCTTCTCATGGGTGGGGTCCTTGCAAACATTGATAATCTGGCATGGCGGTAGTCACAGATAAGGGGGATGGAGGAGGGGGTGGGTGGTGGGGTGGGGGGTGGGGGGTGGGGCTTGCAGAGGGGAAGGAGGTAGAGAACGGGGGTCATTGGGACAGGTGGAATATTATGATAGTTTGGAAGAGAGAGAGAGAGAGAGAGAGAGGAGAGAGAGACAGAGAGACAGAGAGAGACGCACATGCACACGCAGACACACATACAGAGAGAGAGAATGAGAGAGAGAGAAGAGAGAGAAGAGAGAGGAGAGAGAGAGAGAGAGAGAGAGAGAGAGAGAGAGAGAGAGAGAGAGAAGAGGTTGACAGTTTCAATTGTTTATACACAGAAAGGCAGCTCCTCTTAACGAACGGGGTGTGCATTATAAAACAGTTAAACACACTACCGTAAATATAACCAGACAAACGAAATAGTATTTTGATATTGCGTTCTCTCTCATCTGCAAAGCCTCGTGTACTATACTGATAGTTTATGACGACACTATTACAATGCGATGATATCAAAAGGAACAATCTGAAAGCATTATTAGGGCTTCTGTAAAAATGTTGTTGCTGTCAATTCTTTTCTGAGATTAAACAAAACAGGACAACATAAAACAAAGTGCATTTTATTTTCTTCAGTTTCTTTACAAAGTGGAAATCGCAGCTGGAGAGTATGTGTATTTCAGTGATGAAAAGAATGCACGGCTAAATATGATATCCCGGTGGATCTTGGTCATTTTGAATTTAAAATGTCTGTATCAATTAACTTATAATAAGTTTATACACAAACTGAATTATGACCAGATGTGCAATACATACTAAATCTGTCGCTGTTCTGAATATGGTTGTTTCGTTTATGCCATCTACAGTCTATAAGTCTTTGAAAAACTCTTAGAAAGCTTCATGCTTCTTCCGCACCTTGATTTAACCAGACAAACCCAAAGCCAAATTCAAAAAGAACATTCGACACCCACGTGTTCGATCCCCTCTCGTCTAAACTGTAAAATATGACATAGGCTTTCTGGTTAACCTGTGTGCGTCCATACGTTGTCAACTTTAACCAGTAACGAACGCAATTCGCAACAACACTGATATGTACAGGATATCTTTTTAAAATCACCATACACAGGATCATTTGGGGTCTGCATGTCTACGCCTAGGAATTCTTTAGAGCGAACAAATGCACCGTTTCACAGTATACAGATGCTTTATCTAGGCCCCATATTTCAGAACCATACAATGGTATATGCTTTATCTGAGCATCACACGACTTGCAGAATAGTTCTAATGAAAATATGTTCATTGCATTTAATTTTCTCCATATGTAAATAACTACAATGTTTGACTTTACTGCCCAGATCATTATATGCAGCGTTAGGACTCAGTCTGGTTGAAAAATAAATTCCCAGATATTTATAGACATTGGCAAAAGTCAATTTTTTTTCCCCATCAAACGCCATTTTCCCTGGCATTTAAATAACCACCTTTTCTATACACTGTAATGTTACTTTTGATCATACTGATTAAGCGCCAAGAGTACTGTCGCCTCACGTAAGCTATTAAGCTGGTTTTGAAGATCAGCCGCAGTTTCGACAAGGGACAATACCATCATCATCATTAGAGAGAGAAAGAGAGGAGAGTGAGAGAGGAGAGAGGGGAAAAGAGGAGAGAGAGAGGAGGGGTGGGGGGGAGGGGAGACGAAGAGC
>CM031617.1:62556652-62562655 GCA_018398815.1 Conus ventricosus | reverse complement strand
CCACGTTCACATAAAATCTGCTCTCAGTGTGTCTGGGGGGGTGGACATGATCAAAAACCGAAGGGCGTTAGAGATCCTGCTCTTACATTGCCTATAGGCTGGAAAACGTCTGACCCGATTTCTATGGGCAGGGATTCCTGTAGAGTCGATTTCTATGGACAGGGATTCCTGTAGACTCGATTCTATGGGCAGGGATTCATGTAGACTCGATTTCTATGGCAGGGATCATATGACTCGATTTCATGGACAGGGATTCATATAGACTCGATTCCTGTGGACTGAGTGTCCAATCACGACCAGCCCCCCTCCTCCACCCCCCCCCCCCCCCTTTACCCGCCTCCCCCATACTGATCTGGTATAACTGACCCAGCTAACGCATCTCTCTGGTACGTTTTGTGCATGTCACGATATTGCTTGAAGGATAATCGCTAAACGTGGGAAGAAATCCACTTACTTATTTTGAATTATTCACACTACTATCAGAGAAGAAGAAAGAGAAGAAGAAGGAGATGAGGAGGAGGAGGGGGAGGAGGAGGAGGAGAAGAAGAAGAAGAAGAAAAGAAGAAGAAGAGAAGAAGAAGAAGAAGAAGAAGAAGAGACAACAAAACAACACAACAACAACAAAACAACGACAACAGCAACAACAACAACAACAATATGTACCACGTGCTTGAAAAGCCATGTTTTTCTTTCGCCTCTCGACATTTCTCACATCATTTAATTATCCATTAAAGTCAACGTTTTTTGTTTTTGTTTGGTTTTGTTTGTTTGTTTGTGTGTTTGCTTTTGCCTCTTTTTCCACCCCGAGTACAAACTACATGTCTGTGTGAAGGGCGTGCTGTTTTTTCCACCCCGAGTACAAACTACATGTCTGTGTGAAGGGCGTGCTGTTTTTTCCACCCGAGTACAAACTACATGTCTGTGTGAAGGGCGTGCTGTTTTTTCCACCCCGAGTACAAACTACATGTCTGTGTGAAGGGCGTGCTGTTTTTTCCACCCCGAGTACAAACTACATGTCTGTGTGAAGGCGTACTGTTTTTTCCACCCCGAGTACAAACTACATGTCTGGTGAAGGGCGTGCTGTTTTTTCCACCCCGAGTACAAACTACATGTCTGTGTGAAGGGCGTGCTGTTTTTTTCCACCCCGAGTACAAACTACATGTCTGTGTGAAGGGCGTGCTGTTTTTTCCACCCCGAGTACAAACTACATGTCTGTGTGAAGGGCGTGCTGTTTTTTCCACCCCGAGTACAAACTACATGTCTGTGTGAAGGGCGTGCTGTTTTGTCCACCCCGAGTACAAACTACATGTCTGTGTGAAGGGCGTGCTGTTTTGTCCACTCCGAGTACAAACTACATGTCTGTGTGAAGGGCGTGCATGTTTTTTCCACTCCGAGTAACAGACTACATGTCTGTGTGAAGGGCGTGCTGTTTTTTTCCACACCGAGTACAGACTACATGTCTGTGTGAAGGGCGTGCTGTTTTGTCCACCCCGAGTACAAACTACATGTCTGTGTGAAGGGGTGCTGTTTTTTCACCCCGAGTACAAACTACATGTCTGTGTGAAGGGCGTGCTGTTTTGTCCACCCCGAGTACAAACTACATGTCTGTGTGAAGGGCGTGCTGTTTTTTATCCACCCCGAGTACAAACTACATGTCTGTGTGAAGGGCGTGCTGTGTTTTCCACCCCGAGTACAAACTACATGTCTGTGGAAGGGCGTGCTGTTTTTCCACCCCGAGTACAAACTACAGTCTGTGTGAAGGGCGTGCTGTTTTTTCACCCCGAGTACAAACTACATGTCTGTGTGAAGGGCGTGCTGTTTTTGCCACCCGAGTACAAACTACATGTCTGTGTGAAGGCGTGCTGTTTTTCCACCCCGAGTTACAAACACATGTCTGTGTGAAGGGCGTGCTGTTTTTTCCACCCCGAGTACAAACTACATGTCTGTGTGAAGGGCGTGCTGTTTTTCCACCCCGAGTACAAACTACATGTCTGTGTGAAGGGCGTGCTGTTTTTTCCACCCGAGTACAAACTACATGTCTGTGTGAAGGGCGTGCTGTTTTTTCCACTCCGAGTACAAACTACATGTCTGTGTGAAGGGCGTGCTGTTTTTTACCACTCCCAGTACAAACTACATGTCTGTGTGAAGGGCGTGCTGTTTTTTCCACCCGAGTACAAACTACATGTCTGTGTGAAGGGCGTGCTGTTTTGTCCACCCCGAGTAAAACTACATGTCTGTGTGAAGGGCGTGCTGTTTTGTCCATCTGTTCTCACTTCCAGTCACTTTTACATGCCCGTTTAAAGGACATGTTCGTTTTGTCTCTTAACGTTCTCAACACTATTTACATATCCATAACAATCTGAACACTATTTACATACCCATAAAAATCTGAACACTATTTACATCCCCATAAAAATCTGAACACTATTTACACACCCAAAAAATCTGAAGACTATTTACACACCCATAAAAATCTGAACACTATTTACATACCCATAAATAATGTTCTCGTTCTCCCCATTCCTACTACGGTCTACATATCCAAAGAAAAACGTTGTTTTCGTACCTTCTCACTCCTCAAACCAGTTCCTATCCTGTGAATGTCAATGCTGTCCTTTCGTCCCTCTCACCCTCAAACCAGTTACCTATCCCTGTGAATGGTATCTGATGCCTTTCGCCCATCTCACCCTCAAACATTACTATCATGTAAGGTATGCTGTCACTTTCTCCTACACCCCTCAAACAGTTACCTATCCATAGTGAATGGTATGCTGCGCTTTCGTCCTCTCACTCCTCAAACCAGTTACTATCCCTGTGAATGTATGCTGTGCCTTTCGTCCCTTCGCACTCCTCAAACCAGTTACCTATCCCTGTGAAGGGTTATGCTGTGCCTTTCGTCCCTTCGCACTCCTCAAACCAGTTACCTATCCATGTGAATGGTATGCTGTGCCTTTCGTCCCTTCTCACTCCTCAAACCAATCACCTCTCCATGTGAAGGGTATGCTGTGCTTTTTGTCTCTCCCCACGCCGTGTTAACACCCATTACATGTCCTCGTAGATATTTTGTTGTTGTTCTTTTTGTCTCTTATCACTACTAATCAATACCTGACAGATGTCCATGTATGCGCTGTTTCATTCTGTCTGTCACATCCCACTCCCAGTTAGTAACTTTACATGTCGGTCAAAATGACTTGTTACTTCCGTCCTTTCCCGTCACCCTAGTTAGTTACTTTTACATGTCCGTCTAAACGCCTGGTTGTTTCCGTCCTTACTCGCTTAAATGCCATAGTTTTTTTTTTATTCTTTCCGTCCTTCTCATCACCACTGATTAATACCTTTTACAT
The DNA here is from genome assembly GCA_018398815.1 of Conus ventricosus. Classification (NCBI taxonomy): domain Eukaryota; kingdom Metazoa; phylum Mollusca; class Gastropoda; order Neogastropoda; family Conidae; genus Conus; species Conus ventricosus. Next base: position 62,559,311 of record CM031617.1, on the reverse strand, counting down.
GTCCGTCTAAATGCCTTGCAATTTCCGTCCTTACACGCTCCAGTGCTTAATGTCCATATATATGCTACACTAGAGTCTGTCTCTATCTACTCCTGATTAATATCGTGCACATGTCCAGCTGATAACCATGATGTTCTTTTAGCCTCTTACCACTTCTTTCATTTACATGTCTATCTGAATGATAAATTCTTTTCGTCTCTTTCGACTCGTAATTGATACCTTTTACATGTCCTTCAAAAGGCCATATTGTTCTTGTCGTTTCTTCCCGTTCCTACTGTCATGTGCATACACATTTATGGGTCAGACGCGTGTTTAAAAATCACATCTATTCTGTGCCCAATTTGAGGAGATAAAGTGATTGTCCGTCTTCGTTTTCATCGTCTTCAGTGTTGTTTTGTCTTGCCTGAAGAAGACCAAAGAGGTTGAAACGCGTCGTGTTTTGTGTTGTTATTTGTTTGTCTTTATCGTTCGGCGGAACAGTAACTTTCTTTTTAGGCGTATTCAAAAGTTTCATGTTTCGGGTCCGACGCGCGTTTATCAGTTTCATGTTTCTTTATCTGATCGTCTTCACAAGGAATGTCAAAAAGTTGAAATACAAAGAAACGGAACAGGACAAAGGGCAACGTAACGTCTATTTAATTACACAAATCGAAACAAAGGAATTTCCCCTTATTGTCTTCTCCGCGTCACAAATTAACAGAGAGAGAGAGAGACCAGAGACAGAGACAGACAGGCAGACAGAGAGAGACAGAGAGACAGACAGGCAGACAGAGAGAGAGAGAGAGACAGAGACAGAGAGACAGACAGGCAGACAGAGAGAGAGAGAGACAGAGACAGAGACAGACAGGCAGACAGAGAGAGAGAGAGAAAAGAGAGAAATTCACACCCAGATTGCTGTCTGTGTGAATAAAAAGAAATGTAAAATTCAAACAAACAAACAAACAAACAAAATAAAAAACCCTCTGCAGATGGTCGAATGGGGAATGTTGCTTTTTTTGTGTTGTCTGTAATTTCCAATGTGTGAAGCACACATGTTTGAGGAACATTCACTTGTCGGTTTCGTATCGTGTTATCAAGTAAGCTTTACTTTGAACCTTACTCTCTGTGTTTATATTTGTATATTTGTCTTCTTTTGCGTTCAGTGCAGTCCGTTTTCATCTCTAGATATAAAGAATGGTAGAGATATGAGACAGGAGAGCCCCCCCCCCCCCCCCCCCCCCCCACTCTCATTGGAACACCAGAGTCGGCGGCCCGTGACGAGTTCAAATTTTAAGCTTTAGCCTTAGGCTTTAAAGCTTACGTGACCTTTTCACGTGCTCCTCGACAAGAAAATTACTCCAGCTCACTGCTGACATGTTTGTTTTTGCCTGATCGTTATCTATGTTTTGTTCACATCTCGCGAGAAAGTAGCGAAACCTAGCGACACTTGGCGAGATCGTGATACAAATGAAAATGGGTTGTAGTATTTCGTGTCCTCTTCTTTTTCTTACCGGTAAGGTAGGAAAGGTTGAAAGAGGTGGTTTTCCTTTCTTGTGGGAGATTTGTTAGGTTGTAGGGTAATAGAGGGCTTGTTTGTCGTTGTCGCCGAGAAATCTGAATCAACGTTGTTTTTGTTATTTAAGTTTCATTTTGCGTCAGTGTTTTATTCTTTGAGAGGGGCTGGCTGTGGGTGACCCTTTTGTTGTTGTTGTTGTTGTTTGTCGTACCCAGGCTGAAAGACTCCAGGGATCATCCGAGCAGCCAAAGTATTTGAACACTATGGTACAAATGCATCAGCTGGGGATGAGAACATTACGTGTGGGACCGTTTTTTGATTACCCCGCCACACTGGCAGCCACACTCCGACTTCGGGGGATTTTGGAGACTGATAAGGTTAATGCTAGGAGCTTGTCACGACTGAAGACAATCTTCGCACAACTGTGCAGAACATAACAACATCTTGATGTAGCCTTGGTGTTCTAGCCTATGCCAATTGTGTCTGACACGGCCTTAAGCCAAGGCGGGGTGACCCTTTTATTCGAGCGTAATCCTTGATGCTGAATTTTGTTTGAGCAGTATATACTGTTGTTGGCTGGTTGTCCTTTGGCTGGCCGTCTGTCTGGCTGTCTATATGTCAGTGTGTGTGGTGTGTGTGTGTGTGTGTGTGTGTTCGTGCGCGCGCGCGCGCGCCTGTCTTTGTCTCTGTCTGTCTCTGTCTGTCTCTGTCTCTGTCTCTGACTCTGTGTATGTCTGTCTGTCTGTCTGTCTGTCTGTCTGTCTCTCTCTCTCTCTCTCTCTCTCTCTCTCTCTCTTCTCTTCTCCCCCCCCCCCCCCCAAAAAAAGAAAGAAATAAACAAAGAAATTTTTTTTTTGATAATTTCTCCATGAGGGATAAAGAAACGCAAGGGATTTCCCTCCATCATACGGGGCTATAGCCTTTACAATGTCTTATCTATCTATCGGTCTGTCTACACACTCACATACATGCACGCGCGCACACTCTGTCTCTGTCTTTCTCTGTCTCTGTCTCTGTCTGTCTGTCTGTCTCTCTCTCTCTCTCTCTCTCTCTCTCTCTCTCTCTCTCTCTCTCTCTCTCTCTCTCTCACTCCGAGTGTGTGGTGTGTGTGTGTGTGTGTGTGTGTGTGTGTGTGTGTGTGTGTGTGTGTGTGTGTGTTCATTT
>CM031617.1:62546351-62550652 GCA_018398815.1 Conus ventricosus | reverse complement strand
CTTCAGTAACATTGGTTCATTGTTCACTGAATTTGTGGGGGCAATGTCTCGATTGGTTTGCCTGTTACAAGAATATTGTTTTATTGCTTGATCAACATCTTAAATGTGTAAGCTGCATGCCCCTGTTTTTTCAGTGTGTTATTAATAAAATCTAACTGCTCAATTCTCTGCTTTTCATAGTGATCTTGTGCTGCAGCTAGTTGCACCACAGCTTTGTTATGTCTTTTTCTCTCGCCTTCATCTCGCAGTTTACTAAATGCGTAATTACTTCCACTAAAAGCGAGCGCATTAACCACAGCGCCGCCTATCATCATTACGAGTGAAGCCATTTTTATAAATGTATTTTTTCTTACATATTTATATTGTCCGGAATTATTCCTTGCTTAACTAGAAAATCTTTCGTGGCAACCGAAGCTGCAATGATAGCAATCAGCTTTGCTGAATCCTCAAAGTCTAGTTTGCCAAGATCTGCTGGTTTAATTCTTAACAAGCTTTTAACCAAGCATTGAGTATCCTACACTTAGACCTCCAATAACAGCAGAATGGTATACAAGGTTAGCAACAGTTTTTCGGTGCTCATTTTTATAAAATAAAATAATTATAATTTAATAAAAAACATGAACAGCGATGATCTCCTACAGCTACAAGGCAGCCTAAACCTTCCTGAACTTATGAATGACCAAGTTGATGACCAAGCTATTATGCCCAAAAAGGAGAGGCTGTATTCTTTGGCAGCATGTGGGAAAACAAAACAGTTCCTCGAACTGAATTCAGCATAGAACAGATTCAACAGATGTCGCCACAAGACATTATAAAGTATCATAACAGGTATGAAGCGCAGCTGGGTCTAGAATGGTGAAAAGTGGGGCAAACGGTTCTTAGTTTGTACACTAAACTAGTCAGTAGATTTGCTCCCATTGATCTGAACAAGATCTTACGTATGATTTAACGCAAGATCCAGTTTTAACAAAGTCATTAGAGTCTCTAGGATGTGATTATACTACAGATTTGGAACATTGTTATCGCCATTAATCATGGATTAATAACTTTTAATCATATAGATTTTGTTTCCCTTCAAAATGAACGAGCTGGAAAATCATCAGAACCAGAATCAGGAAACACTGAACCAGGTGGAGAAAGTAACCAAGCCAGAAAATCAGCAGAAAACGCTGAATCAGGCGAGACCATTAAAATCCTGGCGTGTTGAAGCAGGAAGAAAATTAGCAGAGTGGAACAGACAAAAAAATTAATGTTACAGAATATGACTCATCATGAAAACATAACACCGCCAACGCCAGAACAAGTTGATTCAATGCCGCTATAAAAACTTCATGTGATTCAAGGGCCCCAAAGTCTTCATGGAATATTGAACTTAAAACTGTTGCCATTTTGGCGCCATTGCTGCTGTTGGGGGCAGTTATTACGGCTATAAAATATATACACAATGGCAACAGAAACAAAAGAAATCAAAAAAATCTGAGCCACTAAATGCAGAAAAAGACACCAGCACGCCAAAACCGCCAATAACAAAGCATCATTTGATCCATTTATAATGGAATAATATTTTAAGACTTAATTTTAAATTTTTTAATAAAAATAGATCATGGCGTATTATAAAATGATGGTGTCAATAAATAAAGACATGGAGTCTATAAAAGGCATTTCCATAGACCAGAATTGTAATCAATGCGGTTGCTTCGATGTAAGACCTTCCTTAAGATCTATGCAGAGAACGCTGAGCAAGACATCCTCAACGATGACGCGTTTTTTGAGGCGTGTGTGTACTATATTAGACATCTACTATTTAAGATAAAAACATAGCTTGTATTTTTTTGATAATTATAAATAACTTGAATACGAACTTAGTTGTACTTAAAGGATGACTTAATCAAGAACTTATGAAGAACTTGATCAAGAACTTAATTAAAAACTTAATCAAGAACTTATTAAGAACTTGAAGTAACTTAATAAAAACTTAATTAAGAACTTGGGTGACTTAATTAAAAACTTAATTAAGAACTTGGGGTGACTTGGGGTGGGAGTGTGTGTGGTGTACACAGGGGGGTGGGTGGAAGGGCGTGCGTGCGTGGGGGGGTGGGGTGGGGTGGGGGGACGTGCGTGCGTGGGGTGGGGGTGGGAGGACGTGCGTGTGTGTGCGGCAGCCAAAAAAGTTGAAGCAGGACGTTGAAGCGAAGCAGTGAAGCCAGTAATCACAGCAATATATACAAAGTCATAAAGTGCTTGGTGGAAATTCAAGGCAGTCAACTCTAAACAAACCCAACCGCTCCTGCATGAGCGGTAATCTAAAAATAGATCTTACGTCAGTGGTAGGCCTGCAGTGGTCTTACAGCCGCGCGCACTGTTGGCTAAAGCAGCCAACTCTAAACAGCCCCGACCGCTCCTGCATGAGCGGTATCTAAAAATAGATCTTACGTCAGTGAAGAAACGGCTTGCTACTGTGACCTTGGCCGCTCTAGGGTGGAGCGTTAGTTCTCTAATCACTTGACCTAGTTTGCTGTGCCCCCTCTTTTCTCAACCGGCTTGCAACTGGGTTACAGCAGTAATTGCTGTAGCCAAGCTTTTATGGCAGCTCTAATCGCCAGTAGTAGTACATCCGGCACTGTATATTTAAAGCATTTATATGAAGATAGTGCTAGCCACACACTACTCCTCCCATACTAGTAGATGTACTAAAGTCTGCCTAACCCTATCTAGTTTGTTTGCCAGAACATTCGAAAATCGCCATTCAGGTGCATAAGGGCACACTTGAAGGCAGATGAACTGTTAGAATTAAAAAAGTAGAAAAGTATACACATCTTAATACACAGATCAGCTTGCCACATGAACACTGAATCTGTAGTTAACAATCAATCAAGTCTAATACAAACTGAGAACATTTTTTACTTGGGAGGAACAGCAAAAAAGTTTCAAATAAAGTTTTTTAGCATACGAATCAGCCGTGTTTTACCTCCGCCTTAAGAAATGAACGCCATGTTTTTTAAACAGGCTTTAGCTGTCTCAAGCCAGCTCCCAACAATCAACGCGTGATGGTTTGTTTGCTTCGCCAACTTTCAACAATGCAGCGCCATTTATTAGATAAGGAACCTCTCATCAATAGTCAAACACGTATTAAAACTAGCTACATCTTGTTCATTTCCTTGAACCAACAAACCTTTAAGATACCGTTCATTTCCAAAGCAGTTAGTTCACTTTTTTCGTTTCTAAAAAACAATTCTCTCCGGTTTCACAACATGCAGTTAAAGTAAAACTTATGCCTCGAATAACAAACCTGTTCTTCAGTAACGTTTTAGCCATTTAAAATATACACAAGTAAAACACAGTGGTCACAACAGAGCGCAAACAAAACACAGCCTTCTTGTTCAATAGTCCAAGCAACAATGGCGACCCCAGTCGTGTCACGCGACAGCCTCGATTCGGTGTGTCGACGTGGCAATCATTTTCTGATGCAATGGGTTGCAACCCGGCCGAGTGTGCTTCGTTTACACAGCGCAGGCTAGGTGCAAACTGCCGCGAGCCGTAAATTAAGTGATCAGGTTTCAGCCCCGTGTACAAAGTTTGTAGGTGGAAATTAGTCAGAAGAAGTGTGCGGATTTTATGTCATTTAATTGAGAGAGAGAAAGAGAGTGTGTGTGTGTGTGTGTGTGTGTGTGTCTGTCCGTCTGCCCGCCTCTCTGTCTGTCTGTCTGTCTCTCTCTCTGTCTCTCTCTTCTCTGTCTGTCTGTCTGTCTGCCGGTGATTCCTCTCTCTCTCTCTCTCTCTTCCGCCACAGGAAAAGGCGGCTTTTAGGCCACTTTCGCCCAAAAACTCGGTGGTGAAGCAAGTGGGGTTGAACAGACATTTATCTGTTCTCTAAGGCAGACCCCCCCTCTCTCTCTCTCTCTCTCTCTCTCTCTCTCTCTCTCTCTCTCTCTCTCTCTCTCTCTCTCTCTCTCTCTTTCACTCATCTCAACTTTTTTCAGGCGCTGGAGTTGTCCTCTTTAAATAAAAATAAAAGGAAAAAGAAAAGACAAGAAAAAGAAGAAGAAAGGAGAGAGAGAGAGAGAGCGAGAGAGAGAGAGAGAGAGAGAGAGAGAGAGAGAGAGAGAACCAACAGACACGTTTCTTCCTCAATAAGTTATGCCTGTATGACTTTTTGTGTGTGGAGTTTGTGAGGGCAGGGCTGGGCCTGTGAGTATTGTGTGTATGTCACTCGGCACGCCAGGTATGAACATTGCAAATGGATTGTTCAGCACAGACAGAGGGAAGAAGGTGAACGAACTGTGCCTCGTAATTACACTACA
>CM031617.1:62526351-62538851 GCA_018398815.1 Conus ventricosus | reverse complement strand
TTGTGAACTTGTTGTTTTTTGGCTTCCTTTGCCCCCAAATGTCTGGTGCGATGTGGGAATTCATCAGGGGCCATGGGAGTTTTGGGAAATCACATAAACTGCAGACCCCAGCCCTTTGTTTTTCCGGGAGCCCACACGGGCAAGGGTTTTCCCCAAGCCTTTTTTCCCGCATCTGCTTGGTTTCTTTTGCTCTTTTTTGTTTTTCCAGCGTACCCACCTCCCAATTTTCCCAAAGGCTCTTGACGGTTTTTCTGTAAACTTTTGGAAGGGCCCGGGTTGGAAACCACTGAAGACCCAGATTCGGGCCCTTTTTTCCCCCTTTCCCAGTGAGAGATTTCCGTGATTTTTTTTTGGCTTGAACTTCTTTCCCGGATGAGGCAACTATGCCCCCGTCCAGCCTCTCCACACTGCCCGTGTCTCTTTTCTCTGGATAAAATCACTGTATGTCATCCAAAAGGCCTTGAAGGGGGCCTCTTGTTCCATCCCCAAAGGCTTTTTGGGCCGCGTTTTTTTTTGTTGCTGTTTTCAAGATGAGTTCCATTGCCAGCACGAACATTTACGGGGAAATTGCACACCCCAAAATTGCAATCCCCCCCTTCCAAGTTGTTTCCCAAGCATTTGTGTACCCCTTTTGGTAGAGAACCGCATTGAGAACCCTTTGAAGTACTTCTTAAGCATGTCGGGGATTTTCTTTGGCACAGGGTTTAAAAATCCCAAAAGCCAACTGATCTTCCAGGGGGCACAATCCATTGCTTTTGCCAGATCAAGCCACACTCTCCGGGCTCTCTTTTCTTTTTTTTTGTTTTTTGGATTGCGTCCCAGATCATTGGGGCTTTTCTAAAACAGCCACCACGCCGGGGAGGGCCCCCCTTCCCTGGCTGACACATCCAAAAACTTTTTTTTCCCATCGGGATTTGGGTCCCCCTTGCGGGCCAAATCCCAGAGAAGAAGTTTTTCCCCCTTCCCGACTTTTCAGTATATTTTTGGGCCTGAACTGCTGATTCCTTGATTTTTGCTCTTTGGGGAGTACACACCATCTCCGGGCCCCCACGGGCCGCGGGACTTGGTTTTTTTCCCCAACCGATTTGCAGAGCCTGTGGAGCCCACTCCAGCACCTTGGGACATTTCTTGTAAACTGGGAAGGGTTTTCCCTTTTTGGGCCCCGATGATGATTTGGCTCTGGGTTTTTCGACCACCCTTCTTGATTTCCGCCAACGTTGGAGGCTTGCCATTGAACTGTTCCTCAGGTTGGTTGGCCACACCAGACCTTGAATGTCGAGTGGTGCTTTGCTCTGTGAGTCAGAGTATGTTTTCCTCAGATGCTGCTCAAGAACTTCTTGTCCACACTTAGGGTCCCAGATTTTGGCTGCTCAAACAGTGTTCTGGCAAACTGGAAGGGTCTCTGAAGAAGCGCTCTTGTGTCTTCTTCTTTTTGCTCTTCCTCTTCCTCGCAGATTCCGCTTTGCTGAGGCGCTGTGTTTTTCTTTCAGGTCTTCCCACAGTTTTTCCAAGCCTTGTTTTTCAGCTGGCAGTGCGGTCTTCATTTGCTTCTTGAGGTGTTCTTTTGGACTCTGATCTTGTCCATCTTTTCTTGGCGTCTGGATTTCTTTGGAGGTGTTTTCTCTTTGGTAGCTTTACTCCATAGGCGTCTCTACATGTGGCATACACAATGTCCCCATATGTGGCTAGTTTGTGTTCCAGGGTGCTTTTCCCTATCAGTGCATCGAGTCTTTGGACGATTTTGCATCCAGTTTCTCCCAATCTTCAGTTTCGTTTGCTCGTGGCAGGTTGAGTTTCAGGCGCCTGGCATCGAGGCCTGTGCAAATTCTTCATCCGAACCAACAGCGTGGATGTCCTTGGCACTGTGGTTTAAATCCTGGCCTTGGTTTTCCGACGTCTTATCTGCTGATGCAGTGCGCTGCTGCTTATTCAGATGAGTCTTCACACATCCCATCTTTGTTTCTGTGGATATATATATATATATATGTCTAAGACATAAGAGCAAGCTTTGTTTATAATTCAATATTTCTTGCAGTTATTGCAACACAAGCTGCTCTGTAAGTTGCTGGAATGGTGCTCAGTATATATCCTTGGAATTTATTAGTTGTAAATTTAGTCCATTGCGGATTCATTCCAAGAACTGGCCCTCAGCATTTGTGTCTTAAGAGGTTATCTTTTTATATTTTCTACTTTTCACAAGAAAATGTAGCTTGTTTTTGCTCTTTCATGATTTTCTTTTGTTCTTAGGTGGCACCTTTGGCTGCTTTTTTGAAAACTCAACAAACATACTACGGTATTGCACACCAACCTTTTCTGTGATAGCATTCTTCTAAAACCGAAAAGGCAGAGGAGTCAAATTACCACTTTCCACGGTCACTGAAGAGAAACATCAGGTTTCGAAATATCGGTATCTGACCAGAGTTCTATGTTAGTGAGTTTCTCCTCCCTATTGGAGATTGTCTCCCCCCTTGGAGACTATAAGCTTGCTGAAGGCTCATTTTGAGAAGCCTTTATTTTATTTTTTTTCCCCCCTTCACCCACTCAAGCACATACTGTTAGTTTAGGCAGAATTATCTACCACTGCAGAAATGAATGCTTATTTCCCCCTATTTCTTCAATCTAAGACATAAGAGCAAGCTTTGTTTATAATTCAATATTCTTGCAGTTATTGCAACACCAAGCTACTCTGTAAGTTGCTGGAATGGTGCTCAATATTTATCCTTGGAATTTATTAGTTTGTTGTATACATACACAACACACAACACACATATATATATATATATATATATATATATATAATATATATATATATATATATTTTATATGCCGTCGTGTAGCTAGAAACAAATTTGTAGATCGCTTTTTAAATACCTTATTTTAACAAATATATATATATATATATATTGCGCACAGAGTGACCTACCAATCAGACGACGAGAAAGGAAGAAGAAAACCTTAACCACTAAAGAGTTGTTTTGTTTGTTCTGAAAATAGAAGTGGATTGTAAGGTGACAGAAGCTCAGTTATAAATGGGTTTACTTTGTTTGTTTGTTGGTTTCATATTTTTTATTTGAATAGCTTAACATAAGTATCAGGCTATGTAATTCGCCTGATTTTGTAAACATCCCCACCATTGGTAGCGAGAAACAGCGCCATTTACCTGAACCAACGCTTAGCTGCCAACATTACAAAATGGCAGACGGCGAAAACCCTCGAGGGCAAAGAGGATTCTAAAGGTACAACCTCGGATCGATCCTCTGAGACTCATATCCTTGTCCTCTGGCTTGCCAGTTGGATGGTGGTGGTGGTGTGGTGAGGTGGGGGTGGGGGGGGGGGGGGGGGGGGGGGGGGGGGGGGGCGACCAGTTAGGATGTTCTACCCGATCTGGCCCAAATTGGATCGTGTGAATCCATATCCAGTGGCCCTGTAAAGGGACTGTACAAACCCTGGGGAGAGACTGCTACAAAAACAACGCCTCACCGACGGAAACCCAAACCCCAGGGGGGACGCAACGCCAACAACTACGCAGATCAATCGGGGAAACCCCTTGTCCTCAAGGACCTGGGGCCAATAGGATGTTAATCTTACCCATAAATAAAGTAACCACTGAAGAGTTATATTTGTTGGCTCTAAAAGGGAATGGGTTGTAACGTGAAGAACCTGAATAAGAAAAGTTTTTGTTTTTTTTTGTTTCATCATTGCCTTTTTTTCTGATCAAATTTTTTAAATATAAGTACCGGGCCATCCATTCGTCTGTTTTGGGAAACCTTCCCATCCTTGGAAACGAAAAGAGCCCCATTCAACTAAACGAAAACTCGGTTCCCCAACGTTCCCAAAAGGGGCGGACGGCGCGATCCACGAGGCAATTTTTCTTTTTTTTTTTTTTAATTCGACACTTAATGTTGTGTTCAAGGGGTCTTCATGAGAGCCAGAGACTCCAAGATCGAATTGAGTGAAAGACAAAGCGGGGATTTTCGACGGTATGGGGAAGTGATCGGGGGCACAAGATCGTAAACGTACTTTTGTTGCCCACCGGGGCCCATGAAAACTTTCCCGGCCAAAAGAAAAAACCTTGCCATTTGTCGTCATGTACACACCACACCACAACACCACACACACCACAAACCACACACACACCACACACAGAGAGACTTTGGACAGTATAAATAAAGTTTAAATGCGTCTTTACACAGTCAAAAAGAGGGTTGAACACGTAAACCTAAACAGAGACAACTCTTGACAATCAGAAAGCGTGACACTCCCACTAGCCCCCACCTCCTCCCCCATCCCTTTTTTTCCGGGAAAAAGCGGTCTTTAGGGCTCTTAATCGCGTTCACAACAAACAAAAAGACAAAACCCCCAAAAATTAAAATGGAGGGGAAAAAAACTCAAAAAACCGGGTGTACTTTGCATGAGTTTTTGACGTTTTTTCAGCATTTTTTACGCATAAACAAGCAATCAAAACCCCCAAAAACCCCATTTCTTTTTTTACATCAAAAACGAACGCAACCAAAGCCCCCAACATCGGAATTTTCCCTGACCACTTTTGGGGTTTTCACAACAAACGTGAAAAGATTACCCAAAGAGGGAAGGGATAAGAGAGGGCGTGGAGTTTTGATTTTTTTCTTTCTTTTTTCTTTTCTTTTTTTTTTTTTTGGGGGGGGAAGGGGCAATGGAGGGGGTGGGGGCCGGGGGGGGGGGGGGGGGGGGGGGGGGGGGGGGGGGGGGGGGGGGGGGGACGGGAGGGAGAGGAGCTAAGCTTGTCTGGCTTGCTAATCGGGCGGTGCCTCCAAACATGTCTGTCTGACTGTTCACTGCGTGTTCCATGGAGAGGTGCAGTGCTGGGCGTTTGCTTTTTGACCTATGCTGTGATGTTAGGGGCGTTGCGAAAGCATGCTGGTTGTGCATGGGTTAATGCCCGTTTTTCTCTCTCTCTCTTCTCTCTCTCTCTCTCTCTCTCTCTCTCTCTCTCTCTTCTCTGTGCGCGAGTAAGCCACCTACAAAGGAAATTAATGAGTGCACTCAGGTATGTTAAGTCCTGACGCAGTTTGTCACCGTAACCATACTCTCTGATCAGTACCAAAGAAGAATAAACACGACAAAGAATTTGACTGTCTGTCTGTCTGACTGTCTGTCTGACTAACACTGAAAGAATGTAGCATGCAAAGATATGTGCTCTGAGCTGACGATTAAAGCTCATTTTACCATCTTTTCGCACATATGGACACAGACACAAAATTACACACACACACACACACACACCCTCACACTCACGTGCACACGTGCACGCATACACACATGGATACACACACACACACACACACAACACACACACACCACACACACACACAGTCACACACACACACACACCACACACACACACACACACACACACACACACACACACTGACTGACTGAAACCAATTTATTGTCAGATTAACTCAAGGTTGTACTGACAACACACACACACACACACACACACACACACACAAAGTACTCAGTGTCCATCGCCTCAACTTGGAGAGGACATGGGCGCTGTCAAGCATCTGACGTGCCATGATAAACATTTTGGAAAGTAACAAGAAGACTCTTGTCCATGTGTCTGTCGTGTGCACAAACGGACCTGGTGGACATTATAAAACATGACATGATGTTTCTAACAACTGTTGATAGGATAGAACACCTAAAACCCACACAGAAGCAACATTTTAACAATCAAGAAAGCTTGACACTACCCCACTCCCGCACCCCCTCCCCCCATCCCTTTGTTTCCGGAAAGTAAGATGGTCTGCGGAGGGCGTCTTAATTCTGTGTTAGAGCCCCCCCCCCCCCCCCCCCCCCCCCCCCCCCCCCCAACCCCCCCCCCGACCACCCCCCTACCCCCAACCGCCCCCCACCCCCCCCACCACCACGCCATCACCCCCCAAGCACAAAGAACAATTAGAACGTCTACGACATCACATCGGCTACAATCATGGTCACGAATTTGCACGCAATGCTGCCGAATTCGAACCAGATACGAATAACCGCACTATGTTCGAATTTACGTAGGGTAGATCAGGTACGAATTTGCAGCAATGTCCTGAACCATGTACCGACTAGTTAGTCGTTGTCAGAGTGCCAGGAAGCATCTGAATATGTTGGCCAATATTCCGAAAGCATTCTCCACCACACGTCTGCCCCTGGAAAATCTGTAGTTGGCCACCATCATTTCATTGTCCAGACCCCTCCTGCCATAGGGTTTCGTGAGAAAAGTTCCGAGGGGGAAGCATCGACTCCCAGAATGAAGTAGGGTGTGTCTCTGTCATCGTAGGGCATAGGGTCACTGTCAGGAAAAGTTTATGGTGTTGTCGTCGATGCACTTCACCAGTTCTGAACACCAAATAGTTGTCCATCAGATTGATGACATTCTTCACCAGTGTCTATCCAGATGAACTTGTAGTCTGCATCCACGAAGGCAAGAAGGACCACAGAGAAGAAGCCTTTGTAATTGTAGAAGACACTGCCTGAGTTATGTGGCTTCCTGAGAGCAATATGCTTGCCATCCAAGGCCCCCAGGGCATGAGGAACATTCCACCAGTCTTGGAACTGCTTGGCAATGGCCTTCCAGTCCTCCTGGGTCCGTGGCAGTGGCATGACTTCATCGTTCAGTTCTGTATGATGGCCTGACAGACTTCCTGCACACTGCATACCACAGTGCTGTAGCCACATCTGAAGTCATACTGAAGGGTATGGTACCAGTCTCCTGTAGCCAGATGCCTCAGGGTCATGGCCAGCTTCATTGCGGCATCAAGGCTGGTCTCATGTGGGTATCTTTCCTCTGGATGAATGGGCCGATCCTGTTGAGTAACTCATCAAACAGGTGGGGTGGCATTCTCACATAGTTGGCAAAGGCATTCTCATCTTCTACCCTCAGCTCCTGCATCAGTCTGCTATAGTGCCCATACTCTAGTCTTCTCGCTGGTGTCAGCCATGGTCTGACCCACCACCTGGGGCCCTTCTCCTTCTTCGAACCAGTCTTCTTCTATTCATCACCAGCTGCTGTTCATACCCCAGTTCCAGGGCCAGATGCAATAGCTGCTCTACGTTGGCAATCCATTTTGGAACTGATGCCCCAGCAGGGATGAGGGCTTTTTACACTGTATTGAGGGAAACTTCCTCGAATTTTCAAGAACAGTCACGATCTTAATTATAACCGTACCAGATTCGTGATGCCTTCGGAATATTCGTAGCTTATTCTTGACTGAATCTTAACTTCCTTAAGTATTCCTAAGCGATTCTTGAAAATCGTAGTTATTTCTGGGCAATCTTCATATGGTTCCCACCGATTTGAGCAGAATCCCACGAATATTCCTAAGTCTATCTTACAAATTCGTAACCGATTCGTACAGCGTCAAGGTTTTGTACAGAAATTTGCAAATATCCACGATTCCTTACGATTTCTAAAATTTATCAATTCGTGGCGATTCGTTGGACTCGTAGCTTGTGTGGAATAGTGGTATAAAACGGATGGTAAAACGGGCGCCAAACAGAGCAAGAATACTGGCTGTACTCTGCATGAGGTTTTGACGTTATAGGCGTTATTTACGCACAAACAAGGAGTATCATATATCCAAAATCCCATTGCTTCTTTATAGTCAACACGCTGTCGAGTCAAAGCCCTCCTCTACCCCCCGTCCCCCCTCCCCCAACATCGGGGAAGGTGCTCCGACCGCTTCCATGCTTCACAACAATGAATGAAGTAGATTTCCTAAGAGGACAGGATTAAGGGAGAGGTGTGGATGTCAGGGGGGAGTAGGTGGTGGGTCTAGATAGAGTGGGGGCCCGGAGGGTGGTTGAGGCGGAGGGAGGAGGGGGGGGGGGGGGTCTAAGCTTTGTTTGATTTGCAGATCGGGCAGTGCCTCCAGACCTGTCTGTCTGACTGTTCACCACGTGTTCCGTGGAGAGGTGCAGTGCTGGGCGTTTGCTTTTGACCCTTGCTGTGGTGTTTAGGGGACGTTGTGAAAGCAAGCTGGTCGTGCATGGGTTAATGCCTGTATTGCCTGTCTCCTCTCTCTCTCTCTCTCTCTCTCTCTCTCTCTCTCTCTCTCAATGAATTTTAGAAATGATTGTTCTGCCTTAAAGTCATTTTTCGGTCAAACTCAAAACCTGTTTGGGATTTTATCCTCTGAAAATATAGGCATTGTAAACTCATTTGCTAGGTTTGTGGCGGAAGCTTTTCGATTTAGAGAGAAAAAAAACAACACTTAAACATGTAGGCTGTGTTGGTAAATCATGATTATGCAGTAAGTTGTTTATTGTGATGAGAACATTTTTGAGGAATGGTCTTTTTCTTCTTTTTCTGGTTATTTGTATTGTTTAACTGTTTTCTGTGTGTACGTTATTTTTTGACTCGCATTTCTATTGTTGGCAGAGTTTTGCAACACTAAGTGGAAATTGTGCATGCACTCCCTTGGCATTAGGGTTGCTTAACTCTCTCTCTCTCTCTCTCTCTCTCTCTCTCCTCTCTCTCTCTCTCTCTCTCTGTGTGTGTGTGTGTGTGTGCGTGCGTGTGCTGTGTGCGCGCACACACACACACACACACACACACACACACACACACACACACACACACACACACACACACACACACACTCCACATACATATACAGACATGCAGGCACGCACGCATGCGCGCGCGCACACAGACACACACAAACACACACACAACACACACACACACACACACACACACACACACACACACACACACACACACACACACACACACACATATTTCAGAGTGAGAGAGAAGGTGTTAGGGTAGGAAGAGCAATAACGCTGTACACTGGCACGTAATGGTATCTGCAGACGGTGAGGGATCATTCCAGTTCAGTGGCTTCATCTTCGTGCAAAGGACATTAGTCTTTTCAGGTGGAACTCGGCGCCAAAACATACACAGACACACGCACAGACACACACAGAGACACAGACACAGACACAGACACACACACACACGCGCGCTCACACACACTGTTGTCCGTCGAGACGACGAAGACCATCTAGTCATCCAGGGATCGGGGGTGAGCGCGTAGATGGCTGGTCAGGCCGATCTGCGCCCGGAAAGATCTATCACAGTACGGACAGGGATGGTGGCAGCAGCTGGAGATCTGTTGACACTGGTCTTCCTGATCATCCTGTGCTGCTCAGCTGCAGCAATTCTGTTGCTTTCACAGTCTCTGCACCTTTGCGGACAGCTGATCGCCACCCATCTCTGTCCTGGACAGTCTGCTCCCATGCTTTTTGGCTGATGTTGAAGGCCTTCAGGAAGGATTTGAGGCTGTCTTTGAAGCGCTTGCTCTGGCCTCCATGAGAGCGTTTGCCCTGTAGCAATTCGCCAAACAATAGTTTCTTTGGCAGCCGATGGTCTGGCATGCGAACTACGTGACCTGCCCAGCGAAGCTGTGACTGCATCAGGAGGGTGAAGATGCTAGGCAGGCCAGCACAAGTGAGGACTTCAGTGTCCGGAATCTTGTTTTGCCACTTAATGCCAATTGTCTTCTGAGGCTAGTGGTGTGGAAATGGTTCAGTTTCCTGGCGTGACGCTGGTAAACTGTCCATGTTTCACAGCCATAGAGTAGTGTGGTGAGAACTATGGCCCGATACACGTTGATCTTGGTCTCTAGGGTGATGTCTGTCCTTTTCATACGTTCTTGTGGAGTCTGCCAAAAGCGGCACTAGCTTTGGCGAGCCGGGCATTCACCTCATCGTCGATGACAACGCTTCTGGACAGAGTGCTGCCTAGGTAAGTGAACTTATCCACCGCGTTCAGTTGCTGTCTAGTGATGGTGATGACTGGTTGAACATATGGCTTTCCCGGGGCTGGCTGGTGCATCACTTCAGTCTTTTTCGTATTGATTGTTAAGCCGAAGTTGTTGCAAGCAGCAGAGAACTTGTCAACACTGTGTTGTGTTGATACAGCGTTGAGGGCACAGTCGTCCGCGAAGAGGAAGTCATTGACAGTGTCCGTCGAGACCTTGGTTTTCGCTTGAAGTCCCCTGAGATTGAAGACTGATCCATCTGTTCGGTACTTGATGACGATGCCTATCTCCGCCTCACTGAATGCGTCAGTCAACATAGCCAAGAACATGAGGCTGAACAGAGTGGGAGCAAGAACACAACCCTGCTTCACTCCGTTTGAGACTGGAAGGGTTCAGATGTCTCGCCGTTGTCTTGGACTCTGGCCAGCATGCCGTCGTTAAGTTAGCGTACGACGGCAATGAGCTTTCTGGGGCATCCGTACTTCGCCATTATTCTCCAAAGCCCTCCCTACTGACAGTGTCAAAGGCTTTGGTCATATCACCATAGGTGGAGTACAGGTCGACATTCTGTTCCTGACACTGTTCTTGAAGCTGTCTGGCAGCAAACACCATGTCGATGTCCCGCGTTCTTTCCGGAAGCCACACTGACTCTCAGGTAGGAGACCTTGCTCAAGATGTGTGTTGAGCCGGTTGAGTAGAACTTTAGCCAGGATCTTGCCTGCGATGGATGGCAGAGAGATTCCACGATAGTTATCGCAGACCTGACGGTTTCCTTTGCGTTTGTAGAGATGAACGATGGAGGCATCTTTAAGGTCTTGAAGAACTGTCTCGTGCTGCCATATGATCTGAAGGAGTTGATGAAGTTTGTTCACCAGAGCCGCACCACCCTTTGTAGACCTCAGCTGGTATTGCGACTAAGCCAGGCGCTTTGCCACTGGATAACAGACGAATTGCTTTCTGAGTCTCCTCCAAAGTTGGTACGGCGTCCAGCGTCTCATCGATCGGAATTTGGGGGAGTCGATCGATGGCTTCATTGTTGATGGTGGATGGGCGGTTCAATACGCTATCAAAGTGCTCAGCCCATCTTTCTAGTATTTTCTCTTTATCTGTGATCAGCGTTGATCCATCTGCACTGAAGTGGAGATGAGCCCCAGGTGGTGGGGCCGTAGACTTCTCCCAAGCCATTGTAGAAGTTTTTCATGTCATTCCTGTCTGCAAAGCCCTGAATCTCATCAGCTTGTTGCTCAGCCAGGAGTCTTGCATCTGGCGCAGCTTTTGCTGGATGTTTCTGCGGATGTTTCTCAGCGCATCGTTCTTGCTGTTGACTGTGGGTCGTCGATGTGTGCTTTGAAAGCACGACGTTTTTCCTCTAGAAGCTGCTGGATTTCAGTGCAGTTCTCATCGAACCAGTCCATGTGCATCCTGGTTGTGGGTTCCAGACACTCCATAGCTATGCTGCACATCGTCTCACGAAGTGCACCCCATGCTGCTTCCACACCGTGGTCATTCAGTATGGTGGACTCCAAGCGGGTTTCCAGGGTGTCAACAAAGGACTGTTTGGTAACGACGACCTTGAGCTTGCTCACACACACACACACACACACACACACACACACACACACACACACACACACACACACACACACACACACACAAACGCGCGCATCGTGCGTGTGTGCACAAACACACACACACACACACACACGCGAGCGCACGAATGCAATGCGCACATGATCACATACCCTCAAACGTCATTCAGCAGAAGATGAGGAGGGCAGCATGATGTTGGACCTCTCCTGAAGGTTCTTGATGAGGCAACTAGGGCAGCCCCACAAAAGGGCGTCACAATGATGCGGACTAAAAGAGTGCAAATGGTTTCAAGACAAAGGTCTTGGTGGTGTCCTCAGTAATGAGGGACCGGATGGAAGGAATGGAAGATGTGTGTGTGTGTGTGTGTGTGTGTGTGTGTGTGTGTGTGTGTGTGTGTGTGTGGTGTGTGTGTGTTGTGTGTGCGCGCGTGCGCGCGCGCGCGCGCGTGTGTGTGTGTGTGTGTTCTATCATTCATTTTGATTTTTTTTTTAAGTTCATGATGACGCACGTCACTGAACAACAAAAAAAGGATATTATTTTCATTACATAAACGCATTTTCCCTGCGATTTTTTTTTCACGTTATGATTAGTCATTTTAACACGAAAATTAGCCACTAAGACTGACTGTCACAAGAATCTTGGTATTGGCACGTGACTCGTGGCTGACAGATGAAATTAAGCACTTTCACACCATAATTAGGTGTTCTTACGAGGAAAGAACCGGTTTCAGTGACAACTATCTGTTTTCACCCGAAAATGGCAGTTTTCACTCATAATACTCATTTCTTCCAGTGAAAAGTAAAAATTACAGTTTACACGTAACGAAAGTATAACTATGACCTCCATAGTGGTCCACGATAGAGTTATCTTTGGATAATTATCTGTAATTTCTTTGCATATTGTTTGTTATCTCCCCCCCCCCCCCCCCCCCCCCCCCCCCCCCATCTCCTTCACATGAGAAATCACTTCGTGTTATGCGGTGGTTCAGTGATATAGACCTTGAAGCCTGGGAGATTAGATTATCAAAGAACGGCGTAGATGGCAGTTTTTATCTGGAGCGGTATGAAGCAAGATCCGGATCGACCTATTCGGAAATGGCGGCGTTTGCCA
>CM031617.1:62516351-62518851 GCA_018398815.1 Conus ventricosus | reverse complement strand
TTGCTTTTCATGATCACAGACTCATAGGAGCATAGCTTGGGGAATTCCTTTGGCACAGGCCACGCTGCTTTAAAACATCGCTGGATGTTTAGGATCAGAACTTAACCTTTGCTAGTGGCTCACGTTGCTTTTTGAAACATCACTGGATAAACAGGACCGTTGCATGGAAACAGAAGCTTCAAAAGCTGTCCATATGTTGTTGTTTTTCTCAACGTGCAGGAGATATAGGACTCGCAGGTGGGGAATAAATGTTTTAACAAGCAGTCCAGGTCGAGTTTCAAAGTAACAGGATATTCAGGACTAGCACTTAGGACATAAAGGCTTTGGCGGCGATCCGGACTGTTTTAAACATCAAAGAATGAACAGGCCCACAATTGAGCAAATAAAGGTTTGGCAGCAGGCTGCACTGTGTGGTTTATTATCATTCTACGTATCAGGCCAGGACTTTAGGAAATAAAGCTTTTGGCGGGGGTAGGCCAGGACTTTAGGAAATAAAGCTTTTGGCGGGGGTAGGCCAGGACTTTAGGAAATAAAGCTTTTGGCGGGGTAGGCCAGGACTTTAGGAAATAAAGCTTTTGGCGGGGGTAGGCCAGGACTTTAGGAAATAAAGCTTTTGGCGGGGGTAGGCCAGGACTTTAGGAAATAAAGCTTTTGGCGGGGGTTGTTGGGTTTTGTTCGTTTGTTTGATTTTGGTTTGTTGTTGTTGTTATTGTTGTTGTTGTTATTGTTGTTTTAGCACCATAGCATATAGAGGACCAGAAATCATGAAATGAAGCCTTTAGGAGCGGACCACAGTGTTCAACGTCAAAGGATCTGTAGGACAATAAGGCTCTGCTGGCGGTCCATAATGGTTAACTTCATACGATCTATGGAACAAGGCTTACGAAATAAAGACTGACAGTGGTCCATAGTGATAAGAATGAGTGGGTCTATAGGAAGGCCACTAAAAAAATACAGGATCTGGCAGCAGTCCGCATCACGCTTTTTTTTTCTTCTTCTTCTTTTCTAGTTTCACAGGACGGCTCTTTTTTTATACGAGTCTCAGGGCTTAGGAAATGAATTTTCGACAATGTGTGTTACATTTATGGGATATGCAGGATCAGAAATTAGGACAAAAGCTTTTTGGAAGCAGACCAGTTTCAGATTCATCAAGGAGGCTTCACTGCGTGCGGACTAGTCCATATACGCTACACCACATCCGCTAAGTTTTGAGACCACACTACCCATGATTTGAAGCTGATAGATAAATGAATTAACAACTTAGATGAGACAATAGAAGAAGAGGGTCTCGTGGCTACGACTCAGCGGATGTCTGACCTACGCATTGCCCAATGTGCTGGTCAGACCTTGTGTGCCTACCTACCATTTTTCTTTTTTTGAAGCAGACCACACTGCTTAATTAATGTCAACAGATGAAAAAAAAAGAAAAAAGTCAGGACCCCAGGAAGTAAGGTCTTTGACAGCGGTTCAGCCGTGAACTCCATAGGACCAGAACTTCGGAGATGCGTCTGGCAGTTGTTGTTTTTTTCCAGCATCACGTTTGTTTGTTTGTTTTAAATAGGACCAGAACCTGTGAAATACACCCTTTAGCTGGTACCGGTCAGTACTGCTTCTCCCCCCCCCCCCCTCCCCCCCCCCCCCCCCCCCCCCAGAACATCGTAGGATATATGGGACCAAGACTTATGAAATGAAACCTTTGAACACTGCTCGTTCATTATCACCCACCTAAGTGCACTGCGGAATTAGCTAGTCTAGCTTATCTTTTTTCTCTTTTTTTCTTTCCCGTCTGTAAGCCGAAGCTGTTCAAACACAACAAAGTGACGTTTCTCTCTCTCTCTCTCTCTCTCTCTCTCTCTCTCTCTCTCTCTCTCTGAAATGAAAGAAAATAGAAGAAAAAAGAAAAAACATTTTTTTCAGGGGTTTGGTTAAAGCAGAGGTGTGAGGGGTGGGGGTGGGGTGATGGACTTCAATGAAGAAGGAAATGCAGAGTGAGAATCCTGATCGTTCCTAGTTGTGGTGGTTGGAAGTTAAACTGAACGGTTTGCCTCTGTGAACTCTAGTCCAAAGAGATGATATTTAACTTGTTTCTAAGCTTTTTGAAGATTACTGACTGGATTCTGAACGAAGAGAAGCTGGATTAGACTCCAGGTGCTTTAAAACTTCGCCTGTCATCTCTGTCTCGTTTACTTGCACATGTGTACTACCGGTGTGACGTTGGTAGATCCATAGTCCTCGGCTGCACGTGCAAGGTACCTGTATGTTTCAAAGATGGACGAACCACGTCAGTTGAACATCTTGTGGAGAGAGAAAGATAAATAACTTGAACGCAATGACGTATAATCTATACGATTTTCACGTTTAATACGCAGTGTGGACAAATTTTGTGATTTTTGGTAAAAAAAAAATATTAAAAAAACACAAAAAAAACGTTAGACGTCTCAACATTTGGGGTGAAAACTGTAAAATGCAAACCAAAACATCTTGATGGATGCGTTTTCAC
>CM031617.1:62506351-62511351 GCA_018398815.1 Conus ventricosus | reverse complement strand
CTGTCCTGCCCCCCCCCCCCCCCCCCCCGTCCTATCCCCATGTCCTATCTTTCCTGTCCTCTTGTCCTGTCCTATCAACATGTCCTGTCCTATCCTGATGTCGTTTCCTGTCCTCTTGTCCTGTCCTATCAACATGTCCTGTCCTATCCTGATGTCGTTTCCTGTCCTGTCCCGTCGTCATGTCCTGCCCTGTCCTCGTTGTCCTGTCCTCTCTTCATGCCATGCCCTGCCCTCCTGTCCTGTCGTCAAGTCCTATATCTTTCCTGTCCTATCGTCATGTCCTATATCTTTCCTGTCCTATCGTCATGTCCTATATCTTTCCTGTCCTATCGTCATGTCCTATATCTTTCCTGTCCTGTCGTCAAGTCCTATATCTTTCCTGTCCTATCGTCATGTCCTGTCCTCTTGTCCTGTCCCTTCCTGTCCTGCCTCGGAAAGCAACTGATCATTCTACAGTTATCGCAGACACCCTTCTGGCGTAAACATGTTTTTCCCCTTGCGACTTCTGCTCCAGATGTTATAAAACAACTTGCCATCTGTTTACACAAGGCGCTACTAATCAGGTCCACGACCCTTACCTAACAGGTTGTTTTTTTCTGCTACATGTTGAATGAACTATTCCTTTTATGATTATATGTGTACACCTCCCACTTCTTAAGGGGTATGTTGTGTGTTATTTTTAAAATAAAGTATTGGTATCGCCCCCCCCCCCTCTTATATGTGTACACCCCCCCCCCCCCACTTTGTAAGGGGTATGTTGTGTTTTATAAAGTATTGATGTCGCCCCCCCCCCCCACCCTCTCTCTCTCTCTCTCTCTCTCTCTCTCTCTCTGAGAGGCGGTAAAATCCCATCCAATCTTTAGTAAGAGACGTAAATAGCACGCCTCAAATCATCTCTCTCTCTCTCTCTCTCTCTCTCTCTCTCTCTCTCTCTCTCTCTCTCTCTCTCTCTGTGTGTGTGTGTGTGTGTGTGTGTGTGTGTGTGTGTGTGTGTGTGCGTGCGTGCGTGCGTGCGTGCGTGCGTGTGTGTGTGTGTGTGTACACGACTACCAAAAGTCCACGAGGACGCTTGTACGTTAAGTTAAAGAGCTCTGCCCGAATCCAAGGGATCCAAGGAGCGAAAGGCGATCGCTGATCGATTATCACATTTCTACCACGCCTTGTAGGCAAACAGGACCGCACGGGTGCTCCAGTCAGGAGGGAGAAGGATGGGTAGGAAGGGGGGGGGGGGGGGGGGGAAGGGAAGGACACGCCACTTGAAAGCCTGGCCACAGCGTTGACTCAAGGGCTGGATACAGGAAAAGTAAAGGGGGGGGGGGGGGGTGCTTTCAAGGAGTACGGCGGAATGGCATGGGGCTACGAAACAGGGCAGTGTGTGTGTGTGTGTGTGTGTGTGTGTGTTAACAGAGAGAGAGAGAGAGAGAGAGAGAGAGAGAGAGAGAGATGACTTGGAGCAGGAGAGAGAGAGAGAGAGAGAGAGAGAGAGAGAGGGATTTGGAGGGATTCTATTTTTGTGCCTTTGCATAAGATGGGCACACACATCTCTCTCTCTCTCTCTCTCTCTCTCTCTCATGAAGGAATGCAAATGATCTGGGAAAAATCAATCCGTTACATATTTCCCTTCTTTGGATAAAAAGGCCGCAACTCTCTCTCTCTCTCTCTCTCTCTCTCTCTCTCTCAGTTGAATGAGAGAAGGAATGCAGACGATCTCGGAAAAATAATCCGTTACGTATTTGGTTACTTTGCATAAAAAGGCCACTACCTCTCTCTCTCTCTCTCTCTCTCTCTCTCTGTGGGGTCAAGGTCAGAGCGATTCCACAGGGCGACAGTCCTCGTTTTGCGCTTACAAAAAGCAATGGTTGAATGAAATCCTGCACTCTCCGATGACGAATTACGCGCGCGCATGCTCTCTCCGCGCGCGCCTGTGTGTGTGTGCGAGTTAAAATTCAGATCAACATTTTATTGCGGAAGTCCCATCGCTGTTTCTCATTTAGGAACGCTGCACCAGTGGCCAGAATGTGGTTTAATAGCAAGACACTCCATTTCAAGTGTTTCGCGTTTGCAGCCGTAGAAGAAAGATCCTTTTGTTGCTTTGGCCTGCTGATCGTTGTCTTCATGCTACATCCTGTGAAGATAACGAATGAAAGCCTGTGTTTCCCTCACCTTCAAAGAAAACAGACCGCACCACGCCTCTTGTACAACGGGAATGGAGCCATGCACGTTCACACCAGGGACAGTAGGCAGCTGTGCGTTGCAGGCTGCTTTGGACTGGCATTGACACCGTGCCAGACAACCATCACAACAGCCAACACGTTGAAAGTGTGTCGAAGTGGCTAGTGTCGCCAGCAGGTCTTGGTTCCATTCCTATCGAGCCATTTATCCATGGGATTGTTCTGCCCCAGACTCGCTCCTATCCAGCGTTGAGTTAGCTATGGGCTCATTGAGGAAGACTAATCCAGCGCTGAGTTTAGCTATGGGCTCATTGAGGAAGACTATCCAGCGTTGAGTTAGCTATGGGCTCATTGAGGAAGACTGGGACCACTGACTCGCTCCTATCCAGCGTTGAGTTAGCTATGGGCTCATTGAGGAAGACTGGGACCACTAACTGGCTCCTACCCAGCGTTGAGTTAGCTATGGGCTCATTGAGGAAGACTGGGACCACACAGTTGAGTTTCATCTGCTTAATGGTTGCGTTTCTGAGAAGGTCACCCAATTTCTTGACCAACACTGCAGGTGTCTGTATCTCTCGGGCCTGGTTGGCGTCGGATACATTATGAAAGGAAGCATCAAGTACAGTCCTGTTATGCTGTGTCACGCCAGAATGGAAATCCGTAGCATCATCTTCGCCATCCTGATCTTCATCGATCGGCATTAACAAACAAAAACAAAAACAAAAAATTCTTTGGCCATTCATAGTCCAACCTCTCTCTCTCTCTCTCTCCTCTCTCTCTCTCTCTCTCTCTCTTACACACACACACACACACACACACACACATAAATACACACACACACACACATAAATACACACACACACACACACACACACAACACACACACAACACACACACACATGAAATGCCATAGGAAAAACCAGACAGTGCACAATGGGCTATTAGTGTCCACCCAGACAGCATGCACAACTTTCACTATGATAGTAAAACATCACCAGAAAGATCACAAAAACAACAACAGCAACAACACCGACAACAACAAGGAACTGCCAGTCAGGTGGCCAGACAGCGAAACGACCAAGAGACTACAACGTGTTACCACGGTCACAAGAAAAATTCCGCGCCTCTACAATGCTCAGACACGAGGTATGTTTCCAACAGATATACCGCGACCACACACACCCTTTCAACGTCGGAGTACACGAATGTGATGCCCCCAACAAGAGACAGGCGAACCTTCTGTCGCAAGGTCACGGTCACGGCCTTGACACAAGGAGGCGCACGAAATTCACATGAACTTTGACACTTTTGCCGCCAGCGACACAGAGAAGTCGTGTGAAAGGGAGCAGAACAACTTGCACACAATCATGGTCAACTGCACTTCGTTCACGCTTCAAAGAGACCTCAAATTTATGTTGTGGTCGCTAATGGTCAGTCAAATTCTCAAACAGACAGGTTGGATTTGTTGGACATGCAGGCTTAGCTGGACGGGTGAACAGATAGAATTTGTTGAAATTGTAGTTATAACGCTCAATTTAACACATGTGCATGCAAGATAACACGTCTACCAACTTTTCCATTGATCAACATTTAGATTTATGATGATTATGATGAATAAGTATGCTAAACATGTAATATATACACACACACACACCAAAATATCATTGTAAATTGTCAGAACAAAATTACATTGATTATAGTAAATGAGTGTGTACACTGCTTTTATGTCAAAACGTGTGGATCGTCTACATGAATTTGAAAGGGCCCATTGCATAACGGAGTAAATATCAACACGATGAACTGGCTTACCGCCTGTTCGTTGGCATGTTCTACATAAAGTGGTTCGTTATGAATCAGTCCATTTTGTTTCTATGTATTTTCCACACACCCCAAAAAGGTGAAAGAAGTAAAACTTTTACAATCTTGACTCTTGACAATGGGAGACGATGTAAAACTGGGGAGGAAAAGAACCAGCTTCTACCATGACAGGAGCAGTTTGATTCTCATGCCCAAGACTGCAGTGTGTTTTTTTTCTTCTTCTTTTTTTTAAATTTTTGTTTGTGTTTTTGTTGGAAAAATGATTTCTTACCTGGTAAGAAAAAAAGAAACATGTTCTAATATGTTCACAGACGTATAAATGCTTTGGCCGTTTTCAGCATCTTTCGAGCGGCAAGGTGATAAACGGAAATACCAATTTTCTTTCATCTGCATTTTTTTTTATAGCGCGATTGCTGATGATCTCAGAACTATTTTCAGAAAACTAGTTCTGAAAAAAAGGTTGATCGAAGCGATTGGTAAGACAGGAAAGGGGCGGAGCAGGTACTGTTGATGGAATCATGTGTGATTTGTTGAACTTACTTCTCGTATAAGGAAATAATCTTTTAGTACGGGCCAAAGCTATTGTAGCCCCCCCCCCCCCCCCCCCTCCCTGTTTTTGTTTTCGTTAAGAAAGGTGACCAGGCACTAGCCGACAAAACAACACTGAGGAATTTCCTCATGTTTGTCTCACATCAAATCATACACACACCTGTACTAGTTGGTAAACAGGTCACATCAAGGTTAACTGACTCTTAATTCGACAGGACAACGTAATACAGCTTTGCACAATAATTAAAGGCCAGAGTGTGTATCATTATTTCTCAGGGTTATTTGGGACTGAAGATCCATCGTAAAAAACTACTAAAAAAAAAAAAAGAAGAAGATAAATTGAAAAAGCAATTCAGTTATTTCTAAACACACACACACACACACACACAACACCACACACTTGATTTTATAATCTTAGTTTCGAGAGAGAAACAAGATGGCGGCTGCAAAGGTTGAAAGTGT
>CM031617.1:62503667-62505351 GCA_018398815.1 Conus ventricosus | reverse complement strand
GGCCTACATCCCCCCCTTTTGTTTCCGGGAACTAAGCTGGTCTGTCGAGGGCGTCTTAATACAGCGTCACAAACAAACAAACAGACAAACCCCAGAAAATTAAAATGGATGGGGAAAAAAGACTCAGAATACGGCGTATTTGCATGAGTTTTGACGTTATCAGCATTATTTACGCATAAACAAGCAGTATCATAAACCCCAAAATCCCCATTTCTTTTTCACAGTTAAACACGCAGGCAACTCAAAGCCCCAACATCAGGAAGGTTGCCCTGACCACTTTCGTGTTTCACAACAATACGTGAAGTAGATTACCAAAGAGGAAGGGATAAGAGAGGGCGTGGATGTTTTTTTTGTGTTTTTTTTTTTTTGGGGGGGGGAAGACGGGGCAATGGAGGGAGTGGGGGCCAGGGAGGTGTGGGGGGGGGGGAGGCGGGAGGGAGGAGGGAGCTAAGCTTTGTCTGGCTTGCTAATCGGGCGGTGCCTCCAAACATGTCTGTCTGACTGTTCACCACGTGTTCCGTGGAGAGCTGCAGTGCTGGGCGTTATCATTATCATCATCATCATCATCATCATCATCATCATCATTATTATTATTATTGTTATTATTTATCGCCTAAGAGAGGAAATCTTGGGCGTTTTGTAAGGTCCAGTGACGGTGAGGACAGACCCACTGACCGCAGGGAAAGTGTTGTTGCCAGCGGGAAAGACGGTAACCCGGGATTCTCTTCAAAGGGCACGTAAAACCTCATGGCGAAAGCTTGGCCATGTCAGGAGTTTTCTGCACTATCTTCACCTGTCAGCAGGGCAGCATCGAGTGAGGCCGCGGGATTCACACGGCGGTCCGCTTGACGGTGGCATTTTTCGCCGGTGGGCTCTGCAGTCATTGGTGACCATGACACAGTGGCATCTGCCAGGGAGCAGTTATGTCCTGTTAATGATATCCTCTGTGTGTGCCTGCACCCAAGGTGAACACAGCGCAGGCTTTAAAGGGTGCTGGTGCAGGATTGCTCCCAGCTGGTTTGCTGAGGCAGCTGAGGACAGTACTTCTCTGGGTCCCATCCCAACCTTCGGGTGTATCTATTCCTTCTTTCCATGCTCTTGCGGTTTACTGGTACAACGGGCTGTCCACCAGAGTAGAGCCGAATGAAGAGGTCCCTGCTGGCGGTAAACATTCGGTTCTCGTGTCATTCAGTGGAATATCAGTATGCAGGCCCTGTGGACATGTGTCATTCACACCACACCTAAATCCCTCGGCCAGTGTGCTTTCGTTGTTCACAGACAAACTGTGTGGAACAAACTCAACATGTGTATCAGGCCGCCAAGTTCGAATGACTTCTAATTGTGACATCTTAATGCTCAGGTAATCCACTCTGCTTTCCTGTCTTTCCTTAAATGTACTCCTACATGTGTGTGTGTGTGTGTGTGTGTGTGTGTGTGTGTGTGTGTGTGTGTGTGTGTGTGTGTTGGGTGGGTGGGGGGGGGGGGGGGGGGGGGGGGGCGTAGGTGGATGGGGGCGTGGGAGGGAAGGAGGTGGAGGAGGGAAGAAAGGATTTAGTGCTTCGTGTGTGTGTGTGTGTGTGTGTGTGTGTGTGTGTGTGTGTGTGTGTGTGTGTGTGTGTGTGTGCGTGCGTGCGTGCGTGCGTGCGTGCGTACGTGCGTGCGAGCGTGCGTGCGTGCGTGCGTG
>CM031617.1:62496167-62498667 GCA_018398815.1 Conus ventricosus | reverse complement strand
TTTGTAATAAGCCCATTGCTTTTTTTATGATCACATTGCTTTTTCATGATCATATTGCTTTTCATGATCGCATTGCTTTGTCATGATCACATTGCTTTGTCATGATCGCATTGCTTTGTCATGATCACATTGCTTTGTCATGATCGCATTGCTTTGTCATGATCACATGCTTTGTCATGATCGCATTGCTTTGTCATGATCGCATTGCTTTGTCATGATCACATTTTACCATCACCTTGCTTTTTCATGATCACACTGCATGATAACATTACTTTTTCATGATCATATTTCTTTTTTCATGATCACATTGCTTTTTCATGATTACATTGCATGATCACATTGCTTTTTTCATGATTACATTGCATGATCACATTGCTTTTCATGATCACAGACTCATAGGAGCATAGCTTGGGAAATTCCTTGGCACAGGCCACGCTGCTTTAAAACATCGTTGCATGCTTAGGATCAGAACTTAACCTTTGCACACACACACACACACACACACACACACACACACACACACACACACACACACACACACACACACACACACACACAAGCGCGCGTGCGCGTATACGGAAAAGCACTACAGTTAGGTCCATTCGCATCAGGGGAGGTAGAAGAGGCGAGGGTAAAAGGGGGAAGGCGACCAGCAGAGGGGTGGAGGGTGGGGGTGGGGAGAGTGGGAGGGGGGGGTCATGTATGGCCAGTGGAAAACAAGCTGGTGTTATTTATTTATTTATTTGTTTTTTTATTCCTGTCGGTGTTGGTCTTACGTTCTGTCCCGCCTTCATCGGTCTCTGCCACGGCGTTCCTCTCACGCTGACCCCCCCCCCCCCCCCCCAGCCCACCCCCCTACCCGCTTCTACAGGTACCTACCCCTCCTTCCTCCCTCCGTCCTCTCTCAAACCACTCAACACAGCTACACCCAGAAATTGCCCTGTTGTAAGTCAGTCCCGGCGCCAATAGTTTTCAAGGAGCTATCATCAACGTCAGGCTGTCTGTTATTCTTGTCCCCCTTTTTCCCTCCCCTTCCCCTTTAATATTTGTCTGTTTGCCCAAAATGAGGTTTCTCTGGTGCCAGAGTTTGGTCGGCCGTCTGCAAACTGGCTCCACCCAGCGGTTAAGAATGGGGTGGCTGACCTTGTGACTGACCGTTATGAAAGCTACACCAAAGAGGAGTCTCCATGGAGGCGCTTCTCCTTCCCTCTCCCAGACCCCCCCCCCCCGTTATCTCCCCCGCCCCCCCCCCTCTCTCTCTCTCTCTCTCTCTCTCCGCCCCTCATCCCACCGACCTCTTCACCTCACCATTCCTCCCACCCCAAACAACGTCACCTTTTCCCAGAAGCTCTCTCACAGAGAGGTAGGTCTTTTTTTTCATTTGAACATCCTGATCATTAGATCACACACACACACACACACACACACACACACACACACACACACACACACACACGCACACGCACGCACGCACGCACGAACACACACACACACACACACACACACACACACACACACACACACACACACACACACACACACACACACACACACCACTTTAAACGCATAAAATCTTTTTAAAACGAAAATCTAACCAATCACAAGCCAAAACGCTGTCTTCTCTACTTCTTGAGAGGTTAAAAGGAAGGAAAGCCAAGTGGGAACTGAACCATACACGTTGGGGAAAAAAGTTGGAAGAAAACAGATACTCTCTGAACGATATACTATGTAGGGGAAAAAATGGTATAAAGAGTGCTATGTGGATGCTTCATGCAGGAAAAAAGTAGAAAGAAAACAGTACTATCCAACGATATACGTAGGGAAAAAAAGTAGTATAACATAGTGCTATCTGAACGATATACGTTGGAAAAAGTAGTATAACATAGTACTATCTGAACGATATACGTAGGAAAAAGTAGTATAACATAGTGCTATCTGGACGATATACGTAGAAAAAGTAGTATAACATAGTGCTATCTGGACGATTTATGGAGGAAAGAAGTAGGAAAGCACAATGCTAACTGTATGCTATATGTGCTGAAAAGCTGAAAACTCACTGCTAGCTGAAGTAAGCAAGTTGATTATTATTACTACTACTATAATAATAAAATAATAATAATAATAATAATAATAATAATAATAATAATAATAATTATTATTATTATATTATTATTATCATTGTTATTATCATTATTATTATTATCATTATCATTATTATTATGATTATGCATATTTATATAGCGTCTATCCTCGGCAAAAGACCAAGCTCTAAGCGCTTTACAATCCACACTCGTTTACACAACGGGCTGCCGACCTGGGTAGTGCCGACTGAAGAGCCGCCAGCTGGCGCTTCATTCAGTCGTTTCCCTGTGTCATCCAGTCAGTATCGTTCACTCAATTTCCTCACTTACTTCACTCTTTCCATTTCTCACACAGGGTGCATGCTATGTGTAACGTGTCATCCATACCAGTTGAAAGAAGTTGGAAATCCCAATCTCCT
>CM031617.1:62468667-62491167 GCA_018398815.1 Conus ventricosus | reverse complement strand
CTGACACGCTGCCAGACAACCATCACAACAGCCAACACGTTGAAAGTGTGCCGAAGTGGCTGGTGTCGCCAGCAGGTCTTGGTTCCATTCCTATCGGAGCCATTTATCCATGGGATTGTTCTGCCCCCGACTCGCTCCTACCCAGCGTTGAGTTAGCTGTGGGCTCATTGAGGAAGACTGGGACCACTGACTCGCTCCTATCCAGTGTTGAGTTAGCTATGGGCTCATTGAGGAAGACTGGGACCACTGACTCGCTCCTATCCAGTGTTGAGTTTAGCTGTGGGCTCATTGAGGAAGACTGGGACCACTGACTCGCTCCTATCCAGCGTTGAGTTAGCTATGGGCTCATTGAGGAAGACTGGGACCACTGACTCGCTCCTATCCAGCGTTGAGTTAGCTATGGGCTCCTTGAGGAAGACTGGGACCACTGACTCGCTCCTATCCAGCGTTGAGTTAGCTATGGGCTCCTTGAGGAAGACTGGGACCACTAACTCGCTCCTACCCAGCGTTGAGTTAGCTATGGGCTCATTGAGGAAGACTGGGACCACACAGTTGAGTTTCATCTGCTTAATGGTTGCGTTTCTGGAAGGTCGCCCAATTTCTTGACCAACACTGGAGGTGTCTGTATCTCTCGGGCCTGGTTGGCGTCGGATACATTATGAAAGGAAGCATCAAGTACAGTCCTGTTATGCTGTGTCACGCCAGAATGGAAATCCGTAGCATCACTTAGCCATCTTGATCTTCATCGATCGGCATTAACAAACAAAAACAAAAACAAAAAGATTCTTTGGCCATTCATAGTCCAACCTCTCTCTCTCTCTCTCTCTCTCTCTCCTCCTCTCTCTCTCTCTCTCTCCATCTCTCTCTCTCTCTCTCTCTCTCTCTCTCTCACACACACACACACACACACACACACACACACACACACACACACACACACACACACACACACACACACACACATAAACACACACACACACACACACACACACACACACACACACACACACACACACACACACACACACACACACAACATGAAATGCCATACGAAAAACCAGACAGTGCACATAGGGCTATTAATGTCCACCCAGACAGCATGCACAACTTTCACTATGATAGTAAAACACCACCAGAAAGATCACAAAAACAACAACAGCAACAACACCGACAACAACAAGGAACTGCCAGTCAGGTGGCCAGACAGCGAAACGACCAAGAGACTACAACGTGTTGCCACGGTCACAAGAAAAATTCCGCGCCTCTACAATGCTCAGACACGAGGTATGTTTCCGACAGACATACCGCGACCACACACACCCTTTCAACGTCGGAGTACATGAATGTGATGCACCCAACAAGAGACAGGCGAACGTTCTGTCGCAAGGTCACGGTCACGGCCTTAACACAAGGAGGCGCACGAAATTCACATGAACTTTGACACTTTTGCCGCCAGCGACTCAGACCGACCGTGCAGGAAGTCGTGTGAAAGGGAGCAGGACAACTTGCACACAATCATGGTCAACTGCACTTCGTTCACGCTTCAAAGAGACCTCAAATTTACGCTAATGGTCAGTCAAATTCTCAGACAGACAGGTTGGATTTGTTGGACATGCAGGCTTAGCTGGACGGGTGGACAGATAGAATTTGTTGAAATTGTGGTTATAACGCTCAAGTTAACACGTGTGCATGCAAGATAACACGTCTACCAACTTTTCCAATGATCAACATTTAGATTTATGATGATTATGATGAATTAAGTATGCTATACATGTAATATACACGCACACCAAAATATTGTGAATTGTCGGAACAAAATTACATTGATTATAGTAAATGACTGTACACTGCTTTTATGTCAAAACGTGTGGATCGTCTACATGAATTTGAAAGGGCCCATTGCATAACGGAGTAAATATCAACACGATGAACTGGCTTACTGCCTGTTCGTTGGCATGTTCTACATAAAGTGGTTCGTTATGAATCAGTCCATTTTGTTTCTATTGTATTTTCCACACACCCCAAAAAGGTGAAAGAAGTAAAACTTTTACAATCTTGACTCTTGACAATGGGAGACGATGTAAAACTGATGGAGAGGAAAAGAACCAGCTTCTACCATGACAGGAGCAGTTTGATTCTCATGCCCAAGACTGCAGTGTGTTTTTTTTCTTCTTCTTTTTTTTAATTTTTGTTTGTGTTTTTGTTGAAAAATGATTTCTTACCTGGTAAGAAAAAAAGAAACATGTTCTAATATGTTCATAGACGTATAAATGCTTTGGCCGTTTTCAGCATCTTTCGAGCGGCAAGGTGATAAACGGAAATACCAATTTTCTTTCATCTGCATTTTTTTTTTTTTAGCGCGATTGCTGATGATCTCAGAACTATTTCAGAAACTAGTTCTGAAAAAAAGGTTGATCGAAGCGATTGGTAAGACAGGAAAGGGGCGGAGCAGGTACTGTTGATGGAATCATGTGTGATTTGTTGAACTTACTTCTCGTATATGTCACTTGCTTCCATGACCACGTTCTCTTGTTCTATTCCTGATGAAGGAAATAATCTTTTAGTACGGGCCAAAGCTATTGTAGCCCCTCCACCCCCCCCCCCCCCTCCCTGTTTTTGTTTTTGTTAAGAAAGGTGACCAGGCACTAGCCGACAAAACAACACTGAGGAATTTCCTCATGTTTGTCTCACATCAAATCATACACACACCTGTACTAGTTGGTAAACAGTCACATCAAGGAACTGACTCTTAATTCGACAGGACAACGTAATACAGCCAGAGTGTGTATCATTTATTTCTCAGGTTATTTGGGACTGAAGATCCATCGTAAAAAACTACTAAAAAAAAAGAAGAAGAAGATAAATTGAAAAAGCAATTCAGTTTATTTCTAAACACACACACACACACACACACACACACACACACACACACACACACACACACTTGATTTTATAATCTTAGTTTCGATCTCTTTACATCATGTACATTTCTGAGTATTTTCATTGTATTTACATTAATGATGTTATGGTATAAAAGACCTTTGTCATCTTTATCATAAAATATTTAACCGCATTTAAGTGTAATTTGACTCGTGCCCATTTTGCTTATATGTAATATAAATTTCTTTCCAGATTAGCCCCGAATATATAAATGATTAGCCTAATAATACTTGCACGTTTTACAACACAGGGAAGTGGGGCGGTGCCCATCTCCTCTCCCTTCGTGCTTTACCTCCCCCGTCCATGCAGAGGAAAAAGCGACCCCTGGACAGCTGGCTGGGAGGACTGGGGGGGGGGGGGTATACGGGGGAGGGGTGGTGGGGTCACGCAAGCGTGGGTACCCAACTATCACCACGCCTAATCCTTTCGCACCTCTGCTTTCGCAAGAGGGTGCATTAACCTCTGCATTATCCTAATCCTACCCTTCTGTCCCCCACCCCCCTACCCTCTCCCCCTCCCTGCTCTTCTCTCCCCTCCCTCCCGGTCCCCCTCCCCACCCCCACCATCTCCCTCCCCTCCCTAACGCTATGACGTACTGCAGTTCCGCTCGACTGCCAATGCGTGCAGTCATGAGCAGTCATAAGACCCCACCTCTCCCCCGTCGCCCCCCCCCACCCCCCCCCCACCCCCCCCCCCCCCCCCACCCCCCACCCGGCCACCAAACGGACACTGCCCACTAAAATGTGTAGGTGTGGACCGCAATAGCTAAACTTGCCACCGTGGACGAATTGGTCTGTGAAAGGAGGCAATTTCGCTCTTTTCCCATTACCACTTCCTTCCCCTCCCGCGCAACCCATTTTTTTTTTAATTCTCTCAGTGAGAAGAACTGCGCGGCGAAAACATGTCAATCCGAAAGAGTTAAAGCCCATCATGGTGTATGGGGAAAGCGGTGAATGGAGGTGGAGCTAGAGGGTGAAGGTTGGCACGGCCTAACGGCCGCATGAGGCTGTGAACTGTTCGAGGTCACTCTGTCTAGTGCACGACATGAGGGAAGACGGAGTTCAGCCCCGTGCCTTGGGCCGCCTGAACCTTCCCGGAACTAAAACCGGTACCCATTACTGCGGCGGGAAAAGAGAGATTTTGGGGTTATCCTCCGATGGCGAGTGGTTTGAAGCAAAACCGCACTCCACATCGAACCGCACGCACGCACCCCATCACACACAAGAGCTATATAAATACATATAAATACCCCATACAATTTAGCAAAAAAAAAAAAAAAACAAAAAAAACCAAAAAAACCCAAAAAAAAAAAATCTGCAATCTTTACGAGAAAAAAAAAAATCTATAGCACCGGAATCTCAAGTACTCCGGGAAATTGTAAATTCTCGCTTTAGCAAACAATCGAAACCCAAACATGTAATCATTTCTTTAAAAAAAAAAAAAAAGTCAGATACCGTGGGCATTGTTTTTTTGTGAAAAACAAAAAGTCTCCCCTGCCCGTTACCCCCCTCCCCACTACCCCCCCCCCCCCCCCCCCCCCTTTCACCCATTTTTCTATAAGCCGCCTTTCGTCTCCACCTTCCCCCTCCGCTCGTAACCAAAACCTTCCCCTCCATGAGAGTTGGGGATAAAAAACCCCGTTTTGACACCCCCTTTCCCCCCCCCCCCCCCTTTCCCCACCGCGCCCATGCGGGGGCGTGTTTCTGTGAAACAGGTTGAAAAAAACCTTAAAATCGTTGGCTGCAACAATATAGGAGCGGGGCGAAATTTCATTGAAAAAATTTTTTAAAAAGGACGTGCGTTTTGCGAACATATTTCAGACAAAGCTTGCTCTCACTGGCGTCGTTTGGCAAAAGTTTTTGTCGTATCATGCAAACGGTTTAAAGAGGTTATTCTTGAGGGTACTGTCATTTCGCCGAAGTGTTTCGCCTCCCCTTTTTATCTTAGCGGCGTCCCCTTCCCCCCGGTTATGGATTTCTTGTTTCGTTTCGCTGCCAAACCTTTTTGAACTGTGGGTACAAAAAACACGAGTCTACTTTTTAAAAAACCCCTCGATTATTGAAAAATGGGTCAAAAAAACCATCACTGACGATGCGTGGTGAACTTGGCCCCCCAGACATGACGTGAACGCGTTTCATAGGTGGGGAACCTGGTTTTCTTTTCCCGCGAGTGGCAGCGTTTCATAATACCTGACGGCAACGAGGGGTGGAATTTGGCGCGGATCGGGGTCGAAAAGGCTCCCTCGCATGCGGAGGAAAATGGCCGACAGCCGTCCGCCCTGTAGGTTAAGGGGCGCGTGAAAAGTAGTGGCATGAAAACGGTCAAGCGCGGCCCCCCCCAAAAGGGCATAAAGAAGGAGCCACATTTTTGTTTTGTCTAGCGCGCGTTTCTTTGCTCCTGCGTCGTCTCTCTGTTTCCTTTTTCCGTGGCAAAAGGGCTGGCCACTTTAAAATTTTCTCCGGCGACGAAACCGTCCTCCCTTTGGGGGTGGGGGGGGAGGGAAGATGGGATTTGGGTCGGAAGAGAGAGGGGAAAAGAGGGGGAGAGAGAAAGGGAGAGAAGAAAAGAGAAAAGAGGAGCAAATTCCCCTTTCGGGCCTCAAAAAAACACGTTTGGTTTCATTTTTGACAAGCCCATCACTGTGCCCCACTTGCGAGTTTCGGGACCCCCACCCCCCGGGATTTACAGGTGTGGTAAAAAGAGAAGATTTAAGGTGAGGGGACTAAGATGACAGGTTTAAGGTGAGGGGGGATAAGAAACAGGTTTTAAAAGGTGATGGGACTAAGGACGGGATTTAAGGGATGGGACAAAGATACAGGATTTACGGGTGATGGGGACAAGATACGGATTTCAGTGATGGTGACAAGTGACGGGATTTACGGTGATGGGGACTAAGATGACGGGATTTACGGGTGAGGGGACAAAGATGACAGGATTTACAGGTGTTGGGGGTTTTGACAGGTTTACGGGGATGGGGATAAGATGACAGGTTTAAAAGACGGGGGTCTCAGGGGACACGATCACAGGTCTGAATGTGCTCCCAGTGCGCTGGTCAGAATTGGGTCCCTTACCTAACATTGTCTGCGCCAGAAATTGTTGGGGTTGTGTGTGTGTGTGTGTGGTGTGTGTGTGTGTTTGGGGTTTGTGGGGGGGGCCGGTCCGTGTTTTTTTGGGATGATTGGGGGTGTTTAGCAGGCGCGGTGTATGCGGGTGTGGGCTGTAGGGTGTGTTTGTGGTGTGTGTGCGCGAGTGCATTTTTTATGGGGTGTGTTGTTTGGGCGGCTGAGTATCCCCTCATGTGCACGCGTGTGCGGTACATATTTGTGCACGAAATTAAAAAAAATCCCAACATGGGATTAGGGGTGGCGCTGTACGGGGGTGCTCGCTTCTCCATACAGAGTTTGCCAGCATACATCAAAAAGGAGGAAAATCCTTGTGGGGGACATAAAACAGCACAGTAAAAATACGGGGTGTCAAAATAGCAGTGCAGGGAATTGGCACATGCAGTACAACTCCTCCCCTTCCCCCCGCCCCCCCCCCCCCCCCCCCCCCCCCCCCCCCCCCCGTCCTAAGTGATGGTTTGTAAAAAAAAAAAATCTTAAATCTTTGTCAAGGCATTTTTAAAACGCGGAAAGATTTTTATTTGCACTTGCTTTTAGGGGCCCCCCTCCCGCCCCACTGTTCAACCCAGTAAACTGACAGTACTTACAGTAATCTACGCACGTTAGCACAGAAAAGTCAATTGACATCTAAAATAAATGCATACAATACTTGACTCTAAATGGAACTCTGTGGTGCTGCACCCTATGTAAACAGCGCAGGTTCCCAAAGGGTGGTGCGGGGACGGCTCCCGGGCTGGCTGGCCGCACCCAGGCCTACATTTCCCCGGGGTCCCTCCCCACCGTGCGTGCAATGAATACAATTACGATTTAAAAAAACCCCGAAAAAAAAACGAAAACGGGGTACAATAAACAAGGGCCAAAATTGGGGGTTTAAATAAAATACGAAAACGATCCCCCGAAAAAAAAAAAAAGAAAAAGTAAAAAAAAAAAATTACAAACGAAAATGGGTTCCCCGACAAATACAACCCCCAAAAAAAAAATTTGCGAAAAAAAAATAAAATTTATTTTTTTTTGGTTTTTTTTGAATCAATACGAAATGAAAAAAATACAAAAAATTAAATACAACACAAAGGGATAAATACAAATTACAAAAAAACAAAAAAACAAACGCAAAAAAAACAAAAAACAAAAGGACACAAAACATTTGAAAGGGGGGCAAACCTTTTCAGTTTTTTTTTTTTTTTTTTTTTTTCCTTTTTTTCTTTTTTTTTTTGGGGGGGGGGGGGGGGGGGGGGGGGGGGGGGGGGGTTGGGGGGGGGGGGGAAAAGGGGGGGGGGGGGGGGGGGGGGGGGGGGGGGGGTGGGTGGGGGGGGGGGCGGGGGGGGGGGGGGGGGGGGGGGGGGGGCGCAAAACCCGGAATCTTTTGCAAGAACACTTTTTACGGGGAGAGGGTTTGAGAGGGGGGAAAACAAATGGGGGGATGGGGTGGAAGAGGAAAGGGTGGGGGGGGTTTGCATTAGGGGGAGAGGGGAAAGTAATTTCGTGGGGTGGGGGGCGGGGGGAAGGGAGGGAGTGGGGGGGTGGGGTGGGATAAACGGAAAAAAGAAACAGACACAGACAAAAGGAGAAGGAGAAGCCGGGAGAGAGTGGGAAGACCCCAGGACGTTTTTGGTTATGCCCCCCTTTGGTTTTTCTTTTTGAGAATTGCGAAAGTAGAAATGGGGGTGGGGGTTTGGGACGATAGGGGGAACGATGGGAAAAGAAACCATCTTTGAAAAAGGGGGTTAAAAAGGGGGGGTGGGGTCTCAAATTTTCAAAAGAAAAAAGCCCCAAAAAAGAAAAAACACCGGGGAATAGGAATCTCGGGAAAAAATTTTAGAAAAAAAATATTTTCTTTAAAAAGAAAAGAATTGGTTTTAATAGGGGATGGTGCTGGGCTTGAAAAAACCCCAGAGGAAAAGGGAAATCCAAAAGCTTCTTTCCGTTTTGTTTATCTCCTTTTTTTTGTTCTTCTTTTTTTCCCAAACCCCCCCCCAAACCCCCCCCCAAAAAAAAAAAATTCGCCCCCCCCCCCTTTTTTTTTTTTTTCCCCCCCCCCCAAAACCCCCCCCCCCCCCCCCCCCCCCCCCCCCCCCCCCCCCCCCCCCCCCCCCCCCACACACCACACACAAAAAAGATACGAAAGTAAAAAAGGCAGCAAAAATTCCCCGTTTTCCCTACAAAAAAACTTTAGCAAACACAAAAAAAATTTTAAAAGGAAAACAAACCAGGAAGAGGAGAGAGAGAGTATACGACGCACATGTTTCATTCTGTCTATTATCTTCAAAATCTAAACCCAAATTTCAAATAAAAAAACAACAAAAACCCAAAAGCTTTTTTAGAAGCGCTTCGGTTTTTGCAACCTCCTCAGCGCCAGGGAAGTGGGCGTAAAAACCTTTGACGTAATGTGTTTTTTTTACGTCATTAAACCCCCCCCCCCCCCCCCCCCCCCCATTCTGTATGAAAAATGTGATGCCGGGGTGAAATCTTGGTTCATCAAAGGGGAAAAAATCCCGGGGCAGATTCTATCTATCCATCTTCATCTATCCATTTTGTGCGGGGTGTGTGTTTGTGTGTGGTGTGTGTTGTGTGTGTGTGTGTGGGTGCGCGCGCGCCGCGCGGGGGCGACGGCGTTTTTTGTGTGGGGTGTGTGTGTGTGGCGTGTGCGTGTAAGGTAGAAATTCACCAAATCACATAATCTTATTTGAGACGGAAAAAACCGCAGTTCCCCTGGCCCCCCGGGGGGGAGGGGGGGGGAACCACCGTGTGGGGGGACGTTTGGGAAGACCGGGTTCAGTTACACGCTTCCCCCCCCCCCCCTTCCCCATCAATATAGACACACGGGGGGGAGGGAGGGGGGTGTGGGGATGGGATGAAGGTGTTGGTGTGGGGGTGGGCTGCGATGGCAAGGAAACGTGGGGGCAGGGAAAGGGGGGGTTGGAGGGGGGGGGGGGGGGGGGGGGGACACGGACTATGAAAAAATTAGGTGAAAAAAAGGCTCCATTTTCTTTTGGTTTTATTTTGCTCTTTTTCTTTCATTTTTGTTTTTTTTTTTGGGATCGTAAAAACGGGGATGGGGGTACCGCCTGTACGAGTTCCCGGCCCGTGAAAAAAATGGCTGCCATTCGCACAGCCCCCGCGGGGACTTATACCCCAGAAAACCCGAGTGAACACTGCTGTGCGGCCGCCCCCACCTGTCGTCCAACTTTTTTACCCCTCCCGTACCTTTC
Organism: Conus ventricosus; assembly: GCA_018398815.1. Classification (NCBI taxonomy): domain Eukaryota; kingdom Metazoa; phylum Mollusca; class Gastropoda; order Neogastropoda; family Conidae; genus Conus; species Conus ventricosus. Next base: position 62,481,896 of record CM031617.1, on the reverse strand, counting down.
CTCCCCCCCCCTTTCCCCCAACCACACACCCCCCACCACACCCCACACACACACACAAACACACACACACCCACACACACAATTGCCAAAGACAAAGGTATTTTTTAGCGCCCTAATTTTTCTTAGGGAAAATTCAAAACTAGATTGCAGGGTTTTAGGTTGCCCTTTGTGCCCTTTTCACACATCAACGCTTTGGGAAATTATAAAGAAATTGGGAATGCCTTTGGGAATACCGAAGTTTTTGCGTGCGCAAAATTTTTTTCTTTTAAGTCGACAATAACAACTTTGCATTGGGAAAGAAATCCAAAATGAAAAATTTTTTTCCTAAAGGCTAGCAGATATCTCATTGAAACCAATTGCCACTTATATTTTTAAAAAAAAAGGTCGATAAAAACCCGTAATATTTACAAAACAAGCGGCCTCCCCTTGTCCCTCTTGGGAGATGATAAAAGGGGTTTTTATTTTAAATATACTGACACAAAGAAAAAAGAAAATCCCAAAAATTTGAAACTGGGAACCCCAAAACAATTTCCCAAACATTTTAAATATTAAGAATATCAATGGCATCAGAATTCCCCCGGTTTTTAAAAATTTAAACCCCGGAAAAAAGGGTCCTAAACTACTAATTAAAAAAAGTCCTTTTTACTGGGGAAAAGTTTTTTGGCCCTCAATTTAAAATTGTTTTATTACTTTTTAAAAAACTTTTTGGTGTTTTAACCCATTATGCTTGTCATTTACGAAAAAAAATTTATGTTGAAAAAGTCTTTTCTTCCCTTTTTTAAAAAACCCGTTTTCCTTTTGCGGGGTTTCCCTTTCCCTTTATTTTCTTTAAAAATGGGGACGTCAAAAAACCAAGGGGGACGATCGAGAAATTCAGTTTTCCCCTTTTCCAACAGGGGTTTCATTGTGGGAACAAAGTTGGGCAGAGTGGGATCCCGGAAAAAATGACCCCAAGAAAGTTTTTACCGGGTTTGGAAAAAATTATTTTGAATCCCGTCAAATTTAGAATTTTGTTCACGGTCCTTAATGGATAACCCCCAAAAAAAAGCAAAAAAAAGGGGTTTAAGGGAAAAATTTTCTGAAAACAATTTTTTTTCGAAAGGAAGCCTACACCATGATTTTTTTAAAATTTTTAAAATTAAGCGTTTTCAAAAATTTTTAGTTTTTTTTTTGGGTGTTTTCTTCAATCCTTGGGATTTTTTAAGATGTTGCGTATGTTTTTAAGCCTTTTTTTTTCCTGCCAAGCTTTTAAAACATTTAAAAAAGGGGCCCCCCCCTCCCCCCCCCTCCCTCCCCCCCCCCTCCCCCTTTTACACATTAAAAGAGTTTAATGAAAAAAAACAAACCAACCCCCCCCCCCCAACAACACCACCAAAACACAAACCCCCACTTCCCTTTTTTTCTCTTTTCAACAAAATTTTTTTAAAAAAAAATTATTTAAGAGAAAGGAGAAGGGGGGGAGGGGGAAGAGAGGAGAGGGGGAACGGGGAAAAGTTTTTTTGCTTCCAAAGGGTTTTGAAAAAAGGGGGGGTAAAAGAAAAATTTTTTTCCCTCTCCCCCCAAAAATGTTCCTTTTCCTAGGTGATAAAAACCCTTCAAAAAATAAATTCTGTTTGTTTGTCCTAGCCCGGATAAGGGTTGGTTCCCCCAAATTGAGAAAAACCATTCAAAAGGACTTGAATTTTCTGACTCTTTTAATCGTGGAAGTTAAACTTCAGAAAATCTTGAAATTTTTTCTAATTTCAAAATTTTTCTTAATTTTCAATCTTCCGCTTTGCCCGATTAATTTAAATTTTCCCTCTTTTTCCCGAAAGGAAATTTGCTTTTTTACTACGGAAAATTTAACAATTTGCCGCACTTTATTTTGATCATCCCCGGGGGTTTTCTCATAAAATTTTCCCCCCCCCCTGCAGGGGGGTCTTAGTTTCCTTTTAAAAATTTTACGAAAAAAAAAGGGGGAGAGTGTGATAAAGAATTTTTTCAAAAACCCGGGCCCCCCCTGAAAACTGATTTCCCCACTGCCTTTCAAAGGGGCTTGGTTTGGGGGGCCCATGCTATGGTCTTTTTCCTTTTTTGTATACAAAAAAAGAAAAAAACTAAACCCCATTTAAATGTCCATTTTAAATTTGTTTAAAAAAACAAGGTTCGTAAATTAGGTCCCAAAAAAGCCTTTTTTTTTAATTGAAAAAAAACAATTATCTTTTTCCCTTTTGGGAACGGGTTTCTGTGTTTTTTCAACTTATTTTTAAAAAGATGCCCCAAAATGGAAACCAAACAAACCAAAACATTTTTTTCTTTTTTTTCTCCCTTTTGTTTCAAATTTCTTCAACAGGGGATTACAAAAAAATAACCCAAAAAGAAAAATTTTTTTTTGTTTTGGTTTTTAATTTTTTACCTAAGTAATCAAACCGACAAAATATTGTATTAGGTTTAAAATTAACCTTATTTTAAAAAAACACCAAAAATTTTTTTAAAAAAACAATTTGAAAACCCCTCTTTTTTGCATTAAACATTTAAAATTTTTTAAAAATTTGGAACCTTTCAATTTTAAAATTTTAAACCCAATTAAAAGCATTCCGGCTTAAATATGGGGCGTTTTTTCCCATTTTTAAATTTTTTGGGTAGAACTAACCTAAAACTTTTTTGGCTTTCTCCCAACCCCCCTTTCTAAAACCCCCCAAATTTTGATCCCTATTGAGTACCTACAAATTTCAAAAATTTTTAAAAAACCCAAAAATTTTATTAAATATATTTAAATAAAAAAAAGAGGGGAGGGAACTTTAAAAAGAGAGGAAAAACTGGAATAAAAATTAAAAAAATTTTTAAAAAAAACTTTGGCAAAAATAAAAACCACTTTTTCCCTCCTCCCTTCCGAAACAATTTTGTATTTATTTTGTTGTTTTAAAAAAGGAAAACAATTTTAATTTTAGCTTTCGCACCCAAAAACCGTTTTGAAAAAAAACAAAAAAAACCCCTTTGAAATTTAAAAAACCCCCAAAACAGACTTTAAAACACCTTTTCCGTTAAAAAAATTATTAATCTTTTGTAAATCAAAAATAAAAACTAAAGCAATTTTTCACCCGGCATGAATTTCCCGGGGTTTAAAACCACACCCATTTAAAAAAACATTTTTTTCATCTTTGGATTAAAATTTTTCCATTTTCCTTTTTTATAAAAAGCATGCCCAAATTTTTTAATCAATAAAAGTTTTTTTAAGCAGAAAAATAAAATTTCGATTTATTAAACCTTTTTTTAAAAAAAGAAAAGGAAAATGCGAAATTTTTAAAAAAAGGGAAATCCCTGAATTTTTTTTCCCCCCTTCAAAAATTTTGAATAATAGAAAAAAAGTTTGATTTAAACAATAGATACCCAAAAAAATTGGGAAAAAATTACATTCCTTTTTTAAAATGGGAAAAAATACGTCCAATTTTCCCCAAAAACCCTTTTTTAAAAAGTTAATAATTTTAAAAAATTTGACTTGTCTTTGTATTCATAATCGCTTCCCAAAAACGGGTTCTTTCCCAAAATTTCTTTTCCATGAAATTTTTTCCCCTTTTTAAAAAACCGTTTTTAATATCATTTACACTATCAGCGGATTTTTAAATGGGAACCCTTTTTTTAAAAAAACTGGCTGGAATTGTATGAAATTGTTTTTTTGGTTTTCAATAAAAAAAATTTTTAAATGTCCAATTCCCGTTTTTTTTTGAAGGAAAAAAACAAAAAAAAAAAAACCCTTTTCTTCCTTACCACAAAAAACGTGAGAACGGTACGGCCATCCCCTTTCTTGTCCCCAAAATTTTTTGAAAGGTTTTTTCCCTTTTTCTTCGGCCCCCTTTCCTTCCCTCCTGGTCCTTTCCTTTAGCATTTTAAAACCCCAAACAAAACCCAAATCTTTTATACACTCTTAACAACAATTTCCGAATAATTTTTAAAACATAGATTTTTAATTCTCCATGCGTTTTTTAAACGATCGAAAAAAAGTTGCTGTTTTCCAAAATTTTTTTTAATTTTTAATCCCCTTTTTACTAGCTGCTTTAAACCCGTGGAAAATTCAACGAACCCCATGTACAGACTCATCCTTCACCTTTGAAAAAACATACCCATATATTTGTTTAAAAATTTAGAGGGGAAGGAGGAGAGGAGATGAGGAGAGGAGAGAGAGATCTCATCGAAACAAAAATCCTTTCTTTCATACAACCAGTATGTTGCAAAATACAGTCACTGAATAATTCCGGAGCTTTACGCAAGTCCACATCAATCATGTCAATACCAAAACGCAAAGTATCTTCTTGAAACTCTTGACGATTCATTGCTTCAATGAATTGTAGACAGCACATCCAACGTTCCATCTGCACCCTCAGTGACACGCATTTCCTTCCATCTACAGTTCAATAATCCAGATGTATTCTTGTTCCGTGTTTTTAATACATAATTCTGCAGTGAGGTGATCAGGTTCCATCCTTTCCAGCACATGCATTTCACAACATGAGCGTGTAACAGAGAAACAGATATCGCATGCCCAAAAAATGATCATTTACACTACTGCCAGCATCAGAGAGAGAGAGAGGAGAGGGAGGGGGGGGGGGGGGGGTGAGAGGGCTGGGGAAGCCGTGGAGGGTACGTGTGTGGGAGGGTGGAAAATAGATCAGGATGTCAAGTGGACGGAGTTTGCTGAAATTCGACTCTCCTACTATCAACACGTTAACGGGTTAAAAGAACGGAAAAAAAAAAACATAAAAAAAAAAAAAAAAAACCACCAACAAAAACACATTAAAGCCACAACCGAAGGGACGATGACTTGAAACGTGATACCAGCGCCTATCCGGTTTGCACTCTTTTCTTATTGGTGTTGTTGATGCACGACCACGCTTTTTGCGTGGGGGTGCGCTCCTCACCCCTCCTCCCCGCCCCCTCCCTCCCCTTCTTCCCTGCCCTTTCTCCTTACCCCTACACCACGTCCATCCCCACCCCCGCAAAATACATAAATAAATGCATACAAACTAGGCTCTACATACAGAACGCACGTCGTTTCCTGACCTATATGTGTGTGTAACCTAGGATGGTGTAGTTTGGTTTCTGCGCATGAAAGGTTGAAATCTGATCTGCGTATCTGTCTGTCTGTGTGTCCGTCTGCTTGTTCGTTATGACCTATATTATATGCAATATAGAGTGACTGTGCTTGTACTGTCAAAGCGATCGCGTTCGGAATTTTGCAGACGGGTTCCCACGCTGATTACCCTACGCACTGGCACTCAACAGTGTCAGGACCGGTCCTTGAGAAACAAAAAACAGTGACAACATTATAGTATGATAATCACAGGGTACCCTGAAATGGGGCCCCAGGATAGGCCTACGATTGACACACACCTGTTCGAAGTTGACGGGGGACTCAAATCCTGGACATTTTGCACAATATCCGAGCCTGGTTTTGCTCTCGTTTGCTGCAGAAAGAAAATACTGATAATAATCTTTTCAGCATCGTCCTGATTTTAGTATATGTAGCCTACTGTGTGAACTAAGGTCTAAGATGCGTGATCTAACATTTTACGGAAGAAAGATTTTCAATGAATTTTCCGTGTGTGTGTGTGTGTGTGTGTGTGTTTAAAGGTGTATATTTAAGAGTTAGTTAAGAGTTGTGTGAATGTTTTAATTTTTTTTTAATGACCTGTGAGTTGACTTCGACAAGGCGACAGCCCTGATATGGCCCTTTTCGGTCGGCTGGGCTATAAGCAACATTACCTTACACTCCGCCAACAGTGCAAGGCGGCACGTTTAGGTGTCATACTACGTCGCCGTCGACAATTACTGCCAACTGGCGGAGCCGGCGTGATTGGGCCTCCCGCAGAGCTATGGGAGAAGTGAAGATGTTCCTGCCCCCACACTGTGACAAGGGCGCTCAATACAGAATAGCTGACGGTGCTCTGTCCTACCTGGCTGGCGGAGACATTCATGTCGAGCGTGCACAGCCCCTCCGACTCATTCAATACGTTGTTGAGAAATACATCTACCTCCGACTTACCAACATCATCATGATGTTGATAAGTCGGAGGTAGACATAGGCGTACACACACACACACACACACACACACACACACACAACACACACACACACACACACACACACACACACACACACACATATACACGCGGGCGCACACACACCAACACACACACATACAGAGACACACGTGCACGCGCGCGCACGCGCACACACACACAGATACACCACACACATGCGTACACACACGATGTATGTATATATATATATATATATATATATATATATATATATATATATATATATATAATATATATGTGTGTGTGTGTGTGTGTGTGTGTGTGTGTGTGTGTGTGTGTGTATTCATACACACACACACATATGTATGTATACATGTGTGTATGTACGTTTTGTCCGTCCATCCGTCTGTCTGACAGTGTATCTGTCCGTCTGTCTGTCTCTGTAGCATCTGTGCACGCATGTGTGTGTGTGTACGTGTATGCGTGCGTGTGTGTGTGTGTGTGTGCGCGCGCGCGCGCGCGCGCGCTTTATGTATCTTGTGGGTGCTGAAAAAAAGCAGCAAAAAGAGCAAGCAATGTAAAGGGAACTCTGAACGTGTGCTTGATGCGCAAGTTTCAAATGCTTTCCTCGTTCTTCGTTTCCGTTGTCCTAAATGTTATTTGTTTTTGCCTTAAGAAAACCCAAGAGCTCGAAAGGCATTTGTATTTTTCCTGTAAACTGTCTCTGTGGTGGTAACTAATACCGTTTTCTTTTCAAAGTTTGATTTAAAAAAGACCCCCCCCCCCCCCGCCTCCTCCCTCCCAAGTGAACAGTTCTGTCCTTTAATTAACACCTCAAGCTTTGTCAGTGACGATAGCGACAACGCCTAATGTGTGCGTGTGTGTGGCGGAGGTTGGGGTAGGGGTGATGGTAGGTATATGTCTTCGTGATTTCATCATATATCACCCAGATCCTGACTAGCAATTCTTCTGCTCACGCTGTCTGTCTGTCTGTCTGTCTGTCTGCGCACCTGACACAACAGTGTCCAGGTACCCACTGAAGTGCCACTCTCTGTTCCACAGGAGGCTGGTCAGCAAAGAACTGGGGTGCAGGCAAGGGGCCCAGTCTGTTGTAGACGGCCGTAAAGTTCCACCCGGACATAATGTCAAAGTGCGACATCATGGCCTGACGAGACATTCCGGCACTGCACAGACGGCAACAATGTTGATACTTCGGGACATTTTGACCTCCTCGGACAGTTCTGGATTCTCCTACGTGGACGGCCGTAATGTCCAAATTATTCAATCCGCAGAGATTTGCAGATTGTCTGCGCCCCCCCCCCCCCTCCCCCCCACCTTCTCTCTCTCTCTCTCTCTGCGTCTGTGTGTGTGTGTGTGTGTGTGTGTGTGTGTGTGTGTGTGTGTGTGTGTGTGTGTGTGTGTGTGTGTGTGAGCTAATCAGTGAAGAGCTATGTCGGAAACGATCGCCTGAACGTGAACCCAGCTTGGGAAGAAAACGGGGTCCCTTATAAACTTGGATTCCAACAAATCTGAGGGCACTAGGCTAACGTCGAGTCATTTTACCTCGTCGACTGAAAAGAGCTTTAAAAAGATATAGCATTCATAATGATACCACTTGGTGAGTAGCTGTAGTTCTATTCAACATTTACCTACTCCATTCAAAGCAGATCTATCAGTCAGTTATGCCCGTCGCTCCTCCCGAAGCATAGGCCGCCGACAACAGTCCGTCAGAGTCCTCGGTCCTGGACTGCCCTCTCTAGTTGTTTCCAGTGTGTCCCATCTTCTTGCTGTCTGCCTCAAGGTCCTGTCGCCAGGTGTTTCTTGGCCGTCCTCTTTTCCGTTTTCCCTGGGGGTTCCATGATAATGCCTGTCTGGTAATATTACTGGCTGGCTTCCTCAGGGTGTGCCCAATCCATCCCCATCTTCTGCGCCGGATCTCATCTTCGGTTGGCAGTTGGTTGGTACGCTGCCACAGGTCTGAGTTGCTGATGGTGTTGGGCCAGTGGATCTGGAGGATTCTTCTCAGGCAGCTGTTGATGAAAGTCTGTACTTTCCTGGTGGTGGTCTTTGTTGTCCTCCATGTCTCAGCTCCATACAGTAGCACTGACTTGACGTTGGAGTTGAACAGTCTGATCTTCGTGTGTGAGTCGATACCACCTTGGAGCTCCATATGTACATCTGCAAGTATGCTGCCCTCGCCTTGCCGATTCTTGCTCTGACGTTTGCGTCTGTGCCACCCTGCTTGTCAATGATGCTGCCCAGACGCTTTGGCACTGACATCAAGCTACCCAAGGTGACCTCAGCAACTGCGCGAACTACAGAGGAATAACGCTTCTGTCTGTGCCAAAGCAGATCTATAGGTGAACGCTAAAGGTCACGTTCAGTTTCTAAGGTGTTCACAAACTCGGCCTTTTCTACACATAATTTTGCCCCAATCTTCACCAGACTTGGAGCGATAGTTGCTCTTTACAGTAACTACTTTTGCTACATAAACGATTTTGTGTAAATATTTCTGACAGTCAGACAAACGAACATAAACCTCCGTTGTTGACGTCTTAGGCAAGGAAGGTAACTCTGCAGGCAAGAGTGAAATTATCTTTTTTTTTTTTTTTTTACTCCCAGTTCTTACAGAACAAGGAGTACTTTAGAATGGGAACGAAGAAATGCTGTCTGTGTGTGTGTGTGTCCGTCCGTGGTCAAAATGTGTTCCACTCGCTCCAGACAAAACTACTCTGCCGATCTTTCTGAAAATTTGTAGGTATGTTCATTATGGGCCAAAGATGATACCCGATGTGTTATTTTACCGTTATAGCCGTTACTAACGGCTGTAACGGCCTGTAACACTTTTTCTTCTTCATGGAATATCTCAGAAAGTACTTGGCCGATCTTTGTGAAAATTTATGGGTATGTTCAATATGGGTCATGGATGATGGCCCGTTTACCGTTATAGCCGTTACTAACGGCTATAACGGCCTGTAACAGTTTTTCTTCTTTATGGAATATTCTCAGAAAGTACTTGGCCGATCTTTCTAAAAAATTTATGGGAATGTTCATTATGGGTCACGGATGATGCCCGATGTTTTTAGTTTACCGTTATAGCGTTATAACGGCTGTAAGGGTTTTTTCTTCTTTATGGAATATCTCAGAAAGTACTTGGCCGATCTTTGTGAAAATTAGCAAGTATATTCACTATGGGTTACAGATGATGCCCGATGTTTCAGTTTACCGTTATATGCCGTTAGTAACGGCTATAAACGGCCCATGACGGTTTTTCTTCTTTATGGAATATCTCAGAAAGCACTTTGTCGATCTTTCTGAAAATTTGTAGGTATGTTCATTTTAGGCGACGGATGATGCCCGACGTTTTAGTGTACCGTTATAGCCGTACTAACGGCTAGCCGTTACAAATCGGCTATAACGACCCATAACGGTTTTTCTTTTTTGTGGAATATCTCAAAAGCACTTGGCCGATCTTTGTGAAAATTTGTGGGTATGTTCATTATGTGTCACGGATGATGCCCGATGTTTTAGTTTACCGTTATAGCCGTTACTAACGGTCAAATCGGCCCATAACGATTTTTCTTTTTTTATGGAATATCTCAGAAAGTACATGGCTGATCTTTCTGAAAATTTGTAGGTATGTTTATTATGGGTCCCGGATGATGCCCGATGTATTAGTTCACCGTTATGGCCGTTACTAACGGCTGTAATGGTTCTTCTTTTTTTGGAATATCTTAAAAAGTATGTAGCCGATATTTCTGAAAATTTGTAAGTATGTTCATTATAGGTCACGGATAATGCCCGGTGTTTACGTTTACCGTTATAGCCGTTACTAACGGCCCATAATGGTTTTTCTTCTTAATGGAAATCTCAGAACGTACTTGGTCGATCTTTTGAAAATTTGTAAGTATGTTCATTATAGGTCCAGATGATGGCCGATGTTTACCAGAACAGCCATTGCTAACGGTTACACCAGTCCAAGACGGTTTTTCCTCTTTATGGAATATCTCACGCGTATTCCGGATAAACTGGGAGTACGTTTATATGCTTTGCATCTTTTAAAAAATTTTTTTTAGCTAGACTGAAAAATGTCCTGGTTTTGTTTTGTGCCTCTAGTCTGCGTGTGTGTGCGCTAGGTGACTGGGCACTGCAAGCATTTGTTTGGGTGCACATGTCTGTGTTTCGTTTTTCATCGGAAAAAAAAATTCCCTACAATGTATTTTTTTATTTTGCGTTTATAGAAGTCCCAGTCTGGGACCAGATTTTCTTCTTCTTTCAGTATTTCTGGGTTCCCCCCCCCCCCCCCCCTCTGTTTTTTCTTTCAGTTTCTTGTCTATTATGCAAAGATCTGGGGGATGAAAGAATGAGAACTCTAGTAAAACTGTTTCATCCACCAATAAAAAAAAAACTTCACTGTGAAAAGGTGCATACAAAAAGAAAAAGAAAATAAGAAAGAAAGAAAAAGGTCACACAGAAACAAAAAAAAAAGAAGAAAAAAAACCTAGCCCTTAAAGGCAACATGTACGACGTTTGTACGGAAGATGAGGGGTTTTTGAACAGGAACAGCAGCAACAACAACAACAAAAAGCTCAGTCAAAGACTGCGTTGTTTTTAAAAATCGTTTTAAAGCTTTCATTGTTTCTCTTGTATTCATGCCACATTGATACAAGCTCCGGCTATGTGATTCGCTATATTATGTAAACTTCTCCCCATTGGTGTCCGACAAACCACCATAGAAGTCACGGGGGGGGGGGGGGGGGGGGGGGGGGGCTTAAAGACAGAAGACAACACGTGCACGTGCAACAAAAACATAACACACACACACACACTAAACAAACATTTTAACACCACAAAAACAGCGCGACGCAACACTTCAGAATAGCCCCTTTAAGTGTCAAACACGTCAGTCAGATGGGGCAATAACCCAACTTTAATATAGTTGTTATTTTCCCCCCTGGTTTTTTTTTTTTTTTTTTTTAACGTATATTTATACTTGTCATGTCCTTCAATCCTAAACATGACCCCCCCCCCCCTCTCCCCCACGTCGCTTTTCTTCTCCCTCCCCCTCTCCCTGTGTTTCCTCGAACAGTATTCTCCCCCTTTCTTACATATTCATTCGCAGCCTGTCAACCCAGTCTGTGGCATTGCGTGTAGTGCAAACAGCTGTCAACCCAGTCTGTGGCACTGCGTGTATGTGCAGCCCGACTGTTCGGCCGTCCGACCGACCACGTTTATATAGTCCCCCTAAAATAGTGGCAGGGTGAGTGGTCAGTGTTCTTTCATATTGTATCGATTGACTTGTACCACCTCCCTGTCTCAATCCCCCCCCCCCCTTCCCCCACTCCTTCCTCAGTCTCTCGTCTTTTAGCCTGTCTCCTCACACCTTCCCTCTCCCCCCCCCTCTCTTTTCCCATGGCTGTGAATGTGGCCTTGAGGACGGTTGTGAGGGAGTTGAGTGTGTGAAGGGGGCTTGTTCTCGCTGGTAGAGAATTGAAGATGGATTCGGGTCGGTGTGTGTGTGGTGTGTGTGTGTGGGGGTGTGTGTGTGTGTGTGGGTGTGGGGTTTTGTGTGTGTGCGTGCGTGTTGGGCGCGCCTTTGCGTTTCTTTTTTAAGATGGAATCAAAACCGGCGCGCGCGTGTGTGTGTCAATTGAAGTGGATTCGGATCAGCGCGCGCGCGCGCGCGTGTGTAATTTAAGAGGGTTAGGATCGGTGTGTGTGTGTGTGTGTGTGTGTGTGTGTGTGTGTGTGTGTGTGGTGTGTGTGTGTGTGTAGAATTTAGGATGGATTCGGATCGATATGTGTGTGTGTGTGTGTGTGTGTGTGTGTGTGTGTGTGTGTGTGTGTGTGTGTGTGTGTGTGTGTGCAGAATTTAAGATGGATTCGGATCAGTGTGTGTGTGTGTTTGTGTGTGTGTGTGTGTGTGTGTGTGTGTGGTGGTTGTGTGTGTGTGTGTGTGTGTGCAGAATTTAAGATGGATTCGGATTAGTGTGTGTGTGTGTGTGTGTGTGTGTGTGTGTGTGTGTGTGTGTGTGTGTGTGTGTGTGTGGAATTTACGACGGATCCGGATCGGTGTGTGTGTGTGTGCGCGCGCATGCATACAGGTGAGCATATTGAGGAGTATCCTAGCACACGGTAAGGCACGGTACGCCGCCATAGGTCATGGTATGATTGTTTGGCACGTCTTAGCAGGAATGGCAGGGTAGATTACTGCAGGGAAAAGTGTGCAGTAGTACGCTATGGTATGATGACACATGGCTGCCGTTGCGATGTACCTGAGCCATTGCCTCTTGAGATAGATTTGGTGACAGTAATAATAATGGTAACAACAAAAAGAACAATAATAATAATGTAATAAAACAAAGTAATATGATTATCTGATGATGATGATGATGATGATGATGATAATAACATAGTACTACTACCAATACGCAGGAAGAGTGCAAACGGCTGCCAGAAAGATTTTCTTGTTGGGGAAGTATTAGGCACGGACTAAATTGCCCCCCCCCCCCCCCCTCTTTTTTTTTCTTTCTTTTGTTTAAATGGCTTTAGAAAATACGCAATGTCAACGATTATACAACTAGAATTTTTGATGTTGTATGCAAATATGTAACTTCATAGATAATATTCAATACGCAAGCCAAAAAAAAAAAAATCGTTCATGTTCGTTGTAACATTTGGAATAATCCCGGGGAACGGATCCGGGATCTTCTTTCACTCGAGATCGGCAGCGTGGATGAGTATGAAGATTGAGTGACTTTGTCCCCAGACCTAGGTTGCTCTCACCATCAGTTTCACCAATCTTGGTTTCTAGTGCCGTCGTAATCTTGCCCACACAAAGACAACCGACCTAGCAAAGCAGCAGACGTTGAGGTCAATATAATCTCCTCGGTCAATATAGACCAGACGTTCCTTTGGACTGGCTTGACCAGCCGGACGGTCTATTCCTGTCAGTCCAGCAGTGGTTGACCACAGCTAAGCTGTCCACGCCCCGAGCTAATAGCAATCTCAGTAGCCCTTACTGTACCGCCCACGATCCTGTCACAGACGATTGATTATCAGAGGTAAATGAAATTGACAGGCTGTGGTTTGGGGGTCGTAAACAGGTTAGACGAGCGTGGTCACTTGTATGTAAATACATCATGTAACAAGTCTATTTGCGTTCACGTGATCTTCACAAATACGTGTGGGGTGTAGGACGACACGCGTGC
>CM031617.1:62453648-62467667 GCA_018398815.1 Conus ventricosus | reverse complement strand
AAAAACAAAAACAAAACAACACCAAAAAAACAAAAAAACATCTGCAATCATTACGATGACAAAAAATCTATATGCACCGAATCTCAAAGTACTCAGAAATTGTAAATTCTCGCATTTAGCAGAACAATCAGAAACCCAGACACATGTAATCATTTCATTAAAAAAAAAAAAGTCAGATACACGTGGGCATCTGTTTAGTTTGTGAATAACAAAAAGATCTCCCCATGCCCGTCTACTCCCCTCCCCACTACCCCCCCCCCCCCCCCTCCCCCCTTCCATTCAGCCATTTTGTCTCATAAGCCAGCTCTTTCGTCTCCACCTCTCCCCATCCGTCTCGTAACGCACACACCTTCCCCTCCACCTGAGAGTTGTGGGATAGAACCCGCTGTTTTGTGACACCGCCTCCCCCCCCCCCTTTCCCCACCGCGTCCATGCGTGGGCGTGTTTCTGTGAAACAGGTTGAAACAACCTTCAAATCGATGGCTGCACACAATAGTAGGAGCAGGGCGATAATTTCATTGAAAAAATAATTTATAAAAGGACGTGCGTTTTGCGAACATATTTCAGACAAAGCTTGCTCTCACTGAGCGTCGTTTGGCGAAAGTATATGATCGTATCATGCAAACAGGTTTCAAGATGTGTTATTCTTGAGGGTATCTGTCATTTCGCCAGAAGTGCTTTCGCCTGCCTTTTTATCTTAGCGGCGTCAACCCTTCCCCACCGGTTATAGGCCTATTTCATCTGTTGTCGTTTCGCTGCCAAACCATGTTTGAACTGTCGGTACAACAAACACGAGTCATACTCTTCTCAAAACTCCTCGATCTATTGAAAGTAGGTCTAAAACCATCACTGACGATGCCGTGGTGAACTTGGCCCCCTCAGACATGACGTGAAACGCGTTTCATAGGTGAGGAACGCTAGGATTTCTTACGAGTTCCGCGAGTGGCAGCGTTTCATAATACGCTGTAGCGGCGAACGAGGCGTGGAATTGGCGCGAGATCGCAGGATCGTCTAAAGGCTCCCTCGCATGCGAGAGGAAAATGGCCGACAGCCGTCACGTCCTGTAGGTTAATGGGCGCGTGAAAAGTAGTGGCATGAAACGGTCAAAGCGCTGGCCCTCCACAACGGCATAAAGAAGGAGCCACATTTTTGAATTTGTCTAGCGCGCGTTTCTTTGCTCCTGTCGTCCGTCTCTCTGTTTCCTTTCCGTGAGCATAGGCTGGCCACTTTGAAATTCTCGCGGCGACGAAACACGTCCCTCCCTTTCGGGTGGGCGGGAGGGAAGATAGGGAGTTTGGGCGGAAGAGAGGAGAGGAAGAGAGAGAGAGAGAGAGAGAGAGAGAGAGAGAGAGAGAGAGACAATGCGTACAGGGTCCTCTAAAAATCACAGTTTGGTTTCAGTTTGATCAAGTCCATACACTGTGCACCACATCTGCTGAGTTTCAGGATCCCACCGCGCAGGATTTACAGGTGATGGTGACTAAGATGACAGGATTTACAGGTGATGGTGACTAAGATGACAGGATTTACAGGTGATGGTGACTAAGATGACAGGATTTACAGGTGATGGGACTAAGATGACAGGATTTACAGGTGATGGGGACTAAGATGACAGGATTTACAGGTGATGGGGACTAAGATGACAGGATTTACAGGTGATGGTGACTAAGATGACAGGATTTACAGGTGATGGGGACTAAGATGACAGGATTTACAGGTGATGGGACTAAGATGACAGGATTACAGGTGATGGGACTAAGATGACAGGATTTACAGGTGATGGGGACTAAGATGACAGGATTAAGACGAGGGTCTCATGGACACGACTCAGCAGAGTCTGACATGTGCATCAGCCCAGTGCGCTGGTCAGACATTGGGTCCCTTACCTAACATTGTCTGCGCCACTGCTAATTGCATGTGTGTGTGTGTGTGTGTGTGTGTGTGTGGTGTGTGTGTGTGTGTGTGTGTGTGTGTTTGCGCATGTGTGCACGTGTGTGTTTATTAGGGAGTGATTGGGAAGGTGTGTTAGCACGGGCGCGTGTGTATGCGGTGTGTGCGTGCATGTAGGTGTGTGTTTGTGTGTGTGTGTGCGCGCATGTGCATGTTTATGGGTGTGTGATGTTTGGGCTTGCGTGAGTATACCCCTGCATGTGCACGCGTGTGTACGGTACATATATGTGCACGTATTTAAAATCCACAACATCGGATCTACTGGGTGGCGCTGTACGCCGGTGACTCGCTCTCTCCATACAGAGCTGCGCCAGCATCACATCACAAAGGAGGACATCCGTTGTGACGAGGACAGTAAACACAGCACAGTGAAATACAGTGGTGTGCAGAATAGCACGGTGCAGAGGAATTGAGCACAGTGCAGTACAACTCCTCCCCTTCCTCCCGCCCCCCCCCCCCCCCCCCCCCCCCCCCGTCCGTAACGTGATGGTTTGTAAAAAAAAAAATCTTTAAATCTTTGTCAAGGCATTTTTCAAAACGACGGAAGAGATCGTTTACTTGCACTTGCTTTTCACGCTGGCCCCATCCCCGATCCCACTGTTCAACACAGTACAACAGTACATACAGTACAGTACAGTACATACAGTACAGCACAGTGTAGCACAGTACAGTACAATATAGCACAGTACAATACAATACAATGCACTACAATACTTGACGTCTCAATGGAATGCTCTGTGTGTGCCTGCACCCTATGTGAACACAGCGCAGGCTTCCAAGGGTGGTGCAGGACGGCTCCCGGCTGGCTGGCTCAGCAGCCCAGGCCTACACTTCCCTGGGTCCCTCCCGCACCGTGCAGTGCAATGAAATACAATACGATACGATACGATACAGTACAATACAGCACAATGAGATACAATACAATACGATACGATACGAGACAGTACAATACAACGGAATGGGATACGACACAATACAATACGATGCGATATAATATGGTACAATACGATGAGATACGATACAATACAACACAATGGGATACAATACAATACAAAACGACACAACGCAATACAAAACAAAACGACACAATACAATGCAATGCAATACGACACAATGGGATACAATACAATACAAAACGACACAATACAATACAAAACAAAACGACACAATACAATGCAATGCAATACGACACAATGGGATACAATGCAATACGATACTATTGTTACAGTTTAATACAATACGTACAATATAAATGCAATACAATACGACACAATGAAATGAAATACAGTACAAGACCAGACGGTACAATACAATACAATGCGACACAACGGGATACAATACGATACGATACGCTACAATACGATACAATACAATACAATACAACACGACACAACGTGAGTGTTGACAGCATGCTAATAACAATCCACCAACGGCTCCCACGTCATGCTGATGAGGCACGATCTTTGCAGCCAGTGTTGGTTTTCTAACCACTTTTTCTTTTCTTTATTCGTCTTTTTTTCTCTTTTTTTTTTTTTTTTTTTTTTTTTTTTTTTTTTTTTTTTGGGGGGGGGGGGGGGGGGGGCGCTACTCGGCACATCTCTGCAAAGTTCACTTTTATACGGGGAGCAGGGTTTGAGAGGAAGAGGAACGAATGGGGATGGGGTGGAAGAGGAGAAGGGTGGGGGAGGGTGGCATGAGGGGGAGATGGGAAAGTGAGATCGTGGGGTGGGGGAGGCGGGCGGAAGGTGAGGTGAGGTGGGGTGGGGTGGGGTGGGCAGCTACAACGTGATATTTCACTTCAGCAAACACCGCACGACATGACAAAATGCGTAGATACTCTGTGAGAACTTGCCGTGTGCAGTAGTATGTGTGGTAGACCAGTCAAGACCACGGACCTGCTTTTGTTGTTGACTGCTCGCTCCCTGTGGATTGCTGGTGTTTGAGAGCTTGCGAACAGTACGAACCAGGGTGGGGTGTGGTTGTGTTGTGGACAGCCACTGACGTGGGCGGAACGAATGGCGCAGAAGTAATCCATCGGTGAAGGGGAATGGGGTGGGTGGGAGGGGAGGGAAGATGGAGGGGTCGGGTCTCGGAAGATAAGACAGAGAGAGAGAGAGAGAGAGAAGACAGACAGACAGAAAGAGAGAGAGTAGAGACGGACAAACAAGAGAGAGAGAGTGAGAGAGAGCGCATCTCGAGGACAAGAATTCCAGTTATGCCAACCACCAATCGGACTTTTCTATTTCTGATGCAAGACAAGAGAATGTAGGTTTATAATGAGGACGGCGATGGCTGCGTAGACAGATAATAGAAAAGAATCCATTGATGGAAAAGAATAATTCCAAAGCTTCTTTCCGTCAATTGATTATCTTCCCTTTGTTTTGCTTCTTCATTTTTTTTTCCATCAACAGATTTATTCTCTTACCGGTGAATACGGAATCTCTGCTGATTAGAAAACAAAAATTACAGTCTTAAAACGAAAGACAGATTTATCTTGTTTGTTTTGAAATCAGGTGGATCTGAAACTGCCAGGTCTGAATCAGAGACAAAGTTGTTTAAAGATCGTCTTTGTTTGTCATCTCTGTCTGTCTGTCTGTCTCCCCCCCCCCCCCCCCCCCCCCCCCCCCCCCCCCCCCCCCCCCCCCCCCCCCCCCACCCCCCCCCCCCCCCCCCCCCCCCCCCCCACACACACACACACAAAAGATACGCAGTAAACAAGTGCAAGCTATAATTCCCCGTCATTAGACCTACAACAAAACTTTAGCAAACACTAAAACAAATATAAAGGAAAACAAACAGAGAGAGAGGAGAGAGAGAGAGAGTATACGTACATGCACATGTATTCATATCTGTCTATCTATTCTATCTATCTATCCATAATTCAAATAAAAAACAACAACAAATACCAAAGCATTTTATAGAAGCGCTTTCGGTTTTTGCAAACCTTCCTCAGCTGACCATGGAAGTCGGCGTCAAAACTAGTTGACGTAATGTGTGTTTTTTTACGTCATTAACCCCCCCCCCCCCCCCCCCCCCCCCCCCCCCCCCCCCCTCATTACTGTATGATAAATAGTGATGCCTGGGTGAAATCTTGGTTCATCGAAGGGCAAAAATCCCAGGGCAGATTATCTATCTATCCATCTGTCTATCTATCCATCTGTGCGTGTGTGTGTGTGTGTTGTGTGTGTGTGTGTGTGTGTGTGTGTGTGTGTGCGCGCGCGCGCGCGCGCGCGCGGGCGCACGTGCGTGCGTGTGTGTGTGTGTGGTGTGTGTGTGCGTGTGCGTGTAAGGCTACGTAATTCACCAAATCACATAAATCTATTATTTGAGACAGGTAAAAACCGCAGTTCACCTGTCGACTCACCGGGGAGGGGGGGGGGAACCACCGATGTGGGGGTGACGTTCTGTGGAAGACCGGTTCAGTTACACGCTTCCCCCCCCCCCCCTTCCCCATCAGATATAGACACACGCAGGGGAGGTGAGGGGGGTGTGGGGATAGGAGTAGAAGAGTGTTGGTGTGGGGGTGGGCTGCGATGGCAAGGGAAACGTGGGGGCAGGGTAGAGGGGGTTGGAGGGGGGGGGGGGGGGGGGAACACGGACTATGCAAAATTAGTGTGATGAAAAAGGCTCCATTTTCTTTTAGGTTTTATTATCGCTCTTTTTCTTTCATTTTTGTTTTTTTACTTGAGGATCGTAGACACGGGATGGGAGTACCAGCCTGATACGATGTTCCTAGGCCTGTGAACACTGGCTGCCATTCGCAGCAGCCACGCGGCACTTTAGCCTGCTACTGTCAAAGAACCCGCAGTGACACACTGTCATGTACGCGGTCCCGCGCCCTCACCTGTCGTCCTAACTTCTCTTACCTTCCCAGATCCATCCTTTCTACTCCTCTCTTACCCTCCCAACACACACACACACACACACACACACACACACACACACACACACACACACACACACACACACACACACAATTGCCCAATGGACAAGAGGTATTTTTTAGCGCCCGTAATTATTTACTTAGGAAACTTCAAAGCATAGATTGCAAGGGTTATAGGCTTGCTCTTGGTGTGCCTTTTCACACATCAACGCTTGGAACTTATAAAGAAATTGGAGAACTGCCTTTGGACGAATACCGAAGTCTTGCGTGCGCTAAATCGTTCTTAGAAGTTCGACAAGTAACAACTTTGCATCTGAGGAACTGAAAATCACATCTGAAAATTCTTTTCCTAAACGAGCTGAGCAGATATCATCATTGAAACCAATTGCCACTTACGTATCAGATCTAATTAAAAGGTCTGATATAAATCCAAGTAATATTGACACAAATCAAGCGGCCTCCCCTTGTCCTGCTTGGGAGATGAATAAAGCGCAGTTTGATATTGACTATACTGACACAAAGAAAAATGAAAATCCAAACATTATGAAAACTGAAGCCCAATTACATATACAGAACACTTATCCAAATCATTTAAAGATATATACAGATGGTTCACTCCTAGAAGATCACCGGGCAGGTTCAGCTTTTGTAATACCAGCGTTAAAAAAGGATCCTAAGTCATACTACATTGGCAAAAATCGATCCATCTTTACTGCTGAACTTATTGCTATTCTTATGGCTCTCAATTACATAGTTGATTTTCCATTACATTTTTTTAAAAATCTTTTTTGTGTGATTATCAATCGGTACTCTATGCTTTAAGATCATCAGATTACAAGAAAAAGACTAAAATTATGTTAGAAATCAGTCAATTAATTCATATCTTAACTTTAAAAGGGACCAACGTTTCCTTCTGCTGGGTTCCTTCACATCTTGGATTTTCTTCAAATGAGTGGGCTGACAAAGTAGCAAAAAAGGGCGCAAGGCAAGGCACAGAATCGACTGAAATTCATGTTCCCTTATCCATTCAGGAGGGTTATCACTTGCTGGAACAAGCAGTATGGAGCAGAGTAAAAGGCTATACCCAGAGAAAAGATAGACTCTCCAAGAATATGTATATTGATTCTCGTGGTTTGGATAACAAATTATATTTGAATCATACTGACATAATCAAATTTAGACAGATTAGTTCGCTATCTTACAGG
Source organism: Conus ventricosus (assembly GCA_018398815.1). Taxonomy (NCBI): domain Eukaryota; kingdom Metazoa; phylum Mollusca; class Gastropoda; order Neogastropoda; family Conidae; genus Conus; species Conus ventricosus. The sequence continues at coordinate 62,460,629 of CM031617.1, read as the reverse complement.
ATCAAACTTAATGCGTTCATAACAAAAAACAGCAAAAATGTTAGATGTTTATGTGGTAAACAAATTTCTAGCAAACACATCATTTTTTAATGTCAGAGGTTAAGACCTATCTTACCAGTGATTTCTGAAAATTGTATTGAAGGCGTTTTCAAAAATGCTTCTAGTTTGTTTAATATTGCGAAATGTTTACTTCATAGTCCTGTAGGACATTTGTTATAGACTAGTTGACTGTTATTGTTGTTAATGCTCTTTTATTTTTCCTTAGCCAAGATACATAAATACATACACACACAATACGGTCCCTCTCCCCTCCTCCCTCTCCCCTCCCTCCCCCTCCCCTCCCCCGTCTAATATCACTATGTGGATAGACGTTGAATTGAAGACAACAACACACACACACACACACACACACACACACACACACACACACACACACACACACACACACACACACACAACTATCTCTCTCTCTCTCTCTCTCTCTCTCTCTCTATATATATATATATATATATATATATATATATATATATATAGAGGAGAGAGAGAGAAGAGAGAGAGAGAGAGAGAGAGGAGAGAGAGAGAGAGAGACTTTTGACACTTTGATATTTTATTGTCGTTACCAAAGAGGTCTTTTGACAAAAAGGGGGAGAGGTAACAGAACAATAATATTTCCCTCTTCCTTTCCTGCAAACAAATAGTACACTTTCATTCCTAGTGTGTATCAAATCCAAAGTTAACAAAAACAATTAAATTCGTAGCATTTCGTTATGTCCTCACGCACAGGAGTAATGCAGTAAGGTTAAAAATAAAAACAAAAAAAAAAACCAAGTTAAGACTGACTCGACACCCATTCAATCAAATGATGACATTGTATTTTACTGATCTCTTCTACATGCGATGAATGATAATATTCATTCAGATATCTCTTATGATGTATTATCATAAATTTCACTATCCTTCATCTGTCTAATTTTCAATGCTTCCCGCGATGAATTTCGCAACTGATTTAATTACAAGTTCATCATCTGATGATAACACGACAGCGACATTTTGTCTTTTCGCAATATCTAACTGGAAAAATGAACAATTTGTCCGCACTTCATTATAAGCAGTACAGTGGAACAGAAAGTGTTCTTCGTCATCAATAATATGTCTACATGCAGGACAAGGAGAGTCTGTGGATGTTTCACATTCAAACCATCTTTTACGAAATTAGAGAGAGAGAGAGAGAATGAATGAATGAATGAATGTTTATTCATATAGGCCTCGGCCCCTCATGAAGGGGTAAACATACAGATATACCACTTCATCATGCAATACAAAGGGCTACGGTTATGGCAGGCACATCATGCAAAACTATGAAGTAGCTATTTCTCTATATTTAAAAGCCTTATACAAAAACAACGATAAATTACGTACAACATCAGGTTTAGTGCATGCCATGAGTAGACTTAGTTTAAATAAACAAGGTTGTCGATAATATTTAGGCTCCAAAAACGTTTCTCTTATTTCTTTCAACCTTTGACAACAAAGAACGAAGTGTATCTCATCTTCTTTAGACATCTGGCATAATGGACAAATCAGATCGCAATCATTACAACATTTATATCTAAATCGATGCACATTCAAGTCGGATATACCTAGTCTAAACCTAGTCATTATAAACTTCAGTTTACGGTCCATATTTGCTTTCAAATATTGCTTCAAGTCATGGTATTACAAAACATTCTATACAAATGAAATCTTTTACTAGTGTAAATGTGGTTATTCCAGTTTTGCCACCTACAGTCAATCAAACGCTGACGAAATATTGCTATATAGTGATTTTCATTTCCCACACCTTGATTTAACCACACGTCACCAAAACCATTGCTATATAAACAAACACGTACATTTGAAACCCAGTTCTTCCTTCCCCTAGCATCTAAATCATACAGCATTTTATACGCATGTTAGGTAACCTATGTTCATCCATATGTAATAGCTTAAACCAATATCGAACGCAGTTAACCGCAGCATTAACATACGTGGGAAATCTGTTTGTTTCACCATATACTAAATCGTTGGGAGTACGCAGATCTACGCCTAAATACTTTTTAAGAGCAAATAAATGAACTGACTCACAGTGAGCAGCGGCTTGGTCTAACCCCCATATTTCTGATCCGTATAGCAGTACTGGCTGGACACGCGTATCAAAAAGTTTTATAAACAGTTCAAAGGAATTGTTATCTAGAGCATATAGCTTCTGAACTATACACAACAATGCATTTTTCGCTCGACTGGCAAGATCTTTACAAGCAGCAGTGAAACTCAGACGAGTGGAGATAAATATTCCCAAATACTTGTAAACATTAACTACAGGCATTACCACTCCATCAATAGCCATCGTTCTCTTACACTTAGATAACCTCCCTTCCGAAATACAATTATGTTACTTTTATTCATGTTGACTTTTAATTGAAGCGAAGAAGCAGCATGTTGCAAGTTATTTAGCTGTGTCTGCAGCCCTATAACCGTTTCTGACAATAAAACAACATCATCTGCCAATAGAAGAATGAACAACTCAAATGCAGTACGTGAGAGCACAGCGCCATGTTTTCCGTTATTAATCACATGTAATGCTAACTCATTAGTAAATGCAGAAAATAGTACAGGGCTACACGCATCTCCCTGTTTCACTCCTGTTGTACATCGAATGTAATCAGAGAGTTTAGAACCACACCTTACTCTACATTTTACATTTTCATACATAACTTTGAGACACTTAAATAGCTTACCAGTTATGCCGTTTTTTGATAAAATAGGCCATAGCAAATTTCTGTTAATCGAATCAAATGCTTTTTCAAAGTCTATGAACGCTACATAAAGTTTACGATTATATGAGAACTGCTTTTGCACAAGCGCTAACAACGTAAATATGTGATCAACTGTCGAATATCCTTTTTTAAAGCCTGCTTGATACTCACCTGTAATATTGTTCTCGTCTACCCATTCTTGTAATCTGTTGTTAATAATAGAACTATAAAGTTTGCTACTTATATCAGTAATAGAGATACCTCTATAATTATTGGGATTATTAACATCTCCTTTTTTAAAACAATGGTAAAATAATGGATTCTGTCCAATTTTCCGGAAATACCCCGTGTCAAAAAGTGTATTGAATAATTTGCGAAAAATTTACGACTTGATCATTTGAGTACTTCAGTAACTCGCTAACAATACCATCTGGGCCTGCTGCTTTCCAAACTTTCAGTTTTCTCATGGCCAATAATACTTCCTCTTTAGAAATAGGCCGATTCATGTAACTATCACTGTCACTATCAGCCGGATCTTCATAACTGGAAGTATTTACATCTATTTCTAATAACGACTTAAAGTGCTGGAACCACTTGTCAACTGTAATCTCGTTTCTTGGCTGTTTTCTATTAAAGGAAACTTTATGGACAATGTCCCAGAATTCTCTCTGTTTTTTTACTGATGTCACAAGTTTGTTCAATAATGTATTGTTAAACTCTTTACTCTTCCTTACCAGCAAATGTTTATATTCACGTCGAGCAACGGTATACGTTTGCCGATCCTCCCTATCTAATGTCCTACAACTAATTCTGAGAAGGCTTCTTACTTTTTTCTTAGCGGTTTCACATTCCTGGTCGAACCAGTCACGTGGTACCTTCTCTTTATTGACATTTATATGCTTCTTCATACAATTCGCACAGTCTTTTATACACTCATTAAACACACTTAATGCTTCATCGACATCAACATCAATTAAAATCATAGCATTGTTCAACTTACTCTTCATGTCGTTTTTACAAAGCGAGTCAGAAAAAACATCAGCATATTCACTGTTCCAAACAATTTTTTCAATAGTTTCCTTAAGTCCTTCCTTTTTACTAGCAGTGACTTCATTTTCCTGTGGAAACACTACTCGAACTGCAACAGGCATGTGATCAGACTCAATCCTTTCCACAACGTGTAGTTCACATGATTCATACACCAGTGATAATAATTCGTTTGAAAAAATGAAATAGTCGGCGACACTGCATCCAGAGTCTGATATATATGTATAGTGACCCTGGAGGTCACCCTTACACGAACCATTTAATATACTTAAATCTAAGGCAGTGCACATGTTAAGAAGTAATTTTCCATAATTATTCAAACATTGATCTTGAGAACATCTCATGAAGTGATAGACTCGCTCTTATATTGCAGTTCAATAACGCTGTTTGACAAAACATCCCTAGAAATATTTGAAGTTCTGCTGTTTAAGTCACCGCACAATACCACATAAACATCTCTTGTTATCATACTATCAACCAAACAACTCTCAAGCAAACTTATCCCATTATCCTGATCAAAATGGGTATAAAAAGGCGAACCTTCCGGCGGAACATAAGAACACAAATACAATACATCTTTCTCCAAGCCGAATAATTCTTTATCAATGACAAATGCACAACAATTTATAAAACTTTTGTATCAATGATTTTTACAAAGGGAGCGAACTCATTCTTGATCAAACACACAATTGCCTCCCGATCGTCTACCTTTTTGAGAGAACTTTACAGCTGATGTATAATATGTTTTATATCCACTGAATTTATTGTTTTCAATTTTTTCCATAAAGGTCTCTACCAAGCAAACAAAATCAAAACCACAAATAAATGTAACAAAATCATGATCATCAGTTTGGGCAATAAACCGTTCACGTTCCATGTGAGAAACGAAAAAGGTTGTCTTGCTTTTAAGACATTTTCATCAATCACGTGCACGCTGTCATTCGATCGCTCACTCACACAGACCCGGTCACCATCCGTGGGGCTTGGTCGCTGCAAACTGGGGTGAACATAAAACCGGTGCTGACCCAGATTGATTACCACAGCCTTCGCTGTCAGGACAAAAAGAACATATAGAAATGGGCCGGCCGATTCCCTATGTACACCCTGACCCTACTTCAAAATCTTCAAGAAACAATTTCTTTCCTTCCACAAGAAGGTGGTCAAAGACCATTACTGCTCTATGGCCTTGTTTCCTTGCTTCCTTCAAGTGGGGCGACAGCTTACGCCTTATGTCCCTAACTCTGTTGGAGAAATCTTCTCCAATAAACACATTACTACCATGCAGTTTCTTTTTCGACTTTAAAATCATAACCTTATCCTTGTAGAAACAGCAGCGTGCAATAATGGGGGAGTCAGGCTTTGAGTTCAAACGGTGTACACGATCGAATTCAATATCTTTAGCTATATCTAACTTATCGGTGATCAGATCATGCAAGTTATTTTCACTCTGCTCGTTAGTTTCATTCGGTCCCCTTGGTATGCCGTAAAAAATCAAATTATTGCGCTTTGATCTACCCTCTAGGTCATCAGCCTTTTTTTCCAGTTCATCAACTTTTGCCATCAGATCAGCGTTTTTCTGTGTCAGTTCAAGATTCTGCTCTTTGAGCACCCCCATCTCCTGCACGAGATCTTGGAGACTGGTTTGCAGAGTGGTGTACTGCGCAGTCAATTCTCTGAGCCCCCTTTCCACATCAGCAAACTTACAGTTCATTGTTGTCGTCATGGAGTCCAGCTTCGCCATGACGTCTGCCCAGGGAGTCTGCTGTGAGGAAGGAGTCGAGGGAGTCGTCTGCTCGCTGTCCCGTCCACTGTCCCGTCCACTGCCTCTGTCCAAGCTGGTCCCCTGTCGACCGCTGCTGGCCAGTCTGGTCTGCCGGGGGTTGTCCGTCCTTGGTCCGGGATTCTGCTCCACATCGCCACATTGCAGGAGAAACCCGCCCCAGTACATCAGAGTGAGGAGCAGACCTAGTATGACACCGTCCGTTCTGCAACGGGGTGACAGCATGGCGATTCTCATGACCGATTTTCATTCGCTCTCTTCAGCATGAAAGCTTGGAATACAGCAAGAAAACAGCCGCTTGACGACCTGAAGACAAGCGGTACGGAAGGCATGGCACCTTACGCATGTACCTGCTAAGTCTTGGGGCAGAACACTTGTACAGTTCGGTACTAATGGCAATTAAAACGCAGCGATCTGAGATGCGGCTTGCCCGGCTTGATGTCAATTCACGCCCCCCCCCGAGAGAGAGAGAGAGAGAGAGAGAGAGAGGATCTCATCGAAACAAAAATCCTTTCTTTCATACAACCAGTATGTTGCAAAATAGAGTCACTGAATAATTCCGGAGCTTTATGCAAGTCCACATCAATCATGTCAATACCAAAACGCAAAGTATCTTCTTGAACCTCTTGACGATTCATTGCTTCAATGAATTGTAGACAGCACATCCGACGTTCCATCCGCACCCCTCAGTGACACGCCTTCCCTTCCTTCTGCAGTTCAATAATCCAGATGTATTCTTGTTCCGTGTTTTTGATACATAATTCTGCAGTGAGGTGATTAGATTCCATCCTTTCCAGCACATGCATCTCACAACATGAGCGTGAAACAGAGAACAAAGATATCGCATGCCAAAAAAATGATCATTTACACTACTGCCAGCATCAGAGAGAGAGAGAGAGAGAGAGAGAGAGAGAGAGAGAGAGGGGGGGGGGCGGGAGGGAGGGGGATGAGAAGGGCTGGGGAAAGCCGTGGAGGGTACGTGTGTGGGAGGGTGGAAAATAGATCAGGATGTCAAGTGGACTGAGTTTGCTGAAATTCGACTCTCCTACTATCAACACGTTAACGGGCTAAAAGAACGGAAAAAAAATAAATAAAATAAAACAAAAAAAACCAAACCACCAACAAAAAAACATTGAAGCCACAACCGAAGCGACGATGACTTGAAACGTGATACCAGGGCCTATCCGGTTTGCACTCTTTTCTTATTGGTGTTGTTGGTGCACGACCACGCTTTTTTGCGTGGGGGTGTCTCCTCACCTCTCCCTCTCCGCCCCCTCCCTACCCTTCTTCCCTGCCCCTTCTCCTCTACCCCTACACCCACGTCCATCCCCACCCCCGCAAAATGAATAAATAAATAAA
>CM031617.1:62418869-62443869 GCA_018398815.1 Conus ventricosus | reverse complement strand
AGAGACGCAGCCCCAGAGGGTTTCCATGTCACAGGGAGATCGTGCGCCCTCACAGACGCAAGTAAAAAACAGCCAAAACTCAGAGAGCAAAGGAAAAACGCACAGCTCTATCACAGGACCAAAACTTTGCAGGAAGCCCTGCTACAGTGGAGGGGACCCCCATAACAAAATGTTGTCCAGCAAAGTTACCCAATCCCCAAAAGTGTCCAAACCGGGCTTTTTTGCGGTGGGGGCGGTCAGCAGGAAAATTCATTGGACCAGAGGGGAAGAAGAGAAATCAGATGGTACATTTGGGATTGGATTGGGAAGTCGGACCTTGGAAGCCCCCTTTTCAGTTAGAAGGACTCCCAGCCCTTCTTTAAGCAAATACAGGTGCAGTCACGGTTCATACCAGAAAGATGTCCCCAAGGGAAAACGTCCACTGGAGAAAACCCAAAAAAAAAACTCATGGACCAGGAAAAAGGAAAACAGTCTAGGGAATTTCCCCAAAAAGACACAAAAAAAGCCCTACACAGGACTCTCGTCATCAAAGATAGAAGGCCTTGCTGGGGGCCCCGCATCTTGCCCTTCAATGATAGAAAAAGTGAACGTGTCAGTGACAAGGAAGCCCCGTACAGGGGGAGATTTCCCCCACACCCAAGGCCTAGGAACCGGCAAGCTTTCGTACAAAATACATCCGAAAAATTGCAAAAAAAGTGTGACCTCACCAGTCGACTTGCTTTTCCTCCAAAACAAAGTAAAAAAGAAACTAAAACAACTGCAACAATTGGGGTCATTCGTCCCGTCTTGAAACAAAGATGGTGTGCTCCAATAGTTTAGTGCCCAAATCAAACAACGGGTAGATCTTTGGATTTCACAAAACTGATGAAGGGTCAAAAATGAGAACTTTCCACTTTTTTTCACCCACCGCTTCTCCCGTTTTCTGGTCCCGTCTTCCCCCCAAACTAGACGCAAAGTGGTTTCCTTTAGTACCCTGGAGACTGAGTCAAGGAATGACTACCTTTTTACGCCCCTTTGGAAGGTTTCTGCTATACCAGACTCCCCCTTTTGGGATAAATTCAGGCCCCCAAACTTTTTGGACCGACCCCCTCTTGGGGTCTCCCCGGTCCCTCTTGGGCATGGATGACTCCTGTTCATGGGGAAAAACGAAAGAACAGTTGAACGCCTGCCAGGTGTCAGAAGCAGAGTTGCTGGACTGACCTTTAATAGACAAATGTGAATTTTTAAAGCCCTTGATCAAGTTCTTGGGGCGATCATTCCCCGAGGGGATCACCATTTACCCCGGGAAAATCGTCGCCCTCACAAAATTTTCCAACACAACCAACATCACGAATCAGACGTCTATTGGTATGGTCAACCAGTCGCCAAATTGCTGGTGCCAAACGGAGATGACCAGGGGTCTCAGAACCCCCTGAAAAAGAAATGACTGGGCTGGGGTGCCCCCCAAAAAGAACCTTCCAACGCATCAAAAAACGCCACTCAGATGTTTGGGTCACTTTCAGCCCGGCCGGGAAAACCCCTCTGTCTACAGCGCTCGTCCCATGGCCCCTTGGGGCGTACTGCAGCAGAAACAGTGACGGCATTTCAAAACCCTCTCTATCTCCAGATACTCACTCACGGAGCAGCACTTGCCCAAGTGGAGAAAGAAGTTGGGAGTGGCCTGGGGATGTGAGAAATTTTTGGGTACCACAGGTATCAAAAAACTTGGTCATTGAAACAGTCACAAACCCCCTCCTCGCTCTTGAAAACCAAACACTCGTGACTGCACCCCTCATGCGATTCCGCATGGGTGTGGTATCCTTTCCAGATGGAAACAAAAAAGGCAAGGACTTTATCACTGCAGTCCCTGTCTAGGCACCGGTTCGACGACAAAAAAAACAAACAGCAGAAAAAGAAACGATCCCTGGGGGATAGGTCCTCTTTGCTCCAGCCACACCACGAGACTGACGATCCCGGAAGAGCTAGCAAGGACCCAGTTGCTCAGAAACAAAAGATTTTTCATGAAGGATGGCCCCAACACCCCAAAGGAAAAAACCCGCCCCACGGTCTGTTTACATATCTCAGGTGGGGGAAGCCTCCGCTCTTGGAAAACCCAAATGGGCTCCCTGAGAAGTTGAGGGCCGACTCCTGGAGAAAATTCAACGGGCATCAAGGAATGTCAAGTTCGGGGTCGGCACGAGAAAGGGGTGGTGGCCAGGTTTTTTGCCCCGATGAGTCTAGGTGGAACACTGTCCTATCTGCGTTCGAGAAGGGAAAAAACCCCAGAGCCCCTAAATTCCCCGAACCCTGATTACCCCCGGGAGAAAATAGGCATGGACCTTTTCGAACTGAAGAAAGAAAAGTACCCATCGTTTTGGACTATTATTTTGATTTATGAGCTAGCCCCCCTCAGGGGAGCTACCCCGACTGTGTGACAACCACTGCAAGAGCATGTTTTTCCGACATGGAAACCCCAAAATTGTTAGGCGGGCAATGGCTCCAGTTCACAGCTCCAGTTTGCAGCCCTTGCAGGAAATTTATGGGTTCAACATGTCACAAGCAGTCCCTATTACCTAAGCTAATGGGGGAAGCGAGAGGCGTACAGAAGTGAAGTCTCTCATGAAAAAGCAGAAGACCCTTTCCTGGCTCTCCTCAGCTATCGGGGAAAACCACTTCAGCGGGGCTGACCCCGGGGAAACTATCATGGACGAAAGCGCGAACCACAGTACCCTATGCCATCAAAATTTTAACCCGGGGGGCAAAAAGAAAAAACTTCGAAGCAGGGCAAAGTTGTCAAAAAAGAACGAAAAAGGACTTTGCAGAGCAAACCCCAAAAAAAGCCCCCAAACCAAAAAACCTTTTCAACCTCCACCAACCTCTTCAGTCCTTTCCCCCCTCCTTATTCAACCCCAACAAGGAGGAACCGGGTTACGGCCCAGGGGCCAAACCCAGGACCCCCTTGAAGTTCCCAACCCCCCTTCCCCTTCCCCGGGGGCCGGGGCCTGAGGGAAGCCCCGGGCCAAAAGAGGACCCGGCGCCCCAAACCCCACCCCCCGGGTCCCCAGAAAACCAAAAAACCCCCTCCCGGGGAGTCCCCCAGGGGAAAAACCCCTGTCCGCATGGAGACCTCGGGGCCCTTCCTCGGAAACCCCCCGGCCGCCTGGCCTACTGGTTCCCCGGGCAAAGAAAAGAAAAGAAAAAAAAACTAGAGACGCTAACGTTTATAAATCTATGTCCATTTCCTGAAAGAAAGGGGGATGTCACATAATTGGCTTAACCCAATTTGTACTTATCCGCATTCGGTTCGGCTATTCGCATTCATCCGTATTCGGTTCAAGGGTTAGCTTAATAAATGGTTGGCTTATCGAGCATGTAGATGTCGGCCTGTTGTCTTACAGTCAGAGTACTAACTACACACGCTACAAAAAAAATATCCAGAGGGAGCCTCGATGGTAGTATTACTGGCATTACCGTACTTGTTGTCTTGGCTGGACTCTGCAAAGGACTTGGACTGACTATACCACACCTCTACCGTGACGCCCATGACCCTCTCATGACCGTCGATAAAAGGCTGGTGAGATCCACGACGGTCTGTGCATCCATCAAGACACCGCCACGAACTGCCGTCAGGGGGCAATAACTGGTAGTAGAAGGTTAAATTGGATTGTATGCCGTGTACTGCATTTGCATCTAGTACATCCCGCTTTGTAGACGTAGAAGAAAATATTGACCCAAAGCTGCCAGCGAGACCCCGAGAAGTCCTCAACTGCCGAACCCACCAGCCGGGAGCTATGCTGTACCGCTCTTGGAAGCCCCCGCTGTGTTGACACAGAGAGGCGAGCACGCACAGGGCATTCTATGAAGACGTCAAGGGACACAACCCGCTCCCTGGCAGATTCCTTTGTCGTGTGATGGCCAGCAGACGTGATGCCGTAAAACATCCATGGAAGCAGACTCAGGACTGTAGCAACTAAAGTTGTGGTTGTAACAGCAGCAGTAGCAGTTGTTGTTACATAGTGGCAGTCATCGTCATAGCAGCAGCAGCAGCAGTAGTAGTAGTAATGGCCATAGTAGTGGTGGTGGTGGTGGTAGTAGTAGTAGTAGTGGTGGTGGTAGTAGTAGTAGTATATTAACAGTAGTAGTTGTGATAGTAGTAGTAGCAGCAGCAGCAAAAGTTGTAGTAGAGTGGTCATTGGTGAAGAGAACAAGGGGTGGAGGGGTAGGTTGCCCATGGTTTTAAAACATTCCATTATCTGTACCTAGTATTTCATCCATTGATATTTCGATATATTTATTCATTCAAGTATTGCATTTTCTCATCCACTTCAAAGATTCCATGTTCATATGCGACATGCACTCTCATACTCATTCAAGCATGCCCGCGCTCACCACACACTCACAGATACACGAACAGAAATATCCCCTCATGCATGCCATAAGCGCAGACTGGCAGACACACACACGCGTGCGCTCTCCCTCTCTCGGACACACACACAGGGGCACCTAGACTCGCATGCACACGACGACACACATACTCTTTCTCTCCCGTCTCTCTCTCACACACACAAGTGCGCGCGCACGCAACGCTCTCTCTTTGAGTGATAGTTAATTAAAGGGCAGCAATATCTGCTATCATTGTTGTAGAGACGCCGATTGATAAAAGATACGTCCCTTTACTTCACCCGGGTAGCCACTTCTGTTTCCGTCTCCCCCCTTTCATGCGTTTAGATTTTACGATAGCCAACATCCTTTAATAATGCCATTCCTTTCTGTGTCGAGCATCGTTCATCATATCTCTTGTCCATCGCTGTTCCGAACTGCTCACCAGTGTGTGGCCCATGAACTCCCTTGTGTTTGCGGCCAAAGTGTCGCAATGCCCCCGAGTCGCCTGCGCCACTTCATGCAACGTGCGACATCTTTCTGCTTAGCAGATATTTGCACAACGTGTCGCACTTTGGCACCTGCGACCGTTTGTGCGGGAAAGCCCCTTATTGTGCTAGGACGTAATGTGCACGACCACACACGGCTCTGCGTTTGCGCCATTTCGGCCAGATGGTCGTACCGTTGCGGTGTTCCCACGGGTATATCTCGGGGTTCATCATCGACTGATAAACAGTGATAGGTCAAAACGACGGCATGGTGTGAAAGCTGAGAACGAATAGTAGTTAGATGTAGCAGTAGCAGAGAAGCCCAGGTTGAGGACAATGCAATAGCAGCACTTCTCGTTGGTTTTACAAGCATAATATTAAAGAGAAATTATTGCCGTTGTTTAAAAACAGTTTCTAATACTTAGTAAACGCGCGTGCGCTGCGCTGCGCGCCGGCGCGCGCGCGCGCGCGCGCGGCGTGTGTTGTGTGTGTGTGTGTGTGGTGTGTGTGTGTGTGTGTGTGTGTGTGTCTGTTCGTTTCATGTATTTTTTTGATTGTACGTTGGTTTACTTTGTGGTGGCTAAGTGGTTTCATTACAACCTAAGTCATAAATAAATGTCAGCAAAACACACCCTTTCAATTCATTATTCCTTTCTTTAGTACATGACAGGTAGAGCAGCATGTAACAAATCGGCCCCCCCCACAAGGCGGGCTCAAAACTCTGTTGCCGTTGTTAATGGTAGTGTTAGTGTAGTAGTCTACTACTTACAATTATTGATGATGTAAACAGTTGTCATGTAGACTAAACGTATTTTCCGTGTTTTTTTTTTCCGTTTTATTTTTGATTTTAAATCATCGATCAACTTCTATGAAGTTTTGTAGGCGTGCAGTGTGCATAATAGAAGCAGTAGGAAGTTACGGTTCATAATGTGACAAACATTACCTTTTTGTTTCATTATCAATTACCTTTTCTATATCCACGGAATACACGCAACGTGCAACAAATCAGAAAACAATCAACTACAACAACCATCTACGATTAGTTAAGCCCTACAACAAGCATTGAAGTAGGATCGCGTTGCCGCCGGAGGAGAGCGGCGTGGCCCCACGTGCCCACATTTGGTAAACACACAGACCCTCACTGAACGCTGGCACACACTACTTACTATTACGCTGGAAAACCTTCCTGCGGAAGTGCGAATGCGGTTGTTGACACGGCCGAGTGACGGTTTGTTGCGGAAAACTACACAAACACCCCCGCTGGCTTCCTCCAGTCCACCGGCAAGCGTCTGCCACAGTGCTGGGACAGGCCGCGGCGCTCAGTACTCTCTGAACATGGTAAGGGCTCTGAAAGAAGAAATTTTAGTTTCGCCTTTTAATCTTTTGCGTTCACTTGGGTTACATTGAAGAATTAAAAAAACAAAATCGAGCTTGTGGGCGAAGACCATGAATCGCAAGGTGGGAACGCGTTTGGTGCATACCATTCTCTTCAGGTCTCTCTCCCTCTGTGACTCACCACACACAACACACACACACACACAACCACACACACACACACACACACACCCACAGAGAGAGAGAGAGAGAAGAGAGAGAGAGACAGAAGGATTGGAGAGAGATGAGAGAGAGAGAGAGAGAGAGCGCGAGAGAGAGAGATCTGTCTGTTCTGTCTGTCTGTCTTACCTTCACAGTATCTTCTCTTCACCTACATCACACACTCACTTGCTCACTCACAATACATGTACAGAATAAAGCGCCATTGCACATTTTGTGCTTGCGGCCACTTTGTGCTGGTAATAGGTGATCAACTGTCGCAAGTCAAAATTTATGCTTGTCCGACACTTTGTGCTGGGAGAGGGGAGTGAACCCGCACCACAACACAACGTGTCGCACTTTATGCAGGTGCCGAACTTTGTTGCGCAACACCTGACCCTTTCTGTACAGTGACTCTTTTTATTTAGCAAGAGCCAGAATTGGACGACAAAAGAACACGATTTGTGACCTCTCTTCATGAAACGAACGTGATGAAAGGCTCTGCTGTTCTCAAACAGCTTGCTGAAAGGTCCATTCTTGCACTTGATAAGTCGTAAAACAAATCATAACAATCTTGTTATTTGGCGACTTTTGGGGCCGGCGACGTACGGGTCCCGACGGTTGTTGGTGCCCATAAGGACGCTGGCGACTTTAGGGCCGGCGGCCATCTGGGCACCAACCATCCTCTGAGATCTGGGCTCACAGCCTCCATTGCCTGCAATTCTTTATGGAACCAACAAAGGAAGAGGCAAAAGTTCCCCAAAAACCAACACACACATAGAAAGAGAGAGAGCGGGCAGAGGAGAGAGAGCGAGGTGTAAGGTTAATGTTGCATATAGCCCAGCGACCGCAACGGGCCACATCAGGGCTGTCACCACGTTAAGATAACTCACCAGCACAAACAAAAACCACAAAAAACAAACTTTCACACATCTTTTAAGATAACCTAATAAAAAAGCACTAGACACTTCGTCACCAATCATTCTTCCATAAAAACTGAACCATCCTTTATTCCTCATCAGGAACTCACAAAACACCGCCAGTGACATCTCTTGGAAACGTTGTTAAGAGTGTAAACAAGCCCATATGAAACAAGTCCGTCATCATACCGTATGCACCATGGAGTCTCTCTCACAAGACAGAGTGGCGTATGTAAATGACACATCTGACACGAGTGACCTGTCAGGGGCTTTCGTTTCATCCCTGTCAACCAAAAGCCCAGGCAGCACAGAGCTTCTATCAGGACTGTGATGAAGGATACAACTTGGGCGCCCTGTCACAAAGGACCAGTCAGGCACAGAAGTTCTATCAGGCTGAGATGAAGGAATACAACATGGGCACCATGTCAACAAAGCCCGTCCGACAGAGCGTCTCTCAGGCTGTGATGAAGGAATACCAAACATGGCGCATGTCAACAAAAGCCCCGTCAGCACAGCGCTTCTATCAGGACTGTGATGAACGGACTACAACATGGGCACCAAGTTAACAAAGCCCAGTCAGCACCAGAGTTCTATCCGGACTGTTATGACGGATACAACATGGGCGCCATGACCCCCAGGCCAGTCCGCACAGCGCTTCTATCAGGCCTGTGATGTCGGAAAACACCATGGGACACCACAGCATGTCATAAAGCCCAGTCTGCACCCGTGCTTCTAAAGGCCTGTGGGTGATGAAGGAATGCAACCTCGGGAAACATACCAACAAAGCCTGTCCGCACAGAGCTTCTAATCAGGGACTGTGATGAAGGCTGCAAACAAGGGCCACAATGTCTTCAAAGCCCAGTCAGCACAGTGATTCCATCAGGATTTGCTGACGGACAATGCAACATTGGGCCCCATGTCACCACGCCCCGATACAGCACAGTGCTTCTATCAGGGACTGTGATGAAAGGGAATACAACATGGGGCACATGTCAAACAAAGCCTTGTCATCACATGAGCTTTCTTCAGGGGGACTGTGTTGACGGATTCAACATGGGCACCATATGACCCCCTTCCCCCCACGCCCAGGTCTGCACAGAGCTTCCATCAGGACTGTGATGAAGGAATACAAAATGAGCACCAAGGCATCAGAGCCAGTCAGCACCCAGTGCTTCTCTCCGGACTGTAGGTGAGAAATCCAACATGGGCACCATGTCATCAAACCCAGTCAGCCCAGAGCTTCTATCCGGACTGGAAGATGTACGGTAAGGTACTGCTGCTTATAGGTCAAGGTAAGGATAATGTTGCTTATAGCCCAGCCGCGCCCAGGGCCGTCTCAGGGCCCCCAGTCCCCCCCCCCCCCGCAAAATTCACTCACAAGTCATCAACAACCAAAACACCCCCCGTTTTCACACATCTCTTTAAACTACACCTACAAACGCACCAGAAACTTCATAAAAAAATTTCCTTCCGAAAAAATCTCAAATCAGATGAAAAAAGTTACTCTCTTTCGAAACTCCAAGATCACATCAGTGGGACCTCTCTGAACAGGGTTATCATGGACTTGCTTTCAAGCGTTTATGTCTCCCATGGAGGGACTGTTGATGAGGAGAACCACAGAGCAGGCACCATACCAACAAAGCCCCAGTCAGGCCCAGTGCTTCTATCAGGGACTGTGATGCAGGACTACAACATGGGCACCCTTCAACAAAGCCCCGTCATGCCCGGAGCTTCTATCAGGACTGTGAGAAGGAAAGGAATACAACATCGGGCACCATGTCAACACAGCCCAGTCAGCACGGAGCTTCTATCCGGACTGTGCTGAAGGTTATACCAAACCGGGGCCCCCATGCATTCAAAGACCCCAGTCTTTGCACAGTGCTTCCATCAGTGACCTGTGATGACGGAATACAACATGGGCCCCGGTCAACAAAGCCCACGTCTGCTCAGTGGTTACTACCGGACTGTGATGAAGGACCGAATACATCAT
Organism: Conus ventricosus; assembly: GCA_018398815.1. Classification (NCBI taxonomy): domain Eukaryota; kingdom Metazoa; phylum Mollusca; class Gastropoda; order Neogastropoda; family Conidae; genus Conus; species Conus ventricosus. The sequence continues at coordinate 62,434,579 of CM031617.1, read as the reverse complement.
GGGGCCACCATGTTCAACAACGCCAGTCAGCACAGGACGCTAACCGGACTGTGGGTGACGAATACATTCATGGGCCACCAAGTCATTCAACCCAGGTCAGCACAGAGCTTCTATCAGGGGACTGTGATGCGGTAAGGTAAGGTCCTGTTGCTTATAGCCCAGCGCCGCAACGGGCCGTATCAGGGCTGTCACCACGCTACACTCCATCACAAGTCATCAACAACCCAACCCACCAAACCCAACCCAATCACCAACACCTATACACGCACCAGAAACTTCATTAAAATCTTTCTTCGGAAACCTCTCAACTCAGATGAAAAATGTTAATCTCTTTCAGAAACTCAAAGATCACATCCGGAGGGCCATCTCTGAACAGGGTTTTCTGGACTCGCTGTAAGCGTTTCTGTCTACATGGAGGACTGTGATGAAGGAGTACAACCTGGGCACCCTTCCAACAAAGCCCTGGCAGCACCAGTGCTTCTATCAGGACTGTGATGAAGGAATACAACATGGGCACCATGTCAACAACGCCCCAGTCTTGGCCAACCCCCCAGTGCTTCATCAGAACTGTGCTGAAGGAACACACATGGGCACCCTGTCCACAGAGCCAGTCTGCCACAGAGCTTAGTTCTATCAGGACTGTGGTGAAGGAATACCATCATGGGCACCATGTCCATCAAAACCCAGTCCGCACGGAGCTTCTTCAGGACTTAGTGACGGACAGACTACACCATGGGCACCATGTCAACAAAGCCACATTGAACGCACAACTCAAGATCCCATCTCATTGCCAAAAACTGGGCACACTTACACCCCCAAGGCATCATAATCCAACATAACCAAACACAATACCCACCCCTTCCACATCAGTTGGCAATATCCCTACCACCACACACACCTTACACACACACATACCTACACCACACCACATCCCCTTCCCTCATTCATACAGTAGTTACCCGCAACCCTCCATCTATTTAATCTTAATTTGGTTTTATCCTTCCCTTAAATCCCCCCCCCCCCCAACACACCTTTTTTTTCCCTCAGTTCCCCCCCTTCTTTCCCCTTACCATTATTTATCAATCCACCATTCCAGGCAAACCATCACAAGATATCACACCATCCCAATAAACAGACCACACAAACCTATCATAGTTGATAAGGATTTCTTCACGCTTGCCCCTAGTCTTTCTCCACGTTGAGTGGGATGTCGTGTGTGTGTGTGTGGTGTGAGTGTGTGTGTGTGTGTGTGTGTGTGTGTGTGTGTGTGTGTGTGCGGGCGCGCGTGCACATGCGCATGTGCGGGGTGTGTGTGGTGCCTCTCTTCTCACTCACATGTGTTGTTGTGTGTGTGCGCGCGCGCGCATGGCGCGCCACCCGGACCTCAATGGGTACCTGCTCCTTCCACCTGCTTGAGTACCTGTAGAACTGTCGTTCTTAAAAAGGTTGCGGGGGGGAGGGGTTAAGTTCGCGAGCTATACATGGCAGGGATAATCCTGGATCTCTGGGTCCTTGTTGAAATGCTGGGTCCAGTTTGAATTGTCCCCCAGTGGTACATAGTTCGGCTGTGTTCAAGTCTGTCGCTGTCATTGTTGAACTGTCTGAACGCGAGGGCACCACTAATTATGCTGTGTTTGTCCATGTCATTGTAGAATTGTCCCACACACTGTGCTCTAGTTAGAGGCTGTGTTCAGTCTGCTCCGGGTCATTGTTGAATTTTTCCCACACAGTGCTGCACCTAGTTTGGCTGTTTTTTCAAATGTCTCATTGTTGAATTGTACCACACAACGGTCTGTAGTTAGGCTGTGTTCAGGCCCTGTCTGTATCCTTGTTGAATTGGTCCCACGCAATTACCATAGTTGGCTGTGTTCGACCTCCGCCTCGCTGAATGACTACACAATGACCATCGTTAGGCTGTGAACGTCTCTGCCCATTGCTGAATTGTCCAACACATTGAATAGTTAGGCTGTGTTCGTCTATTGCCATTGCTGAATTGTCCTTAACAATGACCATAGTTAGGCTGTGTTCGTTCTAGTGTTATTGCCGAATTGTCCCCCCCCCCCCCCCCTACCCATGACACAGTTAGGCTGTATTCGTCTAATGCCATTGCTGAACTGGCGCCTACACAATGCCATAGTTAGGCTGTGTTCGTCTATGCCTTTGCTGATTGTCCCGCGCTACAATGACATAGTTAGGCTGTGTTCGTTCTAAGCCCATTGCTGAATTGTCCTACACAATGACCATAGTTAGCTGCGTTCGTCTATGCATTGCTGAATTGTCCTACACAATGCCATAGTTAGGCAGTGTTGTCTCTGCCATTACTGAATTGTCCTAACAATGACCAATCGTTCGGCTGTGTTCGTCTATGTTATTGCTGAATTGTCCTACACATGACCACAGTTAGCTGTATTCGTCTATGCCTTTGTGAACTGCCTACACAATGACCATAGTTAGGCTGTGCTGTCACTGCCTTTGCTGAATTGTCCTCCCAATGACCATAGTTAGGACTGTGTTCGTCTAAGTCATTGCAGGAATTGTCCTACACAAGACCATAGATGGGACGGTGTTCGTCCTATGGCATTGCTGATTGTCCTACACAAGCATGCGCCATAGTTGCTGCTAGGAGCTAGGTCTATGTCATTGCTGATTGTCCTACACAATGTCCTTAATTAGGCATGTGTTTTGTCTATGCTTGTTGAATTGTACCACACAAATGGTTACTATAGATCGGCTGTGTTCCAAGTCTGTCTGGATCATTGTTGAATTGTCCCACACATGATTAAGGTTGTGATCAAATCTTATATGTCTTGTTGACATTGTCCCACACACTGACCACCAGTTAGGCTGTGTTTTGCCTATGTCATTGTTGAAATTTCCCACACAATGACAATAGGCAGGCCCGTGTCCAAAGTTGTCTGAGTCATTGTTGATTGTCCCACACAGTGACCATCAGACTCTACCCCTTGACCAAGAAAATGTGTGCTCTGTTCAAGCCTGTCTGCCTTCATTGAGAATTGTCCCACACGATGGACGTCCACAATCTACCACCTTACAAGGATATGTCGGCTGTATGTTAATGCCTGTCTATGTCAACGTTGCATTGTCCCACACGATGTGGTACATGGGTTCGGCTGTGTTCACGTCTCGTCATTCGTTTGCTGTTGAATTGTTCCACCCGATGGCACCATAATCTACCACCTGACTACCGACGGCGTAGGCAGATATGTCCGTTCATGGTTGATCGTCCCCAACAGTGGCACATTCATTAGGGTTTGGTTGTCTTGGTCATTGTTGAATTGTTCCAACACAATGGCAACCATAGTTAGGCTGTGTGGGCAAGTCCTGTGTGTGTCGTTGTTGAATTGTCCCCACAGTGGCACCATAATAAGGCTGATAACCAGCATACACACCAAAAGAACTCACCAAACACTGTACCACACTCATTTTGGAATGATTCAGAAGGGTTCGTGAGAGAGACCCTTGGTTAGTCCATCCTTGGTCCAATTGAGGTGTTGCTTTTTATTTTTATCAAGATGTATCGCAGAAACAGGAAATAAATACTCATTTCCATATTTTGTCTACAAGAGAGACTATGATAGTTCCCATACGCGTACGGGCAGAGTTTGACTTTTACAAAACTGTCTTCGTCAACACCCCCACCCCCACCCCCCCCCCCACCCCCACCCCCCCACCCCTTCTCTTCGATCTCTCTACTCCCCTCGCTTTCTTATTTAATGTTTCTACGTCGATGTTAAAATGATGATGTGGATTTATTTATATGTATTGCATTCCCGCGAACCCACTCTCTACATCACCACCCTCCCCTTTCTCCACCATGTATTTGTTCCACGTACATGTGTATTCTTTTGTTTGTTTGTTTGTTGTTTTGTTTTTTAGCTAAGTTCATGAACATACACAACTGTTTGCTTAGCCATTAACTTCAGATGAATATTGGGGTTACATTAATACTTAGGGAACCGGACACAGCACAACATTACTGCGCTAAAAACACTGTCATAGTAGGATTCTTTATTCACCTGGATCCTGTCACAAGAACTGACCTTCTTCCTTCACTGGCACTCTACACAGAGCCAACCCCTCCCACACAGAATCAGCCCCACAGGAAGGGTTACACCAATGACAGTCCTCACAATCAAAGTACACTTCGGGTTTTTAATCCACTTACAAAGGGAAACGTTGCTAAATCCATGATAGTCTCGTTTGGAAAGTGACGAGCTTCCGCCTGGTCAATGGTGCCCGCGTGACGGCGCTTCCGCATGGTCAATGGTGCACGAAGTGACGGAGCTTCGCATGGTCAATGGTGCCGCAGTGCCGGAGCTTCCGCATGGTCAATGGAGCACGAAGAAGACGGAGCTTCCGCCATGCGTCAATGGTGCACGAAGTGACGGAGCTTCCGCATGGTCATGTGTGCACGAGGAAAGGGTGGTAAAAGGAGCAGGCACGATACAGCGACGATTTGTATCGTTCCGCATTGTCTGGTTGGACAGTGACAATCCAACTGCGCCGTTGCATATATCACGATATAGAGCACAGAACAGCTAAGAACCGCGAAGTCAACCGCGGCTGCCCCAAACTTTCCGGGCCAACACCATCTATCTCATTGTAACAATTCCTTATTTTAAATCTGCTTGTCCTATGCCAGTGCACTGTCTCAGAATAAATATACACATCCTATAAACACAAGTCCATGGCAGATTTTCTACCACCCCATCACTACCCTCATGATCATCATCACGATCATCCTCAAGATCACATCCATACTATCATCCGCCTCAGTTCTTTACACGTGGGGTCTTTGGGGCACTACTTGACGTGCTAATTTCTCTCCATCGTCGTCTGTTCGCTGCTACTCACTGAGCAATCGCCAAACAGTTAGGCCTGTAAATTCCTGGTATCCTAGCCCCCTCCTTACCCCTTCGTCCTCTGTGTCCCACCTACAGTTCCTGGTATTGCTACTTCCTAATGGCATTTAATTCGAGGCCCGAGCAAAGGAGTGATCATCCCCATTACAGATTCCATTTCTACGAGGGCATTTGCCACTTACTAGACAGACCCAAAAGAACATCGGATATGATTTTCAGATACCACCGCCGCCCACCAACCCCCCCTCACACGGTCCTAAAGATTAACCACACATATGAATGGATTGAAAACCTGGAGCTGGAGCGATTTAGAAATTGCTCTGGGGAAGTAGTTATGATGAACTGTACCTGTTCAAGTTGAGACCCTTGTATTTGTGATGGCGTCCACTGGTCAGCCTCGATGGTTCTGGACAAACAGTAATCAGAATTCTCATATAAGGTGTCACAGCACAAAGGAGGGATTCCAATAGACAAGCATTTAGGCAAGATGACACAGGAAAATAATGGCAACGAAAAATGTGCACACGTCATCATTAATACATAATTAATAATAAAAATAATAATGTATAATACTTATCTAGCGCATTTCTTGTTGTCACAACTCAATGCGCTTACATCCACCATTTGCACAAATTCCTCCAATATTCATGCCACCAGCAAAAAGAAAATACACAATTGCCGTACGCACCTACAAGCATCAACTGCCTCACCAAACTAGTTGTTGCGAAATTTAGGAGGGGATCTAGTCATCTACAGAAGAGAATAGGCCTTTTTTGGAAGGAGGTTAGTTTTGAGCAGAGATTTAAACGAAAGAAGTGTAGGCTGATTACGGACGGTCTTCAGGGAGGAGGTTCACATAGAGGTGATCTAAAACTGAAGGCTCTTTCGCCGACAGATTTAGAGAAACGCTAGGATTTCAAAGTTTTGTGAAGAAGCGCGAAGGGTCCGAGGTTTTGGTAGGAGAGAGAGAGAAGAGAGATAGTGCGGCAGAGATTATTGAAGTGGCGGAAAGCAAGCTCTGCCAGTTTACCTTGCACCGATACTGTTTGGGAAGCCAGTTGCAGTTCGATCCGCATGGAGTGATGTGCTCCACCTCCACCTCATCAAAACAAGTCGTGCCGCGCTATTTTTGGACTCTCTGCAGCCGAGCAATCTGCTTGTGGAAGCCAGCATAACAGGTTGCAGTAGACCAATCTTGACATCACCAAGGGCACAGACTGCCTGACAGCTACTTCCTGTCTCAAAGCGTCGGATGCGAAGCAATACGTCTCAGCTCTAAAACGGAATGAGCGACAGCCTACAGCTCATTGAATCTGCATGGACCGACTTGATCATGGTAACCCAGGTATTTTGCCAGACTTATAGAAGGTACTTCAGTACCATCCCCAACCCTTGACTCAGACTCAACGAGTTTGCGGCCGGCGGAGGTTCCAACGGGCAAGACTTCAGTCTTATCCCCCCTATCAATTTTACGCTTAATACTTTGACATTCCCTCCAGCACCCTACTGATACACTGAGGACACCCCAGAATGAACAGAAACAAAATCATCAGGTGTGCCCCTCTTAGAAAGTTCAGAGTCATCCGCATATTGTGAAAATCACAATCATGGTCCGAGATAACATCGCGGACAAGGGCTCGTGAGTACAAAGATAACCAAACACTGGGCCCAATCCTGACCCCTGTTGGTCACTCCATACACAACGCGGTGACCACAAGTAGGACCTTACGCCACCCCACAACACCGCTGCGACCTCTCTCTGAGTCTGATTCGCACACTGCGACTATCCCAACACACCCAAGAGCCCTAAGCTTTCACGTAAAGTAGTGTGATCTAGCGTATCAAAGGGAGCACTCAGATCAAGTAAGGGTACAAGAGAAACAAGTTTACTGCTCGGATTTGCACAGCAAAACAGTCCAGTACGCTCCATACAGCACTGTCTCAGTGCGATGATCTTCCTATAAGCGACTGACGGCCTCAAGAAGACAATGTAGTCTTGAAAGGATGAGTCTGTGAAGCTGCATCAGCCACACTCTTTCCAGGGATTTTTGAGAGGAATGGGAGGTTGGACACCGGTCTATAGTTCTTAAACGTATTAAGGTCCAGTCAGGCTATTTCAAGAGAGGGGGTAACCAATGCCTGACTTACCTGAGGAGGCATTATGCCTGACGAGAGAGATTTGTTTAACAATATTGTAATCCCGGCACTCACCTGGCGAGGCACACGTATTAGGCGCGCAAACCGCTGGCTCGGGGCCCCCGCCACTGGTGTGGTTTGAACGTCTGTCAGATGTGTCAGGCAGGTGGTCTCTGTCCGTCCATGAGGCTGGGGTCAGACCACCGCAGGGTACTGCTGCGGGCCGGCGCGTGGCGCGGTGTCCCGTTTTGCCAGCTGCTTTTCCCCGGGAGAGGGAGACCATCCAGGCCGTCTGCCGTCTGTGGGCCGCTCTCTCCGCTTACCGGAAGTTCTACCGGGAGTCCTCCTGGACAAGAATCGGTCCTGGACAAACTTCGTTAGGGCGAGTAGGGTTAAGGGTGTTAGCTACAGCCTCTTATGGGACGTCGTGGCCAGCACAGTGTAGGATACATGTCATTGCCTCCGTTAGGGCCGCATCGAACCAGTTCAGTAGGGGTCCTCCCGGGTCAACAGAGAAGGCGTGGGTCCTGGGGAGAGGTGTGGGTGGTATTAGTTAAGAGAATAGCGTCCTTTGGGTGTCTCTTGTGCCTAGTAGGTCGCCACCATGTGTGCGGGCTATCTCTGCGTCATAGGTCCAGGGATATACCGCAACTGGTGCTTTAGTATAGATTAGGTTCTCAGGGTCGTTTCAGGGTCCGTGTGGGACGTGCGCAGTGGGATTACGCGTGTGTTGAGTGTGGATGGACGTGAGTGGTGGCGCCACTAGTGTGTGTGAAATAAGAATGTGCGCATGATTGTAACGCTGTGTTAGTGTGCTGTGTTGTCTGTTCCAGTATGTAAGAGGCCGTGGGTAGGGGTGGTAGGGCCGTCGGCTTAGCGACCGTGACCTTAGGTGGAGATGCGGGGTACTTAGGAGGTTCTGGGTATGTGATAGGAACTAGAAGGGACGGTAGGGGGGTGTAGTATGTTCCCGAGTGTGTACGTCGAGTGAGTCGAGTTGAGCCCGTGGGTGGTCTGGTGGGAGGTCGGTACCCTGGGAAGGTTGGTACGTAGTGTCCCTGTTCACTGCAGGCAGCTTTCAGTGGCATTGGGCAGGGCACTTGTGATGTGTGAATGGGTTGCGCTCCCGCGTGAGTGAGGTAGCTTGCTCAAAAAATATTGAGAGGGTGTTGGACGTGTGCGTGCCTACGCGTGCAGTGTAAGGTGAGGAGCGGAAGGGTCCCAGGCGTTGTTGAGTCCTTATGGGTATCCCCCAGTGGTAGGTAGAGTGGTACCCAGCCCGTGAACTGAACGCTGTGTGCTCGGCTTCTCTGTGGGGATTAAGGGCCAGAGTAAACCCAGCGTGACAGTGCTTGGAAAGCCGAGGGAGCGCAGGGTAGTGACACTACGGGTGTAGGAGTGCATCTGGACGGGCGGGGTGCAAGTGCCCTGTGATCGTGTGGGTGTGCCTACAGACGACGGTAGGCCGGTGACGATGGGTTAACTGGTGCGCATCCACAGTGGACGGGTTGACCACGGTGTCAACGTGATACAGTCAGTCCGAAGTGCATACTGATACAATTGTGTGGGTTAGAACCCCGTGTCGGTTATGTAAGAGCTATACGAGTGTGGGTGGCAGTTTGTGGTTGCCGTGACTCGGTGAGAATAGTGTTTACTTGTGCTGGGTGCTTCAGGGCAAGTGGTGTAGTCAGGTACCTCAGTTGTGCTCAGATCGCATACTGTTTGTTGTAGCTCTGTGGTGGTAAGGTGTAACCCTATGTCAAAACCACACCCGGGCCATCCGCCCAGTACGACCCCCGAAAAGTGTCATGGATCCACAGGCCACTACGGCAGATACCAAACCTAAGGTTAGGACCAGGATGCGGGGGTGGATCCAGAACCGGGGGACGCGGACTTCTGCAAATTGTCAAGTTGGGAAACGGCGAGGGTTTTTAGCTGGGGAAGATCTCGCCAAGTTCGTCACAGGCTTGGAGCCGTAATGACAGACGAGAAGCAAGGTTAACGCAGAGGATGAGGATGAGAGCTTAGCGCGCGACGCCGCGATGGAGTCGGCAGGAGGAGAAGTGGCAGAAGATGAAGGACGAAGACGAGCTAGCTCGCTAGGCAGAGGGCTTTTAGAGATGCAGCCGGAGGAAGATTGAAGAGAGAAAGCATTAGGCAGAGGGCGTTAGAGATAAGCAGCGGCAGATTGAAACGAGGAGAAAGCGGATAGCAGAGAGAGTTAGAGAGGCAGAGCGTGCGGATGAGAGCGGCGCTAGAATTGAAGCAAACGACGATGAAGAGGAGAAGCAGCGGCCAGATGGAACTGGAATGACAGAGGAAGAGATGGCGGAAGCACGGGTGATACGAGCAATCGACTGCACAGCACGGCAGGCCGAGTTAGATCTCAAGAGACGACAAGATGACGCAGAGATCGAGGCAAGAAACAAGAGAGCGAGAGCTAAAAACATCCAAGAGCGCCAGGCCCTAGGGATGACGCCGCGCTAGAAAACGCTTGCAAGAGGAGGCAGTACGACCGGTGTCCCTTGAGCCGTTAGGAGAGACGACGCGTCTACGCTTTCATCGCCCCATTTGAGCGTCGTAGCCCCGATGTGCAAGTGGCTGCGGATCATGGGCCCACACGTCTGATGTCTCTGCTGAGAGGCAAGGCTAGAGAAGCAGTGCTGCGGTTTGAGTGTGGATGAGTTCGGCGCTATGAACAGCTACGAGCGCCTGTTTATCCACTATTAGGCTAGATGCTGAGGCCTACGGGCAAAGTTTAGACGCATCCAGAAGGACGCTGCAGCGCCTTTCGGCCCAGGTGCTGGGCCGGCTGACGCGGAGGTACCCTCAGGTGTTGCGGCAGCGGGCAAGGATGAGATGTGGCCAGCGGTGTTAAGGACAGCTGTACCCAAGACCAGTTTACCAGCTGCTGTCCCAGAGTAACGCTTGAGGTCCCGGCCGGGACCTGCGAAAAAACTGTTGATCAAATTGGCAACACGAAGCTACTGTTTAAGCCGCGGCCCCACAGCATTGGGCGAGGCAGGCGCCGCCGGCTCCCGATCCCGCCACCTGGGTAATAGGCGTGAAACAGCCGGGAGCCCGCCTACAGCGAGGTCCCACAAGGAAAGGTGCCCAGCCACCAGCAGCAGAAACCAGGAGATCCGGCCGGGCCCACGCGCGGAACCATAGTTTGTTTTACCAGAAAACGCCCGGCACGTCGCCGGCACCGCCCGCGCCCCCTTCTAAAGGAGCCCCCCCCCCGGTCCTAGATTAGTGCCAGCCCCAAGCTCGAGTAGACCTACGTATGTGTCGCCCAGCGCTGAGCCGCAGTACCGCGCCTGCGTGCGTTGTAGAAGTAAACGGCCCTCCGGCCCAAGGATACGGAGACACTGGTTGCGGATAACCTCGTGGCCAAGTGGTTGGGCCAGCAGACGGCGTTACACAGGCGGCGCCGTTCCATTAGTGTTGGCTGAATCCAGATGTAGGTCATGTTATACTGTTTCCACCCCCCCCCCCCCCACATTCGGAAATCGACGTTGAAGTCGCCATTCACGCAGGGAAGTTGGAGGTTTTTGTCATGAATAGCCTGTGAGGAAGTCCTGATCGGGGAATTTCGCACAAGACAAAATAGGGCTTCGGTTGGACACGTGTTGCCGTCTACGCCGGACCCAGCGTTGTGGGAGCCGAGTGCAGCCACGAGCGCAGAGAGCAGGGAAGCAAGCAAGACCAATACAACTGCCCGTCGAGGAGTGCATTCTGACCACCATCTACCGCAGATAATTCCGGATGCGGACCAGGCTGACCCCTAGCGGCAAGGCTCGGAGAGCCGTGTGCAGCCGGGACGCCCATCCCCACCACGGTATTGGACGGGCGTCGCGGTACCGCTCGGACCAATTGGTGTACTGGTTCAGGCGGATCGAGGGTCCAGACGGACCGAAGCGCGTTCAAATCTGCGTCCAGCTGATACGGCCACGGTGATGAAGCTAGCCCACGACGTACCATGTCTGGACACCTGGTTACCACCCGAACCAAGGAGCGATGTTGGTCGCCATTTTTATTGGCCAGGGCATGCATGCTGACATTGGTTCGTACTGCCAGTCATGCGTCCAGTGTCCGCCGTATGTGGATACAGGGAAGCGTCTCAATGAGTTCCCGTCGTGAGGCCGCCACGGATGCGCGGGCCATGCCGACACTGAGAGATCCGTGGTTGCAAACGGCAAGGCAAGAACTCGGCACAAACGGCGCGTTCCGTCGATAATTCTACGGAACAAGTAGCTGAGCGTGTGCGTTGACAAAGAAACTTGGAAACGCAGGTTTCAGAGTACCAGCGACCATTTGCATTCGAGGACGACAACCAGGAGGTAGCGGTGGGTCTAGAGTACTAGTGGGAGGATCACAGGTGGGCACTGAGCCATTCCCGTTTACGGTGCAGGCCGTACGTGTAGGACCAAGGACAATGTGGCGGCCGACTTTCTTGAGTCGCTTGCCGTAGAGAGAGAGAGAGAGAGAGAGATGAGAGGGGTTAGAGAGAGGTAGAGAGAGGTAGAGAGGGAGAGAGATGAGAGGAGAGAGAGAGAGAGTCGAGTTCCATTTACCTGTGTCACGAGGGGGTTGACATTGTCGAGCCATGCATGTGTCATTGGACGAGAAAGACGTAGCAGGTGTGCTGGGGAGGTGGTGATTTGTAGCACGTGTTGCTAGCGGTTGAGCATGTCAGACAGAGCACCTCGTTATGAAGTTTATCTATAGACCGATAATGTAACGGTGCCTGTAAGTGCCTGCGTTAAGGTCGTGGAAGACAGCAATGGACCAGAGAGGTTAAGTATTCTGATGGTTACTTGATGTGTTGAAAGTGTGTCTTATTTGACCACCAACAGCACAGACACAATCAGCCGTGTCTCCCTGATGAGTCCGATCCAGCGGAACGAAGGCGAAGGAGCAGGCAATACACAAATAGATCTGTCTTTGACGGATGAGTACGATGGTTCCCTCCTGCAGCTGGTGGACGGGTTTCTCATATTTATAATCCTTCCCCCCCCATTTATATACTTTCTTTTATTTTTTCCATACCACTCTTTGTACGTCAATTTTTTTTTTTTTTTTTTTTTTTTTTTTTTTTTACTGTAATGACTGCAGGAATTGTTAACTTGCACTTGTTTTCTCCCACTGTTTACTTGTTGCAAGTGTTGGTTGGCCTGATGATGGGGTAGCATCGCAAGTAACACGCAGGACCGAGTGAGTGATGGGGTGTTGGATCGAACTAGGTAGGGTGTGCGTAAACGCCCGATCGAGTGCGAGTTTTTGTTGGTTTTAACCTGTAGTTAAAACTTAGGCAGGGGGGGGGTGTCAACCGATCGGCAGTCGTAAACCAGCGTTCATGTGTTTGAGGTAATGGGTAGTTCAGCAATAGAGAGCGTGTGGCGTGTGATATGTGTTTATGTGTGGTGTGCGAGCGTGCGTGTGTAGATTTGGGGTTATGGTTAAGGTGGAAGATTAGGCTAGGTAGGGGCGTGGCGGAAGTAAGACATAAAATATTCTTGAATTCCAGTCACACTTGTTGAAGGGATGGCAGCGGGACAGTTGGTTTTCATCCGATTGTTACCCTTGTGTTACCTTGTTTTCTACACCATCGACGGCGGGGCAGGCTATCGGCTGTTGTTGTGTGTCAAGTCTGTGAGTTGTGGTGGGTAAATTGTCGTGCTGTTGCACGAGCAGAACTAGTCCGTTGGTCCGTCGTGTCAGCTTGCGGCGGGATTACGCTGCTTGCCAATCGCTGTTTTGTGTGTGGGTAGCGTTCGCTTGGTCCGACCAGGTCGGAATGGTTTGGGGTAGCTTCACTTCGGTCCCTGGTGATCGTCGGAGCTAGAGTGGACGCGCTTGTAGTTTGCGGCGGCAGCGCGTTCGGTCGAGTGAGTGGACTTCGAGTCCTAGTTAGGGCAGGTCCTCGTCGGGTTCTGGTGTGCCCTTGGGCCTGTGCGGGTTCTGTGTCGTCTTGTTGGCAGCCACTTCAGCCAGTTGCAGAACTGGTGATGGTTGAAAGTCTGTCTGGTCAGTTGTGTCAGCAGGTGGTATCCTGTTTCCGTCCTGAGGTGTTGGGTCAGACCACCGCAGGGTACTGCTGCGGCCGGCAGAGTGAGCGGCGGTGTCCCGTTGCTGCTGCCTTTTCCCGGAGAGGGAGACCATCCCGGCCGTCGTCTGCCGTCTGTGGGCAAAGCTCTCCTCCGCTACCGGAGTTTTCCGGGAGTCCTCCGGGACACTGCTCTGTCTGGACAAAACATTTTCGTAACCAGCTCTTTGAACTTTCACTGATTAAATGCAAAGGTCATACATCGTCTTTCCTTCCTGCAAACGCGCAGGAATTTGAACGAACAGGAACATCGCCACCCCCCCCTTGCTGACTAGCGAACATCATCACATTGCTGAACAGCGAACATCATCAAACATTGCTGTCACAGCGAACAGCGAAACAGCGACATCATTTTCACCATTTGCTGAACAGCGACATCATCAAACATTGTGGACAGCGACACGTTCGGAGTCCACAATAGGACCAAACAGACTGACTGAGTCTTGCCGCCCTCGTAAATTTCAGTACGTGAGTCCCGGGGAACAAAAACATGGTCTGTGAAAACATCAACCCAGACGAGCGGATATATGGATGGCTTTGCCAGCCCCCACCACCCCACAATATAGGAGCACACTGTTAAAAAAGACACCGCAACTGGCCTGAGGACTTAAAACATGTGCTCCTGGATTTGGTTCAGCACCCTAAACTTTAAATAGGCAAGGATACAATAAACTGGCAATGGCACATGCTGACTATGAAACGAAATTAGGTTGAGAAGTTGCAGTGGAAATGTTCATGACATCATCCCAAGAAATGTTTATTCCATACCATGAAATGGGTGGTGAACTAAATTGTTCATTTGCCGAAATGGAACTGGATTATTTCTTGTACAAACTGTGCCTGTCCATAGCATTAGGCCACCCCTGACTGCTATTGACATGGACAGACAGGTGTCGTACGACTATGAAAACACTGGAGTCAAGAAAGATGCTGGTGTAACCGATAAACCAATCCAAGATCTAGCCCAGTCCTCATCTTTGAGGGTAAAAATTGTATTCGTCATAAAAACAATTATTAAAAAAAACGCAATGCATCCATATTCAAAAACATTTTGGCAACACATGCAGTGCAGGTATTAAACGCTGAATAATTTCACCTATTGATTTTGGTACCACCCCGAAAGACAGACAGTCAGCGGTAGTATGAACAGGGGGGAAATGATAAAGCACCTAAATGAGTAACTGACCACAACGTGCCCTTACATGCGTCCCGTTTCGCATGCAAATATCACAGAGCAAATAGGCGGGAGATAGTGAGAAAGACATTTTTTAAAAAATATTATTCAGTGCATCTGTTAAACCGTTTGTGGGGTTACTGCAGTAGAGTCCTTCTACTAAACAGGCATTCTCGGCGGGCTTCTCTCCTCCCCTTCGGTTGTGATTAATTTCTTTACCATGCTACGGGCCTTTGCCGTTTCCTTACAGGTTTTCCTCTTCATCATAAATGACCTGCGTGATTAACCTTTTTTACTCTCACACATTGATCACTGTGACTACTGCAGACTTTTCCGATTTACACAAATAGGCTTGGGCAGGTCCCAACCCCCCGGCCAATCGATTAACAAAACGATTGTAGTGTGACATCGAGTTTTGCACGTCATCTTCTCTGGCGTTCTCGAGTCATGTGCAATTTTTGAGTGAAACTAATTTCACCTTTTCAAACCAAGCGCGGACTTTCTGAACTGCCCTCGTGTACCTAGAAGACATTTACGGAAGTATTTCTTGTTGGTCATAGTCTTAATAAACAATTCAAATATTTCAAAAAACTTTCTTTGTACTTTGCCGCTGTCATATCTCAGAACAACATCACCAAATAAGATTTATCGAAGCATTTGTAACTGTAAAGCCAACTACGTAGATGATGATTTGCCGCTCATTGTGTGTCCCCCCCCCCACCCCCCCGTTCTTTTTGGGACTGTTGTGCTTCGTTGGCTGTGTTCTTAGTTGCTTGTGAGCGCTACAAACTTTCGAGATTTAATGGAATGTATACCAAAATAAATTTTAATTATTTTCAATGTTATTGTATCTAGAACGTATTGTCCAACCGTGTAAACAATATCACTCGTTTCACTCACGGTTTTGTATTACTTTTTCTTGCGTGCAGGTCTGTTACCTACGGTTTGGCAATATGAATACAATTATTGCTAGATCTTTCAAGACCCCTTCTGAAGTCGTCGGTAGTGTAACACTCGTCGTATGCATACCAGACTCACAACATTTCCGTGTTATTTCATACGTTATTATAGCATGTAGAACGATTGTCTTTTACATCTTCCATGATATCCGTTGCTGAAGCTATTACGTGCGTGTATGCTTGTGTGTGTGTGTGAGTGTGTGTGTGTGTGTGAGTGTGAGTGTGTGGGGTGTGTGTGTTGTTCTATTATTGTTCGTACTTCTGTTTAACGTCTGTTCATTTGGTGCTATTCGACGTAGTCTGCAAGCCGCGAGTGACTGACTGACTGAATGGTTAAATGAATAGCCTATGTGTTGTGTAGGCCTGAACTGTAGGCTTTGTATGTGAGTGAGCAGAGACTCCCCCCCCCCCCAATCTGTTGTGTTGTCTAAACTGAACAATAAACAAAT
>CM031617.1:62399702-62417869 GCA_018398815.1 Conus ventricosus | reverse complement strand
TTCCACAGACACCTGATTACCTGGCAGGGCAGACTTCGACTGAAAACATATGATCGTTTGGACTTTATTCTAGATCATCGAGCACCCTCCAGGCAGCTACGCTGATGTGTATCAACCCTGCAAGAGCATGTTTTCCGACATGGAATCCAGAAGTTGTTATGTCGGACAATGGCTGCCAGTTCACCAGCTGCCAGTTTGCAGCCTTCGCAGAGAAATATGGATTCACACATGTCACAAGCAGTCCATATTACCCTCAAGCTAATGGAGAAGCAGAGAGAGCAGTACAGACAGTGAAGTCTCTCATGAAGAAAGCAGAAGACCCTTACCTGGCTCTCCTCAGCTATCGGGCAACACCACTTCAGCAGGGACTGAGCCCAGGAGAGCTACTCATGGGACGAAAGCTGCGAACCACAGTACCCATACTGCCATCAACCTTGAAGCCGGGGGGACAAAAAGAGAAAAACTTCGAGGAGCAGGACAAAGTTGTCAAACAGAAGCAGAAGATGAACTTTGACAGAGCACACCGCACAAGAACAGCTCCTCCACTTACTCCAGGACAACCTGTGTGGATCAAGCCATCGGGGGCACCAGGGACCGTCGTTCAGTCCTTCCCCTTCCGGTCCTATGAAGTGCAGACCCCCAGTGGCAGACAGAGGAGGAACCGGCGTCACCTGGTCCCCAGGGAACTCAAACCTCAGACCCTTGCAGAGTTCCTAGGGAGGCCTCCTCTCTGTACCCTGGGTCCATGGGAGATCCTGCAGAGGAAGACGATCCGGGTCCTGAGACCGAGACACCATGGCGGCCCGCCATGGCCCCTACCTCGTCCCCGGGTACACTCCAGAACTCCAGACGTGGGAACCCCATCCAGAGGCCAGATCCCCAGCTAGAAGACCAGCCTGCTACGCCTATGGTCCAGACCTCTAGATGTGGCCGTGCCATCAGGAAGCCAGACCGCCTGGACCTCTGACCTGGTTCCCTGGATGCTATGTTTGAAGAAAAGAAAAGAAAAAAAAACTAGAGACGCTAACGTTTATAAATCTATGTCCATTTCCTGAAAGAAAGGGGGATGTCACATAATTGGCTTAACCCAATTTGTACTTATCCGCATTCGGTTCGGCTATTCGCATTCATCCGTATTCGGTTCAAGGGTTAGCTTAATAAATGGTTGGCTTATCGAGCATGTAGATGTCGGCCTGTTGTCTTACAGTCAGAGTACTAACTACACACGCTACAAAAAAAATATCCAGAGGGAGCCTCGATGGTAGTATTACTGGCATTACCGTACTTGTTGTCTTGGCTGGACTCTGCAAAGGACTTGGACTGACTATACCACCACCTCTACCGTGACGCCCATGACCCTCTCATGACCGTCGATAAAAGGCTGGTGAGATCCACGACGGTCTGTGCATCCATCAAGACACCGCCACGAACTGTCGTCAGGGGGCAATAACTGGTAGTAGAAGGTTTAAATTGGATTGTATGCCGTGTACTGCATTTGCATCTTAGTACATCCCGCTTTGTAGACGTAGAAGAAAATATTGACCCAAAGCTGCCAGCGAGACCCCCGAGAAGTCCTCAACTGCCGAACCCACCAGCCGGGAGCTATGCTGTACCGCTCTTGGAAGCCCCCGCTGTGTTGACACAGAGAGGCGAGCACGCACAGGGCATTCTATGAAGACGTCAAGGGACACAACCCGCTCCCTGGCAGATTCCTTTGTCGTGTGATGACCAGCAGACGTGATGCCGTAAAACATCCATGGAAGCAGACTCAGGACTGTAGCAACTAAAGTTGTGGTTGTAACAGCAGCAGTAGCAGTTGTTGTTACATAGTGGCAGTCATCGTCATAGCAGCAGCAGCAGCAGTAGTAGTAGTAATGGCCATAGTAGTGGTGGTGGTGGTGGTAGTAGTAGTAGTAGTGGTGGTGGTAGTAGTAGTAGTATATTAACAGTAGTAGTTGTGATAGTAGTAGTAGCAGCAGCAGCAAAAGTTGTAGTAGAGTGGTCATTGGTGAAGAGAACAAGGGGTGGAGGGGTAGGTTGCCCATGGTTTTAAAACATTCCATTATCTGTACCTAGTATTTCATCCATTGATATTTCGATATATTTATTCATTCAAGTATTGCATTTTCTCATCCACTTCAAAGATTCCATGTTCATATGCGACATGCACTCTCATACTCATTCAAGCATGCCCGCGCTCACCACACACTCACAGATACACGAACAGAAATATCCCCTCATGCATGCCATAAGCGCAGACTGGCAGACACACACACGCGTGCGCTCTCCCTCTCTCGGACACACACACAGGGGCACCTAGACTCGCATGCACACGACGACACACATACTCTTTCTCTCCCGTCTCTCTCTCACACACACAAGTGCGCGCGCACGCACGCTCACTCTTTGGTGATAGTTAATTAAAGGGCAGCAATATCTGCTATCATTGTTGTAGAGACCTTGATAAAGTTACGTCCCTTTACTTCACCAGGGTAGCCACTTCTCCGTTTCCGTCTCCCCCCTTTCATCCGTTTAGATTTTAAGATAGCAAACAATACTTTAATAATCGCTCCATTCTTTCTGTAGTAGAGCACTCGTTCATCATATCTCTCTGTCCATCCGTCTGTCCAACTGCTCTCCAGTGTGTGGTCCCATGACTCCCTTGTTGCGGCACAAAGTGTCGCAACTGCACAAAGTGTCGCATGCGACACTTCATGCAAAAGTGCGACACTTTCTGCTGAGAAGATTTGCACAAAGTGTCGCACTTTGGAACATGCGACAGTTTGTGCCGGGAAAGCCCCTTATTGTGCTAGGGACGTAATGTGCACGACCCACACACTGGCTGAGTTTGAGCATTTCGGCCAGATGGTCGTACACTTTGCGGTGTTCCCACGGGTATATCTCGGGTTCATCATCGACTGATAAACAGTGAAGGTCAAAACGACGGAATGGTCTGAAAGCTGAGAACGAAGTAGTAGAAGTAGCAGTAGCAGAAGAAGACCAGGTTGAAGGAAAATGCAATAGCACACTTCTAGTTGGTTTTACAAATAATATTAAAAGAGAAATTATTGCCGTTGTTTCAAACAGTTCTAATACTTAGTAAACGCGCGGCGCGCGCGCGCGCGCGCGCGCGCGTGTGTGTGGTGGGTGTGTGTGTGTGTGTGTGTGTGTTGTGTCGTTCAAGTTTTTTGATTGTACGTTGTTTTTGGTGGTAAAGTGTTCTACCTAAGTCATATCAATGTCAAACACCCTTCAATGTTTTGATTGTACGTTGGTTTCTTTTGGTGGTAAAAGTGGTTTCATACACATAAGTACATAAATAAATGTCACCAAACAACCCCTTTCATTCATTATCCTTTCTTTTGTACATGAATGGTAGAGCAGCATGTAACAAATCGGAACAACCAAAAGCAGGATAAAAATATGTTGCCGTTGTAATGGTAGTAGTAGTAGTAGTAGTCTACTACTAAAAATTATTGATGATGTAAACAGTTGTAATGCAGACTAAACGTTTTTCCGTGTTTTTTTTTCCGTTTTATTTCTTGTTTTAATCATCGATCAACTTCTATGTAGTTTTGTAGGCGTGCAGTGCATAATAGAAGCAGTAGAAAGTACTGTTCAATAAATGTGACCAAACTTACCCTTTTTTGTTCATTATCAATTACTTTTCTATATCACGGATACACGTAACGTGCAACAAATCAGAACCAATCAAATACAACAACCATCTACGATTAGTTTGCCATACAACAAGCATTGAAGTAGGATCGCGTGCCGCCGGAGGAGAGCGCGTGGCACACGTGCACATTTGGTAAACAACAGACCGCTCACTGAAAGCTGGCAACACACTACTTACTATACGCTGGAAAACCTCCTGCGAGTGGAATGCGGTTGTTTGACACGGCACGTTTGTTGACGGAAATCTAAACAACACCCCCCGCTGGCTTCCTCCAGTCCACCCGGCAAGCGTCTGCACAGCTGCTGGACAGGCCGCGGCGCTCAGTACTCTCTGAACATGGTATGGGCTCTGAAGAAGAAATTTTAGTTTGCGCTATTTTAATCATTTTGGTCACTTGCGTACAATTGAAGAATTAAAAAAACAAAATCGAAGATTGTGGGCGAGACCATGAATCGCAAGGTGGGAAGCGTTTGGTGCATACCATTCTCTTCAGTCTCTCTCCCTCTCTGTCTCACACACACACACACACACACACACACACACACACACACACACACACACACACAGAGAGAGAGAGAGAGAGAGAGAGAGAGAGAGAGAGAGAGAGAGAGAGAGAGAGAGAGAGAGAGGATCTGTCTGTTCTGTCTGTCTGTCTTAACTTCACTGTATCTCTCTTCACCTACCTTCACTCACTTGCTCACTCAATACATGTACAGAATAGCGCCATTGCAACATTTTGTGCTTGCGACACTTTGTGCTGGTAAGGCTGATCAAACTGTCGCAAGTCAAATTTTATGCTGTCCGACACTTTGTGCTGGGGAGGGGAGTGAAACAGAACACAAAGTGTCGCACTTTATGCAGGTGCGACACTTTGTGCCGCAACACCTGACCCTTTCTGTACAGTGACTCTTTTTTATTTTAGCAAGAGCAAGATGGACGACAAAAGAACACGATTTGTGTCCTCTCTTCATGAAACGACACGTGATGAAAAGGCTGCTGTTCTCAAACAGCTTGCTGAAGGTCATTTCTTGCACTGATAAGTCGTAACAAATCATAACAATCTTGTTATTGGCGACTTTATGGCCGGCGACCGTACGGGTACGAGTCCCCATAAAGAATTCATTCAAGGAGTCATTTGATGCCCAGATCTCAGAGGTGTGTTGGTGCCCATATGGTCGCTGGCGACTTTATGGGCCGGCGACCATATGGGCACCAACAACACCTCTGAGATCTGGGCATCAAATGACTCCTTTGAATGAATTCTTTTATGGAACCAACAAAGGAAGAGGCAAAAGTTACACAACACAACACAACACACACATAGAAAGAGAGAGAGAGGGAGAGAGAGAGAGAGAGGTAAGGTAATGTTGCTTATAGCCCAGCCGACCGCAAAGGGCCACATCAGTGCTGTCACCACGTTAAGATCAACTCACAAGTACAAAAAAAAACAAAAAAAACTTTCACACATCTCTTTAAGATACATAATAAAAACGCACTAGAAACTTCGTTCAAAATCTTTCTTCCATAAAAACTTGAAAAATCCTTTATCTCAATCAGGAACTCACAAATCACAGCCAGTGAACATCTCTTGACACAGTTGTTAAGGAGTGTAAACAAGCACATATGAAACAAGTAGCTCATCATACCGTATGCACCATGGAGTCTCCTCACAAGAAGAGTGGCCTGTATGTAAATGACACATCTGACACGAGTGACCATGTCAGGGGCTTTCGTTTCATCCCTGTCAACAAAGCCCAGTCAGCACAGAGCTTCTATCAGGACTGTGATGAAGGAATACAACATGGGCGCCATGTCAACAAAGCCCAGTCAGCACAGAGCTTCTATCAGGACTGTGATGAAGGAATACAACATGGGCACCATGTCAACAAAGCCCAGTCAGCACAGAGCTTCTATCAGGACTGTGATGAAGGAATACAACATGGGCGCCATGTCAACAAAGCCCAGTCAGCACAGAGCTTCTATCAGGACTGTGATGAAGGAATACAACATGGGCACCATGTCAACAAAGCCCAGTCAGCACAGAGCTTCTATCAGGACTGTGATGAAGGAATACAACATGGGCGCCATGTCAACAAAGTCCAGTCAGCACAGAGCTTCTATCAGGACTGTGATGAAGGAATACAACATGGGCACCATGCATGTCAATAAAGCCCAGTCAGCACAGTGCTTCTATCAGGACTGTGGTGAAGGAATGCAACATGGGAACCATACCAACAAAGCCCAGTCAGCACAGAGCTTCTATCAGGACTGTGATGAAGGAATGCAACATGGGCACCATGTCATCAAAGCCCAGTCAGCACAGTGCTTCCATCAGGACTGTGATGAAGGAATGCAACATGGGCACCATGTCAACAAAGCCCAGTCAGCACAGTGCTTCTATCAGGACTGTGATGAAGGAATACAACATGGGCACCATGTCAACAAAGCCTAGTCAGCACAGAGCTTCTATCAGGACTGTGATGAAGGAATACAACATGGGCACCATGTCATCAAAGCCCAGTCTGCACAGAGCTTCCATCAGGACTGTGATGAAGGAATACAACATGAGCACCATGGCATCAAAGCCCAGTCAGCACAGTGCTATCAGGACTGTGGTGACGGAATACATCATGGGCACCATGTCATCAAAACCCAGTCAGCACAGAGCTTCTATCAGGACTGTGATGAGGTAAGGTAAGGTAATGTTGCTTATAGCCCAGCCGACCGCAAAGGGCCGTATCAGGGCTGTCACCACGCTAAAATCAACTCACAAGTCATCAAAAAAACAACAACCCTTTCACACATCTCTTTAAAATACACCTAAAAACGCACCAGAAACTTCATTAAAAATCTTTCTTCCGA
Source organism: Conus ventricosus (assembly GCA_018398815.1). Taxonomy (NCBI): domain Eukaryota; kingdom Metazoa; phylum Mollusca; class Gastropoda; order Neogastropoda; family Conidae; genus Conus; species Conus ventricosus. Next base: position 62,411,328 of record CM031617.1, on the reverse strand, counting down.
AAAATCTCAAATCAGATGAAAAATGTTAATCTCTTTCAGAAACTCAAAGATCACATCAGGTGGGACATCTCTGAACAGGGTTTTCATGGACTCTGCTGTAAAGCGTTTATGTCTCACATGGAGGGACTGTGATGAAGGAGTACAACATGGGCACCATACCAACAAAGCCCAGTCAGCACAGTGCTTCTATCAGGACTGTGATGAAGGAATACAACATGGGCACCATGTCAACAAAGCCCAGTCTGCACAGTGCTTCCATCAGAACTGTGATGAAGGAACACAACATGGGCACCATGTCAACAAAGCCCAGTCTGCACAGAGCTTCTATCAGGACTGTGGTGAAGGAATACATCATGGGCACCATGTCATCAAAACCCAGTCAGCACGGAGCTTCTATCAGGACTGTGATGAAGGAAAGGAATACAACATGGGCACCATGTCAACAAAGCCCACATTTGAACGCACAACTCAAGAATCCCATCTCATTGCCAAACTGGGCACACTACACCCCCAAGGCATCAATATCCAACAATAACCAAACACACATACCCACCACTTCCACATCAGTTGGCAATATCCCCTACCAACACACACACATACACACACACATACATACACCACCACCACATCCCCTTCACTCACTTCATACAGTAGTTACAGCAACCCTCCATCTATTTAATCTTAATTTTGTTTTATCCTTCCCCTTAAATCCCCCCCCCCCCCACACCACCTTTTTTTTCCCCTCAGTTCCCCCCCCCCCCTTCTTTCCCCTTACCATTATTATCAATCCACCATTACCACAACCATCACAAAGATATCACACCATCCCAATAAACTAGACACACAACCCTATCATAAGTTGATAAGGATTTCTTTCTCGCTTGACCCTAAGTCTTTCTCCACGTGTGTGTGTGTGTGTGTGTGTGTGTGTGTGTGTGTGTGTGTGTGAGGGCGCGCGTGCACATGCGCACGTGCGGTGTGTGTGTGTGACTCTCTCTCTCACTCTCATGTGTGTGTGTGTGTGTGCGCGCGCGCATGGCCGCCGCCAACCGGACCTCAATGGGTACCTTCTCCTTCCACCTGCCTTGTACCTGTAGAACTGTCGTTCTTAAAAAGGTTGCGGGGGGAGGGTTAAGTTCGCGAGATATACATGGCAGTGATACATCCTGGATCTCTGGGTCATTGTTGAATTGTCTGGGTCATTGTTGAATTGTCCCACAGTGGTACATAGTTAGGCTGTGTTCAAGTCTGTCTATGTCATTGTTGAACTGTCTGACGCGATGGCACCATAATTATGCTGTGTTTGTCCATGTCATTGTTGAATTGTCCCACACAATGGTGCTATAGTTAGGCTGTGTTCAAGTCTGTCCGGGTCATTGTTGAATTTTCCCACACAGTGACCATAGTTAGGCTGTGTTTTTCAATGTCATTGTTGAATTGTACCACACAACGGTACTGTAGTTAGGCTGTGTTCAGGCCTGTCTGTATCATTGTTGAATTGTCCCACGCAATTACCATAGTTAGGCTGTGTTCGTCTAAGACATCGCTGAATTGTCCTACACAATGACCATAGTTAGGCTGTGTTCGTCTATGCCATTGCTGAATTGTCCAACACAATGACCATAGTTAGGCTGTGTTCGTCTATGCCATTGCTGAATTGTCCTACACAATGACCATAGTTAGGCTGTGTTCGTCTATGTTATTGCCGAATTGTCCTACCCAATGACCACAGTTAGGCTGTATTCGTCTATGCCATTGCTGAACTGTCCTACACAATGACCATAGTTAGGCTGTGTTCGTCTATGCCTTTGCTGAATTGTCCTACACAATGACCATAGTTAGGCTGTGTTCGTCTATGCCATTGCTGAATTGTCCTACACAATGACCATAGTTAGGCTGTGTTCGTCTATGCCATTGCTGAATTGTCCTACACAATGACCATAGTTAGGCTGTGTTCGTCTATGCCATTACTGAATTGTCCTACACAATGACCATAGTTAGGCTGTGTTCGTCTATGTTATTGCTGAATTGTCCTACACAATGACCACAGTTAGGCTGTATTCGTCTATGCCATTGCTGAACTGTCCTACACAATGACCATAGTTAGGCTGTGTTCGTCTATGCCTTTGCTGAATTGTCCTACACAATGACCATAGTTAGGCTGTGTTCGTCTATGTCATTGCTGAATTGTCCTACACAATGACCATAGTTAGGCTGTGTTCGTCTATGGCATTGCTGAATTGTCCTACACAATGACCATAGTTAGGCTGTGTTTGTCTATGTCATTGCTGAATTGTCCTACACAATGACCATAATTAGGCTGTGTTTGTCTATGTCATTGTTGAATTGTACCACACAATGGTACTATAGTTAGGCTGTGTTCAAGTCTGTCTGGATCATTGTTGAATTGTCCCACACATGATTAAGGTGTGATCAAATCTTTCTATGTCATTGTTGAATTGTCCCACACAATGACCACAGTTAGGCTGTGTTTGCCTATGTCATTGTTGAAATTTCCCACACAATGACAATAGGCAGGCCGTGTCCAAGTCTGTCTGTGTCATTGTTGAATTGTCCCACACAGTGACATCAGACTCTACCCCTTGACCAAGAAAATGTGTGCTCTGTTCAAGCCTGTCTGCCTCATTGTTGAATTGTCCCACACGATGACGTCACAATCTACCACCTTACCAAGGATATGTGGGCTATGTTAATGCCTGTCTATGTCAATGTTGAATTGTCCCACACGATGGTACATGGTTAGGCTGTGTTCAAGTCTGTCTTCGTTGCTGTTGAATTGTTCCACACGATGGCACCATAATCTACCACCTGACTAAGGATGAGTAGGCTGTGTTTGTCCGTGTCATTGTTGAATCGTCCCACACAGTGGCACCATAATTAGGTTGTGGTTGTCTTGGTCATTGTTGAATTGTTCCACACAATGGCACCATAGTTAGGCTGTGTGGGAGTCTGTGTGTGTCGTTGTTGAATTGTCCCACACAGTGGCACCATAATTAGGCTGCATAACCAGCATAACACCAAATGAACTCAACAAACACTGTACAACACTTCATTTGGAAATGATCAGAAGGGTTAGTGTGAGAGACCACTTGGTTAGTCATATTCATTGGTCCAATTGAGGTAGTTTGCTTTTTTTTTCTTCAAGTGTACTCGCTGAAACAGAAATAATATACTCATTTCAATATTTTGTATACAAGAGAGAATATGATAGTTCCCATACGCCGTTAGGGAAGAGTTTGACTTTTACACAATAAACTGTCTTCTTCAACCCCCCCACCCCCACCCCCACCCCCACCCCCACCCCCCACCCTACTCTCCTGGCCCTTCTCTTCGTCTCTCTACTCCCTCGCTTTCTTCTTTAAAGTTTAATACGTCGATGTTAAAATGATGATGGATTTATTTATATGTACTTGCATTCCCGCGCTACCCACTCTCTTCATCACCACCATCCCCTTTCTCCACCATGTATTTGTTCCACGTACATGTGTATTCTTTTTGTTTGTTTGTTTTTTAGCTAAGGTTCTTGAACATACACCAACTGTTTGCTTAGCAATTAACTTCAGTTGAATATTGGGTTAAACATTAATAATCTAGGGAACGGAACACTGCAAACATTACATGCGCTAAAAACAACTGTCATCGTAGGATTCTTTTCACCTGGATCCCCTGTCACAAGAACTGACATTCTTACTTCACTGGCACTCTTCACAAGCCATCAAAACCACAAGAAATCAGCACCACAGAATTGTTACACCATGACAGTACTCACAATAAAGTTCACTTCGGGTTTCATCACTTACAAAGGAACCGTTGCTAAACCCATGATAGTCTCGAGATCTCGTTTGGAAAGTGACGGAGCTTCCGCATGGTCAATGGTGCACGAAGTGACGGAGCTTCCGCATGGTCAATGGTGCACGAAGTGACGGAGCTTCCGCATGGTCAATGGTGCACGAAGTGACGGAGCTTCCATGGTCAATGGTGCCACGAATGTGACGGAGCTTCCGCATGGTCAATGGTGCACGAAGTGACGGAGCTTCCGCATGGTCAATGGTGCACGAAGTGACGGAGCTTCCGCATGGTCAATGGTGCACGAAGTGACGGAGCTTCCGCATGGTCAATGGTGCACGAAGTGACGGAGCTTCCGCATGGTCAATGGTGCACGAAGTGACGGAGCTTCCGCATGGTCAATGGTGCACGAAGTGACGGAGCTTCCGCATGGTCAATGGTGCACGAAGTGACGGAGCTTCCGCATGGTCAATGGTGCACGAAGTGACGGAGCTTCCGCATGGTCAATGGTGCACGAGGAAAGGGTGGTAAAAGGAGCAGGCACGATACAGGCGACGATTTGTATCGTAAGAAGCTGTCTGGTGACAGTGACAATCCATCTGCGCCGTTTGCTATATCTAAGTTATAAGAGCACCAGAACAGATAAAGAAAAGCGTGTAAACCGAGACTGACCCAAACTTTCCGGGCATAAATCTATCTAACTTGTAAACAATTCCTTATTTTAATTCTGCTTGTCCTATGCCTGTGCACTGTCTCAGACATTAATATAACCACCATATAAAAAAGTACCATGGGCAGATTTTTACCACCACAATCACTACCCTCATGATCATCATCACGATCATCATCAAGATCACCATCATTATCATCATCATCAGTCTCTTAATCGTGGGGTCTTTGGGGCACTACTTGAAGTGCTAATTCTCCTCCATCGTCGTCTGTTCGCTGCTACTCACTGAGAATCGCCAAAAGTTAGGCCTGTAAATTCCTGGTATCCTGCCCCCATCCTTCCCCTTCGTCCTCTGTGTTCCCCACCTTCAGTTTCCTGGTATTGCTCTTCATAATGGATTTTTTTTCGAGGCCCGAGCAAAAGGTGTGATCATACCATTTCAGTTTCATTTCTAAAGAGGGACAATTTGCCAATTACTTTGACAGGAAAAAGAACTTAGGGATATGTTTTAAAGATAACCAAGAAGCAATAACCATAAAAGAAAACGGTCATAAAGATTAAAACACTTATGAAATGGATGAAAACATGGAGCTGGAGAGATTTAGAAATTGATGGGGAAGTAGTTATGATGAAATGTTTCATGTTGAGTCACTTTGTATTTGTGATGGAGTCCACTGGTCTGCCTCAGATGGTTTTGACAACAGTAATCAGAATTCTATATAAGGTGTCACAGCAAAGGAGGGATCCCAATAAGAAAGCATTTGGAAAGATGAAAAGGAAATAATGGAAACCGATAAATTGTGCACACGTAATAATAATAATTTAAAAATAAAAATATAATGTATAATACTTATTTAGCGCATTTCTTGTTGTACAACTCAATGCGCTTACATCCACCATTTGCACTTATTCATACAATATTCATGCACACAGCAAAAAGAAAATACACCCAATTGCAGACGCACCTACATGCATAAACTGCCTCACCAAACTAGTTGTGGAGAGAATATTAGGAGAGATCTAGTCATCTACAGAAGAGAATAGGCCCTTTTTTAAGAGGTAAGTTTTGAGCTGAGATTTAAAAGAAGAAAGAGTAGGCTGATTACGAAGGTCTTCAGGGAGGGAGTTCCAAATAGAAGGTGCTCTAAAACTGAAGGCTCTTTCGCCAACAGATTTTAGAGAACGCTTAGGGATTTTCAAAAGTTTTTGTGAAGAAGAGCGAAGGGTACGAGAGCTTTGGTAGGTGCAGAGAGAAGAAGAGAGATAGTGAGGAAGAGATTCATTGAAGTGGCGGAAAGCAAGAACTGCCAGTTTAAATTGCCACCGATACTGTATGGGAAGCCAGTGCAGTTCGATCAGCATGGGAGTGATGTGCTCACACCTCCTCCTCTTCAAAACAAGTCGTGCAGCGCTATTTTGGACTCTCTGCAGCCGAGCAATCTGTTCTGTGGGAAGCCCAGCATAAACAGAGTTGCAGTAGTCCAATCTTGACATCACCATGGCACAGACTAGCCTGACAGCTACTTCCCTGGATATAAAGCGTCGGATGGAAGCAATACGTCTCAGCTCTAAAAAGGATGAGCGACAGACTACAGATATTTGATTCTGCATGGTCAGACACTGATCAATGGTAACACCAAGGTATTTGACAGACTTATTGAAAGGTAATTCAGTACCATCAACAACCATTGACTCTGACTCAACGAGTTTGAGGCAGGAGGAGGTTCCAACGGGCATGACTTCAGTCTTTTCACAATTTAATTTAAGCTTATTACTTGTCATCCACTCCTGCACACTGCTGATACACCGAGACACCCCAGATTGAACAGAAACAAACTCATCAGGTGTGCCACTCTTAGAAAGTTCAGTGTCATCAGCATACTTGTGAAAATCACAATCATGGTCCGAGATAACATCCGACAAGGGCTGTGAGTACAATGTAAACAACACTGGGCCCAATACTGACCCTGTGGTACTCCATACAAAAGAGGTGACAAAGTAGACCTTACGCCACCCACAACCACCGCCTGCGACCTATCTCTGATGTATGATTCGAACCACTGAAGAACTATCCCATCAACACCAAAAGTGACCCTAAGCCTTTCAAGTAAAGTAGTGTGATCTAGCGTATCAAAGGCAGCACTCAGATCAAGTAAGGCTACAAGAGAAACAAGTTTACTGTCGGATTTGCACAGCAAACAGTCCAGTACGCTCAATACAGCAGTCTCAGTGCTATGATTCTTCCTATAAGCAGACTGACAGGCCTCAAGAAGACAATGGTCTGAAAGATGAGTCTGAAGCTGCTTCAGCACAACTCTTTTCCAGGATTTTTGAGAGGAATGGGAGGTTGGACACCGGTCTATAGTTCTTTAACTTATTAAGGTCCAGTCCTGGCTTTTTCAAGAGAGGGGTAACCATTGCCTGCTTAAACTGAGGAGGCATTATGCCTGACGAGAGAGATTTGTTTACAATATTTGTAATCACAGGAATCAAATGAGAGGCACACGTATATAGAGCGCAAAACGCTGGCTAGGGACACTGATCTGTCTGGACAAAATTTTCGTAAACAGCTACTTTGTAACATTTCACTGATTAAATGCAAAGGTCATACATCGTTCTTTCCTTCCTTGAAACGAGCAGAATTTGAACGAACCAGGAACATCATCAAACATTGCTGAATAGCGAACATCATCAAACATTGCTGAACAGCGAACATCATCAAACATTGCTGAACAGCGAACAGCGAACAGCGAACATCATTAAACATTGCTGAACAGCGAACATCATCAAACATTGCTGAACAGCGAACACGTTCCGGAGTACACAATAGAGCAAACAGACTGACTGAGTATGACGCCCTAGTAAATTCAGTACTTGTGTCCCGGGAAAAAAAACAACTGGATCTGTGAAAACATCAACCCAGAAGAGCGGATATAGGATGGCTTTGACTGACAAAACAAAACAAATATAGGAGAAAAATGTTAAAAAAGACAAAGAAACTCGACTGAGGACTTAAAACATGTGCTCCTGGATTTTGGTTCAGAACCCTAAACTTTAAAATAGGCAAGGATACCTGGCAAATGGCACATGCTGCTATGAAAGAAATTAGGTTGAGGAAGTTGCAGTGGAAAATCGTTCATGACATATACCCAAGAAATGTTTTATTACATAACATGAAACTGGTGGATGACACTAAATTGTTCATTTGCAGAAATGAACTGGATTATTCTTGTACAACTGTGCCCCCTGTCATAGCATTCTGGAATAACACTGAATGCTATTGTCATGGACAGACAGGTGTCCGTATGAACTGAAACACTGGAGTCAAGAAAGATGCTGGTGTAAACGATAACCAAATCCAAGATATAGCAACAGTCATCATCTTTGTGGGTAAAAATATGTATTAGTATAAAAACAATTATAAAAAAAACCGCAAATGCATAAATATTCAAAACATTTTGGCAACAAATGCAGTGCAGAGTATTAAACGCTGAATAATTTCCCACATATTGATTTGGTAAACACAGAAAGAAGACAGTCAGCAGGTAGCTATGAACAGGGGAAATGATAAAGCAAACTAAATGAGTAAATGACCACATCGTGCCTTAATGCGTCAGTTTAGCATGCAAATATAAATGAGCAACATAGAGAGGGATAGTGAGAAGTCATTTTTAAAAAATATTATTCCAAGTGCATCTGTTAAACGTTTGTGGGGTTACTGCAGTTGAGATCCTTCTACTAAACAGGCCATTCTCGAGGGCTTCTCTCCTCCCCTTAGGTCTGCTGATTATTTCTTTACCGTGATAAGGGAAGACGTTTCCTTACCAGGTTTTCACTCTATCATCATAAATGACCTGCGTGATTAACCTTTTTTCACTCTCAAACATTGGATCACTGTTGACTACTGCAGATTTTCCAGATTTACAAATTGGCTTGGCAGGTCTTTCGAAAATCGATTACACAAAAACGATTGTAGTGTGCACATCGAGTTTTGCACGTCATCTTCTCGGGCGTTATCGCGATCATGTGCAATTTTTGAGTGAATCTAACTCTTCTCCTTTTCAACCAAGTCGCGGACTTTCTGAACTGCCCTCGTGTACCTAGAAGACATTTACGGAAGTATTTCTTGTGGTCATAGTCTTAATAAACAATTCAAATATTTCAAAAAAACTTTCTTTGTAATTTGCAGCTGTCATATCTCAGAACAACATTCACAAATAAGATTTATCGAAGTAATTTGTAAATGTAAAGCAATACGTAGATGATGATTCTGCCGATAAATTGTGTGTTCTTTTTGGAGACTGTTGTGCTTCGTTGGCCTGTGTTCTAAGTTGCTTGTGAGCGCCTACAAACTTTCGAGATTTATTGGAATGTATACCAAATAAATTTATATTATTTTATGTATGTATCTTGAACGTATTGTCCAAAAGTGAAAAATAATACAATCGTTTAAATAACGGATTTTGTATTACTTTTATTGCTGTGCAGGTCTGTTACCTACGTTTGGCAATTAAGAATACATTATTTGATATGTTCTTTCAAGCCCTTCTGAAGTCGTCGGTAGTGTAACTAGTCGTTTGCATACAAGAATCAAAACATTTCAGTGTTATTTTCATCGTTATTATAGCATGTAGAACGATTGTCTTTTACATCTTCCATGATATCGTCGCTGAAGATATTACGTGCGTGTATGCTTGTGTGTGTGTGTGGTGTGTGTGTGTGTGTGGGGTGTGTGTGTGTGTGTTGTGTGTGTGTGTGTGTGTGGGGTGTGTGTGTGTGTGTGGTGGTGTGTGTGTGTGTGTGTGTTCGTTCGTACTTCTGTTTAACGTCTGTTCACTTTGAGTGATATTAGACGTGAATGAAGAAGAGAGTGACTGACTGACTGAATGGTTAAATGAATAAGCCTATGTGTTGTGTAAGCATGAATGTAGGCATTTGTATGTGAGTGTGTAAGTGTATGTATCTGTATGTGTGTCTAAACTGAACAATAAACAAATCAACAATCTTAATACAACAATTAGTGGGGGGAAAAAAAACCCAAACATATAGCAAGAAAGCAAAAATCCTTCACTATCTTAAACAAAATGAGTTAGCTCAAAAGTATCTAAATAAAAACTCCAATCGGACTATGTATTAAGTATTCAGCAATTTCGTTTCAGCAGAGAATGATTCGAAAGTAGATCTTGCAAGTTTTTTTCAGAAAAAGTATTGGATCGTAATGATGTTGGTAAGAAAGTAGTCAACTTGTGACAATTGAATAAAATGTGGTTCAGTGTTATTTCTTTACCACAAATACAGTTAGTATTCTTACTAAACTTTGTTTTCAAAGCATTTAGCTTTAATCGAATTATAAGGGAAGATATTTGTCTGGAATAATAAACTGGAAGATCAGGCATTTTTCTTAATACAAGGTCTATTGGAAAAGCTTCCCATTGGTTGGATGAAATCTCGGTTGACGTATCAACATTTGTTTGAGCTCTCTTCCGTGCAGTCGATTCAAGGGTACGATAACATTCCACAACTGACGGTTTTATTTTCAACTCATAAAATGACCCTACTTTTTTAGCACCTTTTTTCGCAGCCCTATCAGCCAGTTCATTTCCAAGTATACCAGTATGCGAAGGAATCCAGCAAAATTCTATAGTAATGCCTTTAGACACCAGACAGTATAAAAGATATTTGATTTCAACACAAGGTCGGGTCGTGTCGATATATTAGAGGAGTCAAGGGCAAGTAGGACTGATTTTGAATCTACAAAGAAAACTATATGAGCGAAGTTAATGGGAAGATCTGTTAGAAATTCCATTGCCATCATTATAGCTACTAATTCGGCTGTGAATATAGATAAATTGCAACCCAGAAAGAACGATCTTTGAATTTTAAGGGAAGAAATAACAAATGCTGCACCAACATTTCCAAATCATTAAAACGGAACCATCAGTAAACACTTGAAAATGATTTTGATATCTTTCGTGTACATGTGATTTTGCTAAATTTGTGATGATATTAACATTTACCCTTTTTGTAATATCTGAATAACCAGTATCAAGAATAGGTTTTGGTATCTCCCATTGTGGAATAGATGAAGAAGATGGTTTTTTAGCCACTTCTTTAATATCTATTTTTGAACATTTAATCAATTCAGAAGTATATGTAGCTATTGTTTCTTGCGATTTAATCGTAATTGCCTTTTTGGAAAGTCAGTGTCCGATCTAATTTTTAAATCTTCTTGAATGTAATTATCGCCAGCACTCGATTTTATGACAAATTTTGATGCAGCTAGTTCACGATAATCATCAAGGGGCAAAATTCCAGCTTCTCTATATGTCTTTGCGTTTGAGGCATGCATAGGGATACCGAGAGCAAATTTAATGGCTTTGCAATCCAAACTTTGTAATTTTTTTAGAAGAAATTTTGGAGCGCTAAAATACACTTCTTGACCATATGTAAGTTTTGATCTGACAAGAGCAATAGAAAGATGAAGCAGAGTTTTTGAATCCATTCCCCAGGGTAGTCTGCTTATGATCTTTAGTAAATTCAAACTTTTCCTAGCCTTTGTTAATATATATTCAAAATGAATATTCCAAGATAATTTTGGAGTAAAGAAAAGTCCTAAAAATTTGATACTTTGTTTATATTCTAAAGGTTCCCCTAGAAGTTTAAAGACTGGTAAATTTTTGGATTGCTTCCTGCATTAAACAACATCATATTTGTTTTTTCAGTGGACAAGGACAGACCATTTTCTCTCATATAGTTCCCTATGCTATCTAAATCTCTTTGATATAGTCTTCTAACATAATTCTGTGCTCTTTGTGGAGTTGACTTTTTCAGAGTTACTTCCATCCACATACAGATGTCATCTGCGTATTGCACTAGAACGACATTTTTGGAGACTGCTTTTGGGAGGTCGTGAATAAGAATGTTAAAAAGAATAGGTGCTAATACTGAACCTTGCGGAATTCCCATGTCTAGTTTTCTGAGTGTTGAGTGTCTTCTTCCTACTCTGGCTAACATATTTTATTATTTAAAAATGATTTAATATAATTGTACATGTTTCCAGATATTCCAATCAGTTTCAGTTTGTATAACAAGCGCCTGTGCCAGACTTGGTCATAGGCTTTATTAACATCAAAGAAGGTAGCGAGTATA
>CM031617.1:62372850-62394602 GCA_018398815.1 Conus ventricosus | reverse complement strand
TCCCAAAATACATTCCCGCTGTCTCAGTTTGTCCTCTCTAGCTCTGTCTCTCGTCGCTTTGTTTTCTGTCCGTCCGTCTGTCTGTCTGTGGGCGGCGTGTCTGTCTGTCTCTTGTCTCTGTTTCTGTCTTCACGTTCTCTTTCTTTCTCTCTCTCTCTCTGTCTCTGTCTCTCTCTCTCTCTCTCTCTCTCTCTCTCTCTCTCTCTCTCTCTCTTCTTCTCTCTCTCTCCATCCTCCGTCCCTTTCTCCCTCCTTCCCTCCTCCTCTCTCTGTCTGTCTGTCTGTCTGTCTCTCTGTCTGTCTCTGTCTGTCTGTCTGTATGTATGTTTCGTGTGTGTGTGTGTGTGTGTGTGTGTGTGTGTGTGTGTGTGTGTGTGTGCATGGGCGCACGCGCGCCTATGTATGTGTATCTGTGCGTGCGCGCGCGCGCGCGTTGTGTGTGCGAAGAAAAGTGAAAAAGCTATGAAAGTTTTGAACAGGTTGGAAAGTAGCAAAACACATGCAGAAGAGTAGGAAAGAAAGCGCGTGTGGAAATAAAAAAAAAACAGAAAGAAAGAAAGATGGGGAAAAATAGAAAATAGCAGGGAAAGTGGGTAAAAAGAAGGAAAATAATGGTAAACAACACGCGAGTGAAATAGGAAAAGGTGGGAACAACAGAAGCAGGCCCAGTCAAACGTGAGAAGCAGGATACCTGTACAAAGACAGGAAACAGCAGGAAACCTTAGAGACGGATGGGAAAGAAAGAAGATAGGGAAAAGGTAGGAAACCTTAGAGACGGATGGGAAAAGAAAGAAGATAGGAAAAGGTAGGAAACCTTAGAGACGGATGGGAAAAGAAAGAAGATGGAAAAGGTAGGAACCTTAGAGACGGATGGGAAAAGAAAGAAGATAGGAAAAGGTAGGAAACTTAGAGACGGATGGGAACAGAAAGAAGATAGGAAAAGGTAGGAAACCTTAGAGACGGATGGGAACAGAAAGAAGATAGGAAAAGGTAGGAAACCTTAGAGACGGATGGGAAAGAAGAAGATAGGAAAAGGTAGGAAACCTTAGAGACGGATGGGAAAAGAAAGAAGATAGGAAAAGGTAGGAAACCTTAGAGACGGATGGGAACAGAAAGAAGAATAGGAAAGGTAGGAACCTTAGAGACGGATGGGAACAGAAAGAAGATAGGAAAAGGTAGGAAACTTAGAGACGGATGGGAACAGAAAGAGATAGGAAAGGTAGGAAACCTTAGAGACGGATGGGAACAGAAAGAGATAGGAAAAGGTAGGAAACCTTAGAGACGGAGGGGAAAAGAAAGAAGATAGGAAAAGGTAGGAAACCTTAGAGACGGATGGGAAAAAAAGAAGATAGGAAAAGGTAGGAAACCTTAGAGACGGATGGGAAAAGAAAGAAGATAGGAAAAGGTAGGAACCTTAGAGACGGATGGGAAAGAAAGAAGATAGGAAAGTTAGGAAACCTTAGAGACGGATGGGAAAAGAAAGAAGATAGGAAAAGGTAGGAAACCTTAGAGACGGATGGGAACAGAAAGAAGATAGGAAAAGGTTAGGAAACCTTAGAGACGGATGGGAACAGAAAGAAGTAGGAAAAGGTAGGAAACCTTAGAGACGGATGGGAAAAGAAAGAAGATAGGAAAGGTAGGAAACCTTAGAGACGGATGGGAAAGAAAGAAGATTAGGAAAAGGTAGGAAACCTTAGAGACGGATGGGAACAGAAAGAAGATAGGAAAAGGTAGGAAACCTTAGAGACGGTGGGAACAGAAAGAAGATAGGAAAAGGTAGGAAACCTTAGAGACGGATGGGAACAGAAAGAAGATAGGAAAAGGTAGGAAACCTTAGAGACGGATGGGAAAGAAAGAAGATAGGAAAAGGTAGGAAACCTTAGAAAACGGATGGGAAAAGAAAGAAGATAGGAAAAGGTAGGAAACCTTAGAGACGGATGGAAAGAAAGAAGATAGGAAAAGGTAGGAAACCTTAGAGACGGATGGGAAAAGAAAGAAGACAGGAAAAGGTAGGAAACCTTAGAGACGGATGGGAAAAGAAAGAAGATAGGAAAAGGTAGGAAACCTTAGAGACGGATGGGAAAGAAAGAAGATAGGAAAAGGTAGGAAACCTTAGAGACGGATGGGAAAGAAAGAAGACAGGAAAAGGTAGGAAACCTTAGAGACGGATGGGAAAGAAAGAAGATAGGAAAAGGTAGGAAACTTAGAGACGGATGGGAAAAGAAGAAGATAGGAAAAGGTTAGGAAACCTTAGAGAGGATGGGAAAAGAAAGAAGATAGGGAAAAGGTAGGAAACCCTTAGAGACGGATGGGAAAAGAAAGAAGATAGGAAAAGGTAGGAAACCTTAGAGACGGATGGGAAAAGAAAGAAGATAGGAAAGGTGGGAAAACCTTAGAGACGGATGGGAAAAGAAAGAAGATAGGAAAAGGTAGGAAACCTTAGAGACGGATGGGAACAGAAAGAGATAGGAAAAGGTAGGAAACCTTAGAGACGGATGGGAACAGAAAGAAGATAGGAAAAGGTAGGAAACCTTAGAGACGGATGGAAAAGAAAGAAGATAGGAAAAGGTAGGAACCTTAGAGACGGATGGGAAAAGAAAGAAGATAGGAAAAGGTAGGAAACCTTAGAGACGGATGGGAACAGAAAGAAGTAGGAAAAGGTAGGAAACCTTAGAGACGGATGGGAACAGAAAGAAGATAGGAAAAGGTAGGAAACCTTAGAGACGGATGGGAACAGAAAGAAGATAGGGAAAAGGTAGGAAACCTTAGAGACGGATGGGAACAGAAAGAAGATAGGAAAAGGTAGGAAACCTTAGAGACGGATGGGAAAAGAAAGAAGACAGGAAAAGGTAGGAAACCTTAGAGACGGATGGGAAAAGAAAGAAGATAGGAAAAGGTAGAAACCTTAGAGACGGATGGGAAAAGAAAGAAGACGGGAAAAAGGTAGGAAACCTTAGAGACGGATGGGAAAAGAAAGAAGATAGGAAAAGGTAGGAAACCTTAGAGACGGATGGGAAAAGAAAGAAGATAGGAAAAAAACTTAGGAGGGAGGGAAAAGAAGACTAGGAAAGGTAGGAACCTTAGAGACGGAGGAAAAGAAAGAAGATAGGAAAAGGTAGGAAACCTTAGAGACGGATGGGAAAAGAAAGAAGATAGGAAAAGGTAGGAAACCTTAGAGACGGATGGGAAAAAGAAAGAAGATAGGAAAAGGTTTAGGAAACCTTAGAGACGGATGGGAAAAGAAAGAAGATAGGAAAAGGTAGGAAACCTTAGAGACGGATGGGAAAGAAAGAAGATAGGAAAAGGTAGGAAACCTTAGAGACGGATGGGAAAGAAAGAAGATAGGAAAAGGTAGGAAACCTTAGAGACGGATGGGGAAAAGAAAGAAGATAGGAAAGGTAGGAAACCTTAGAGACGGATGGGAAAAGAAAGAAGATAGGAAAAGGTAGGAAACCTTAGAGACGGATGGGAAAAGAAAGAAGATAGGAAAAGGTAGGAAACCTTAGAGACGGATGGGAAAAGAAAGAAGATAGGAAAAGGTAGGAAACCTTAGAGACGGATGGGAAAAGAAAGAAGATAGGAAAAGGTAGGAAACCTTAGAGACGGAGGGGGAAAAGAAAGAAGATAGGAAAAGGTAGGAACCTTAGAGACGGATGGGAAAAGAAGAAGATAGGAAAAGGTAGGAAACCTTAGAGACGGATGGGAAAGAAAGAAGTTAGGAAAAGGTAGGAAATAGTATGAAGAATAGAAAAGAAAATAGGGCATTAGGAAATAGTGGGGAAAAAAAAAAAAAAAAAAATATGGAAAAGGGAAATATAGAACAGTGGGTAGGATTACAACAAAAAAAGAAGAAAAAGGTTAGGATGAATAAGGAAAGGTAAAGCGAGCGGACATGGAAGAGGAAATAGGAAAGGCAGATAAAGGTAGGGGAAAAGTGGATAAACAGCAAGAGTAGGTCAAGGTACGGAAAGTATGGAAAGGTATGAACAACAGAAAAACCTTGAAAAAGTCGGTGGGAAAGTTGGAAAATGGGACAAGTAAGAACAAGAAAATGTAGCAAAAGTACGAACAGATTGGGAAACAGGAAAAGGTGGGAAAGCGGTTGGGAAAATAGGCGAAGTGTTGGGAAAAGGTTAGTAAGGTAAGGTAATGTTGCTTGGAAGACAAGAAAAACAGGAAATAAGTTGAACAAAAACACGAAAAGTAGAGACAGATTGAAAAATCGAAAAAGAAGGAAAAAAATAGAAACAAAATTAGAAAAATAGAAAAAAAAGGTAGGAAAAAGCAGGAATATGAGAATACTAGGGAAAAGTCGGGAAAATCGATTTTCAAAGGTGATTAAAAAAAGGGAAACAAAAAGGGGGAAATCTAAGTTGAAAAAAATACCAAAAAAAGAAAGAAAGAGGAACGTAGGAAAACGAAGGGTGGGGTGGGGGTGGGGGGGGGAGAGATGGAAGGCAGGGGAAATTAAGTTTAAAAAAAAAAAAAGAAAAAAAGCCGGAACCATTAAATTCATTTTAGAAGCTATAAGGAAAAGAAGAAACGACAGATGGGAAAAGAGAGGGGCAACAGAACTTACGAAACACAGGGAAAAGACGGCCTGGAAAATCACTCTGCCTGAGCCACCGCCCAATGTGCAAAACCAGCGCTGAAGAAATCACGCCCTCCCTCCCCCAACCCCTATCTCTCTCTGCCTCTCTCTCTCTCTCTCTTCTCTCTCTCCTCTCTCTCCCCTCTGCGTGTGTGTGTGTGTGTGTGTGTGTGTGTGTGTGTGTGTGTGTGTGTGTGTGTGTGTGTGTGTGTGGGCTGTCACACACACACACACACCACACACACACACACACACACACACACACACTCTCTCTCTCTCTCTCTCTCTCTCTCTCTCTCTCTCTCTCTCTCTCTCTCTCTCAGACACAGGGGGGGGGGGGGGAGGTGTTTCTCAAGAGACGGTCGACAAGTCACGTTTTACGCGCTCTGCACAGTTATACAGTTTACTCTGATTCTGTGCAGAGCACAGTGTTGGTCATTGACTGGTGACTTCGTGACGGACCATGCCATCCGTTCCGCTGACTTTAGCCAGTGTGTGATCAGTTTGCACCGGTGTTTTGCAGCATTTATGGCAAACGTTCCAGATTTCTTGTCTCAATGCGAGTAGCCATTTTGAAGCCCAGATCCCGTACCGACGGTGTCATGGTAGGAGTGCTCCTCTTCCCACTCTACTTTGGGAATTTAATTCACCAGTGTGGGGACGTTGGAGCTCAACCTGGACCTGGCCCGAAGACCACTGGCAGCAAACGACAGACCTGCCTGGACAGCTCAGGGACTGGTGCGGCGCGCAGGGACAGTGTGGACAGGACAGGATCAAGTATGACGCGGCATCTACCCATACCAAAGATCCGACCCTGAAGGACTTGATGCAATGATGAGCGATGTGAAATGTAAGTGTGAGCAGATGAGTGAAGATATGAAAGAGGTTGAAAGGAGTGTGTGGCAGCATTCAAGAAGAAATCAAGTCTCTCAAAACTGAAATTTCTGATTTAAGACAGGAAAACGAACATTTAAAATGTGAAAACAATAGACTGAATCAGAAAGTTGAAGCTCTGGACAAAAAGGTCGATGATCTGGAGGGTCGTTCCAAACGAAATAATATTATTGTCATGGCATTCCACGCAAGAAACAAGAGACCTGGCAGGACTGTGAAGCTCTTGTACATGGCATGGTCACAGACAAGTTAGAAATTCCCAAAGACATTGAATTTGATCGTGTACATCGCTTGAACTTAGGTCAGACTCCCCATCATGCGCGATGTACCTTTATAAAGATAAAAGAGATGATCTTGAGAGCAAAAAGAAGTTAAAGGATACACAGATTTTTGTTGGTGAAGACTTTTCTTCAGAGTGAGGGAGATTAGAAGAAATTATCACCACACCTGAAGTTAGCCAGAAGCCAAAATAAAAAGGTGTTCATGATCTTGACCATCTTACTATTGAAGGAACTATGTATGGTCTAGACGGCAGCGATAATCTTGTTCCGCTGAAATGAAGATACGGCCGGCCTTGTAATTTAAATTGTCCCGCCTAAAAGGTTTAACAGGTATCAAAAATATAAGTTCACCTCGCGATGTCAGGGAAGAGTATGCACGAGCGCGAAGAGTTAGTGGGTCAGTGAACTGTGCCGAGTTAAAACCGGCGTGCAATGTGCCTGTGCAGAGCACGCGCTGCTCGAACGTTGAACAACTTCGCCATGTGAATGACATCGGTCGGTCTGTGTCGAATGAACATGTAATGCATTATATGTCAAATGATTGTGTTTCTTGTATGGTAAGCCTTGATGATAATGATGACGAGAATATTAAAAGAAATACCACCTCATATGCTAATGCTGTAAAAAATTGTGCTGTGTGTTGTGAGATTTCGAAATGTACTGAAAGTGGATGTGGACAGTGCGACAGGAAATGTATCTGTCAATGATGGTGAAAGTGAGACTGACACTGGGGACTATGTGACTGTAGATAGAACAGACAAATATGACTGTGCGACGGTGACTATATCGCTGAGAGTGAAATGGATTGTAAGGGCGATAACATGACTGGGGAACATATGGAATCGAAGCGTGCTGTGCGAGTTTACCTGACAATTGTAATCTAAAAACGATAATAAAATACCGATCTCATACTCATGGTAAGGTAAACATACTCTGATAATGGTTGTGAAAATGGTAAGTCTGTGATTGTTGGAAATGTAAGTAAGTATAAAAGCAAACCTAAAAGGGATGGTTGTGTAAAAACAGTAATAAGGAATCAAAAGAAACGGATGACAATCTCCATGACCTTGAGCGAATTGGTGATGAAAGCTATGCAAGTGGCGCGGATGGAAACAGTTGTTTGAGTGAAAACCCCGGAAACGTAGACACTCCTGAAAATACCGTATCGTTTTTGCATTGGAATGGTGTGTGGTCTGTTATCAAAATTGAATGATGCAGATTTTGTTAACTTTGTTTTTTCCTTTGATTTTGTATCGTTAGTAGAAACGTTTGTAGAAAAATTTTGATGATAGCATTTTTATGATCATAAAATATTTTTCAACCAGCTGTAAAATTGGAAAACGAAAGGGAGATGTTCCGGAGGCATTATGGTTTTGATTCGTAATCTCTTCTCCCTTGCATTAATCTAATTGATTGTGACAACAAGTATTGTCTGTTGTTTATGTTGGAAAAAGATCTTTTAGGACTAAATAAGATGTCTGCTTGTCTGTGCTTATGTACCTCCAGAAAATGCTCCTTATTATTCATTGTACGGTTTGATAACGGAAATAGATATGTTGGAGGAGTGTGTTGTAGAGAAATTACTGTGTTTAGATGATGTTGATGTATTAATGTGTGGTGACATGAATGCGAGGACTTCTAAATCTTTCCTGAAACTTTACATGATTACGAACTCCATGTCAACCATACTAAGGATGTGAATAGTCAACTACAGAGATATTCCGAAGACACGTATTCAACTCATACGGAAAAAAAAATACTTAGCATGTGCACTGTTTTGGATCTATGTATTTGTAATGGTGTATGTTTTGGTGACCTTGAAGGCCGTTATACGTATATTTCAGAAGGGAAGCAGTGTCAATGATTACTTTTATTATCTGGAAATGTTTGATTTTATGTATGACCGTCTGACATTAAGGGTTGTTGAAAGAATTGAATCTGATCATTTCCTCTTCTACTGTGTATTCGAATGCAACAGAAAAAGAATGTATTAGTCGCAGGCCTACTATAGAAAATGCTCATTTATGATTAAGTACTGTTGGAAAGAAACCTATACTGAACGTTTCACTCTTGCCATGAACTCACATCATGTTCATCAGAAATTTGAAATCGCAGAAGCTCTTGTATATAGAAATGTAAATGAATCCCTGAATGTTTAATCAGATTGTTAAAGAACAAGCCAGTCACATGGAGAGAAAGATACAGGTAGATAGAAAAATCAAAGAGAAGGATTGGTTCGATCATGAATGTAGACGAGCGCGACGTGAAGTACGAAGCTTACTGAGAAGGTTTATAAAAACGTTAGATGTAAAGATTAGAAAAAGACTTTGCATTGCGAGACGTGATATAAAAATCTAAATAAAAGAAAACAGAAAGATCGTAACGATTCGTTAGTAAATGAACTGGTAAATTCTGTAAAAAGTCAAAAGGATTTCTGGGACACAGTACCCCAGATTTCGCAAAGAAAATCCCAGCCTTCAAATGATATATCTAAAAATGAATGGTTGATCATTTCAAAACTGTCCTAGAAAAAGACGAAACAGAGATAACTGAAGGTATCTCCCTTGAAGACATGATGAGAACGTAATTGATAGGCCAATAACGAAAGAAGAAGTTTACATGCCATTAGAAAACTTAAGAATCGTAAGTCTGCTGGTCCGGATGGATTTATAAGTGAGTTTTTCAATATTCCGGTGAGTTTGTTGTTAATTTTCTCGTAACATTATTTAACCATTTATTGAAAATGGAATTTATCCGAAAACTGGACAGAATCCATAATTATTCCTTTATTTAAAAAAGGTAATGTTAATGACGTGAACAACTATAGAGGTATCTCTTTATGTGACGTAAGTAGCAAGTTATATTGTTCAATTATTAATAACAGATTACAAGAATGGATTAGCCAGAATGATATTACAGGTGAGCACCAGGCCGGATTTAAGAAGGGATATTCAACGATTGACCATATTTTTACTTTATTTGCTGCCATCAAAAACAATTTGCGTATAATAAAAAATTGTATGTTGCCTTTGTAGACTTTGAAAGGCATTTGACTCTATTTCTAGAAAGTTGTTGTGGCCAGTTTTGATCAAAAACGGAATCAAGGGTAAGTTATTATCGCTGTGTTAAAAGTATGTATGAAGAGTAAAGGCAAGAGTAAGATCTGGGGCATCATTGTTGATGCGTTAAAATGTACAAGTGGGGTTAAGCAAGGGGATGTTTGTAGTCCGTTTTGTTTTCACTCTTTATAAATGAACTGGCTTTGGAATAATTGAAATGGTCTTCACGGAGTTAACGTTCGATCTCATAGAACTGTTTATTCTACTTTTTGCTGATGACATTATTTTATTGTCTATAACAGTAGTCGGTTTACAAAGGCAGTTGAATAGCTTATACAATGCTGCAAGTAAATTAGAACTAAAAGTAAACATGGACAAAAGTAATATCATTGTTTTTCGTAGGGTGGATATTTGTCAGCGAGTGAGAAATGGAACTATGGAAATGAGAAAGTTCAGGTAGTAAATGTATACAATATCTTGGAATATATTTCTCAACAAGACTTAGTTTTAGTTTTGCATGTCAAATATAGCTAATAAAGGAAAAGAAAGCACTTATTCTCTTATTTCATATATTGTATAAGGTAGATTGCAATGCTTTCAGTGGTTTAGTAAACTATTTGAATCTCAGATCCCAAACCAATGTTACAGTACGGTGCGGGAAAATGGGCTTTTGAGAAAACTACGGAATAGAAAAAGTACATTTGTTTGCATTGAAACGCTTTCTTAATGTTGATATTCGAACGCCAAATGATCTTGTTTATGGCGAACTAGGTAGATACCCTATTTACCTCAATTTATATGTTAATGTATCAAATACTGGCTGAAACTGACAAGAATGAATGAAGACAGATGCCCTTTAAAGCGTACAAAATGTTATTTAAGTTAGATGCCAATGGTAAGAAGACATGGGTTACAAATGTCCGCCACTGTTTAAATTCTTATGGATTTTCATTTGTTTGGGATAATCAGGGTGTTCAAAATATATCAGGTTTTCTAACATCTTTTAAGCAAAGAATCATTGATTGTAGGTGGCAGGACTGGGATGATCAATATATACTAGCGATAGATTTTCTTGGTACAGGTTGTTTAAAACCTGTCAAGGAGCGTGAAACCTCTCACAAAAGGCATTAGACGCTTGGAGACAAGGGACATTGTACGTGGTATACAAATAGGTAATTGACCAATTAACACGGCGCGGCCGAAAGTGGTCAGATGACAATCAACACTAGGAGAGAGTTGGACCTGCCTGGGGGCGAAAGGGGGAAGGGTTGTAACCACTACGACCTCGGGGCCCAAGTGAGCGCTAAATGCTCGGTCAGCTGAGGTTCTTGTGTAAAACAGTCAGTGAGAGCAGGGGGCCCTTTGGGTTTGTTCAGATGGTATTGCCGTGGGTCACTGTGTTGGTTCTATTGTCAGGCTGGCTGAATGTGTGTGGAGGTTGTAGTAACCCTCCTTAAGATAATTACTGTGTTAACTGACCACCGAAGTCGGCGGGAATGTTCGATGTCCATCTGGGGCTAAGAGTGTGTTTGCTAATCAATAAGGTAGGGGTGTGTGAAATGCTGCTGTTGTGTGGAATGTAGATGGCGCATGGAGAAACAGTGTACTTGTGGACTATAGGGGTTTGAGAAGCAGCGTGTGACAAAGGCCTGGCCCCCCGAAGGATCCATTGTTTTCCCTCCCAATATCAACGAGGGGCGCACAACGTGTCGGGAGAACAACAACCAGGAGAGAGAGAGAGAAGGCCGAGGAGAGACGAGAGGAGAGGAGTGAGCAGGCCAGAGCACGGACCGCGCACCGAGGTCTGGGAGAAACAGAGCCGCTACGTCTAAGAGTTAACCGCCAAGCTGGAAGCGACCGGAAAACTTCGTATGCTGCCCCAGCGGTGGTGAAGACCGACAAAACTGAACTCTTTATGCTCCCAGAGGAGGGTGAAGAGACGAAGAAGAAGAGTTCGACGTCGCGGAAACCCAGAGACGACCACGAAGACCCCATTCCAGAAGCCTGGAGGGCCAGACAAAACCAAGGGCAACACCATCAAGCAGTGCGGACGAAGGACGTGAAGAACTTTTTCCAAGAACTGTGGTGTGGATGAAAGCCGTGGTTGTGAGAGTGCAAACCTGCCAGTAAGAAGTCATATTAATTATACAACCCGGGTTAGGATGTATTTGATCTTTTATATGTTTATTGATAATTTCATTGTGTGTGATTTGATTGTCCATGATATAATTATAAGTAGCAAAAATTTATTTCTTGTTCTCAGTCGTGTTCGGACGAACCGAATGCGTGACATCCCATTCCCAGAGAGAGGTGAATGTTTGGTGTGCGCATGGAGTGGCATAAAGCGTGAATGAAGTGCAACGATACCTTGGTGTGTTAAGCCCAGACTACTAATACATCAACTAAGGGGGGGGGGGTGCACTTAAGCAATAACATCACGATTTTTCCTCCTTCCCCTCCCTGGTACAAAGTGCGAGCCTGCCAGGATTGCATGCCCAAATTAGTTTCAGGAGGGAAACAAAGCTGAGTACTAGCGTAGTACTGGGGCGAAGCGTCCACTAAAGGCAAATTAACATTAGCACTTCTACATTATTTCCTTTAGTTCTTTGAGTTTGAGTACTGCATTGTGTGAAGGGTGGTTGAATTAATCAGAGGTGTCGTTCAGAGAAACGAAAACGAGGTTACTAGTCTTAACTCTCACAGAATCAGTGGTTTTAAGATTAAGGCTCCTTTGTGTAGTAACCATTACCACTGTGGTCCTCGGACAAAAAAATGAAACAACCCAAACTTGGAGGGAAACAACCTAACTTGGGGGTAACAACTAACTTGGGGAGGTCGCCAGTCAATTTGTATTCGGCCCTAATTCCAAACTCACACATTCTGCGGTCATAAAGAAGGGCCCATGGGTCGGGTCCGGCCAATTAACAGCTTAGCGGAGAGGCTTCAGAAGACAGGTCTGTCCGGCTATAACCGGGCAAGCAGCCTTTGACACCGACGCCTCGAGGTCCTAAGCGAGACGAGTCGCAGAGCCGATAGGGCTCAAGCTCATCTAGCCACTTAGTGGAACCAACGTCAATGTTACTACTCGGACGTCCGTGTGCATACCACTCCAGCCAGCTGGCCAATTTAGATTGACCAGTGTCCACCACTTAAGCCACACCCGCGCCAGTGAATAGGGAAGGGGGGAAGGTAGTGTGTGGTGGGGGTGAAATCTAGCTAATCAATTAATGACCAATTGACCACCACAGAGAGACAGGCGATGTAGACGGACTGACCTGATTTGAACGTCCAATGAAATTAGAGGGTGACCACTATCCGGGGATCAAGGTACACACCCAACTGACCAATGGAACTAGCCCAAGGACACGGGGTATCGAGCATACAGGAATAGTGAGCGAGTAGAGCAGGACGGACGGCGGACAACGAACAGACAGCGCGCTCGAGCAGCGAGATTAGGGGAGAGTAAGGCAACTCGCCTAACCGTACGGCAGGGCGATGACGGAACGACCAGAGACCAGCGAGAAGCGGAGGTATAAAAGGTGTAGTCATCTGCCCGAGGAAACGGCAGAGCGATGCCGAGGGAGAGGAACGAGGGGCAGACGACCAGGAGAGCAAGAGATGAGAGGATCTCAGGTCCTGCTTGCTGAGCAAAGCAGAGCGATGATGGGCGGGAGAACGAGCCCACCGTAAGAGCGACCAGCAGAGCGCATAGAGGGGCGGAGAGCAGCGAACCCCAGTTTATTATAGATAAGCCTGCGATAGTCTGCAGAGGACGGACAGCGGCGAGATGAGGCGGAGAGGGAGAGTATGCTAAGTTATGAAGAAGACAAGAAAGAAAAGAAAAAAAAAAACGAAAAACAGCAACCCATGTCCCAATGATACGAGACAGAACTAGAAGAGAGAGAGAGAGAGAGAGTGCAAGGCGTTAATGCAGGAAGAAGCAAGGAGAACAGATCGATGATGATAGTCCCCTGTTACAATCTACCCTCACCGGGGGTTCGACCTCATACCCTGACAGCGACACTCGGTCCAAGCAGAACCACAGAAACCAACGCCAACAGACTCACCTGACCAGGCGCCAACAGACCACACCATTGCCGGCAGATAGTCGTGTTGATGAAAAGTGACAGTGAAAGAAAAAGAAAAGACAGAAAAGACAGGTGATTCGTGAATAGTTAAGATCACCTGGCCAGTAGAAGTCGAATCTGTTTTATTCCCGGGTTAGTCCAATGCTGTTTTATTGATAAAATTGATTTTGTGACGTTTCAGGAAAGAGCGAATGTTCATTATAATGTTTGATTCTATAATTCATTGAGTACATTCTATGGACAAGTATAGTCAAGTTATAGACTTTACTAGAGGTTTGATGTGACGAAATGCATGATTTATGCATTGAGATAAGGTTAAGCAAGCTGAGAGTGTGAATTGGCTGAGCGCAAGACCCTTCCTCCCCTGACATTACACCGAGGTTGACCATTTGTTGCGAGCTTGCCAGGATCAATCTGCCCATTTATTATACAATTTCACTTCGCAGAGAGGCAGCTGGGTGGGATTCAAGTGTTGTAATCCTAAGACACGGGATAGTCTTACAATGAATAGTTCCCAGAAAGTTTAAATACAAGGAGGCTATTGGCCAATGCTTTCCAAGATAGTTAATACTAGGCTTGGCATTTCAGCCCCAGAGTACCTCCAATTCGCACAGATTTTCCTATAATTCGCTCTCATAGTTGGGTCATGCGCATGGGCGTCTTATAAAAACTAACCTACGTTGTCCCAAGCAAATAATTATCTATTCATAGATTGTGCAAATCAACGTCCACTCGTGGTCTGTAAACCATCAGTTGGCTGACGTTGTTATTAAAATCATTTTCAAAAAAAAAAAAAAAACAAAAAAAAAAGAGATATAATGGCGGAAGAAAAGACACCCCCCTATTGACCAACTTGTGAGCGTCGCTCGAGATCAAGGTTACTCAGGAGATGAGTTGCGACGTTCGTTGAAAACCATCCAAGATGAAAAGGGATGAACGCGCGGAAAGACCGACGTGTCGCGGGAAGAAATAGCAGAGCGAAACAGAAAAATTAAGGATTCAGGCTAATGATAATCAGGCAAGGGAACGACCTTGCAGTGGGAACCAAAAGGGATTCAGTCTGAAGAGGGTGGATGTGCAGCTTAAGGCTAGCACTGGACAGCAGACAGTGTCAGGGATAGAGGCACTAAGGCTGAGAGTTCGTTCCAGTGGAAGAAGGGTGGATTGAGCCAGCAGAGAGGTAAAGTGGTTACGAGAACTGGTTGATCCAAGCGGGGGTAAGTACGAACCACGCTGGTCGATAAAAGGGGATTTGACAGGGCAAATCCAGACCTGTACTCTAATTCGATGGCACTGTGAGGGAGTTTCCAGTTGCTAAGATAGAAGTACGTACCCCTAACTTCTCAGGCGAGTTGTCTGCGATGGTAATGGACAAACCTCCGCCCCACTTCATGATTTGATCATTGGAAATTATTCCCAGGGCAAGGGATCCAGGGGATCCTGATTGTTGAACTGCTACAGGGCAGCAGTTCAAACACGGAGCAAGAAGGAGGAAAAGGTTCAACACCGTAGTTGTTCCAGGGAAGGAAGACGGGCATAGATTTGTTCGCTGATGATTTAGGCAGCGCCAGGAACAAGAACCCATCGCTTCGTGAAGTCTTGGGAGATGGCAAGAGGTGGAGAAGAACAGGAGGTTAGAGGAGTGAGACAGAATTTCTTGTGAAAGGCGGCTGTAGTACCGAGTGTTCACCAAGGGACGACCTAAGGTGACCACTCAGTTTAGAGGTACCAGCATGTTATCGTTGACACAGTACATGTCAGTGGTCCCGAGTCGCTCTGGCGACTTCATCTCGGCACCGGATAAAACGCTGGGGACCGAGTCTTTGATGATTTTTTATAAGGCGCACAGCCAGCAATCAATTGATGATGAGAAAGAGACCCAGCAGAAGAAGGGGATTTTGTTTGCCTAATATTCCAGAAGAGACAATACAGGACGTTCACTGTCTGACGGGTTTAGACAGTAGGAGTTCCTAGGATTTTGTTGTCGGAGCGACACAAAGGCAGCCCGAAAGGGAAGAGGTGGGAGAAGGCGAGTTTTATGCTGTTGTGTGTCCGAGCAGAAGTTTCCACAAATACTTGTAAGGGAAAGAATTCGTGATCGAGACGATCATCAACCAACTCAAATTCCGGTGGGCGGCGAGGATGGGGGGGGGGCAAGGGGGGTGGGGGGATGAAAAACAGCAGATTCATGCGTTGGGGCAATGGCACTGCAGTCCCTACAGGTACCGAGAGCAGTACCATCCCGGTCGACAGAATGTCGGAGCTGACTATTTAAGCAGTGTAGTCTAGCAAGCTGCAACTCAAGGAAGTCATTCCAAATCCTGGGGTGCATTGTTTGATAATATGTTTTGATTCCATTATGATTTGATTGGATATGGGTTCATTCCCAGTTGGCTATGGTTCATATTTTTTTGTGTGAGACTTGTACATATTATCTTGTGGAACCTTGTTCATGTGGATGTAGTTAAGCTTGGAGCAAACCGAGTCGCATGCGTAAGTGATGCCTACATTTGCAATAAGTGAGGACTGAGAATCCTCAGTGAAGTGTCAAGGATCCGCGAACAATTATATTGTGCTTTTCATAAGAATTGTTAAAAAGAAGAAGGCAATCCGCAGTGGGGAATTGCATAGTGTCACAGATGTCGTTATAGAATAGAGTGAAATCACGCAAGAGCGCACGTCAATGATCACTCCAAATGGAGTGGTATTCACACATTGTAAATTTTTTATAACTTATCAACCGTTGTTGAAAAGGAGTTCTCAAACTTAGCGCGTGTAGCTGTGTGATCAGCAAATTCGGTTGTTGTCCTTTTTAACCGTGTTTTGAGACAATAATGCGAGCATGGTCTTTTGCAAGGGGAAATTGTCACGGACAAAAAAATGACACAACACTAAACTTGGGGGAGAACAACCTAACTAAGGGGGGAACACCCTAACTTTGGGGAGTCGCCATCAATTTGTTCGGACCTAAGTCCCAAACCAAACAATCTGGGCGTTCAGAAAGTCGGGCCATGGTCGGGTCCGGCCCAATTAACTTAGCGGAGAGGCTTCAGGAAGACGGTCTGGGTCCGGCTATACGGGCAAGCAGCTTTACCGACGCCTCGAGTCTATCGAGACGAGTCGCAGAGCCGAGCTCAAGCTCATCTAGTTCCACTTGTGGAACCAACGTCATTGTTACTCGGACTTCGTGGTCCTACCCAACTCCGCTGGCCAATTTAGATTGACCAGTGTCCACACTTAAGCACACCCGCCAGGACAGTAGGAAGGGGGGAAGGTCGTGGTAGGTGGGGGTGAAATCTACTAATCAATTAAATGACCAATTGACCACCACAGAGAGTAAGGCGTGTAGACGGACTGTCCATGATTTGGAACGTCCAATGGAATTAGAGGGAGACAACATCGGGGATCACGGTAAAATACTGATCAATGGTACAACTAGCCCTATGGACAGGGATAGAGCAAAACGGAATGTGTGCGGTGAGAGAGAAGGAGGAAGGAGGAAAACGAAACAGACAGCGAGCGAGAGAGAGGAGATTGGGAGAGTAGGCTCTCGCCTACAGGAAGGCAGGGAGATGAGAACGACAGAGACAGAGAGATAGGAGGTTTTTAGGTGTAGTCTCAGCACGAGGGAAAAGGCAGAAGGGGGGGGGGATGAAAAGGGGGAGAGAACGAGGGGAAGAACGAACAAGAGAGACCGAGAGAGGGAGAGGTTCTAGGTCTGCTTGAGAGAAAAGCATGAGAGATGTAGGGGAGGAGAAAGAGAAAACCAAGTGAGAGAGAAAAAGCAGAGAGATGAGGGGAGGAGAGAAGAGAACCAAGTTAGAGATTGCATGAGATAGTCTGCAGAGGAAGGACTGAGGAGAGATGGGAAGAGAGGAAGTTGCCTAATTTATGAAGAATGAAAAGAAAGACAAGAAAAAAAAAAAGCAAAGAAAGCAAACCATTGTCCCATTGAATAAGAGCAGACTAAAGAGAGAGAGAGAGAAAGTGCAATGCGTTAATGCAGGAAGAAAAGAAAGGAAACAGATCGATGTTGAAAGTCACTGTTCTACCCTAACCGGGGTTCGCCCTCATAACCTGGCAGCGTCACTTCGCCAACCGAACCACAGAACCAACGCCAACAGTCTCACCTGACCAGGGCGCCATCAGACCAACACCAGTGCCGGCAGTTGTGTCGTGTTGTGAAAGTGACAGTGAAAGAAAAAAAAAAAGAAAAGAAAAAAACAGTGAATCTGAATAGTTAAGAACACCTGGCCAGGTAAAGTAGAAATCTGTTTTAAATACCCGGATAGTCAAGATGTTTTAGATAAATGATTATTTGTGGAAGTTCAGAAAGCGAGAAAGTTTAATTTGTTTGAAACTACAATGCAATGATGTTCATTTCTAATGATCAGTATAGTAAAGTTAAAGCCTTACTATGGTTTGATGTGACAATGCCTGATATATGAATGAGATTTAAGCAAGCAGGTGAGTGTGTTTTGGCTGAGCGCTAGTCCTTCCCTTCCACTGACAATACACCGAGGTTGACACACTGGTTGGTGTACTCATCAACGTTAGGTAGATAAACTGTTTACTGACTTTTTCCCTCCGGGTCTATAAGAGTAACTGTATTAAGTAGTGCTAAACCGCCAAAATGGCTGAAGAAAAAGATATTACTCCCATTGAGAAACTGATGAATATAAGGGGATAAACCTAGGATATACAGGAATGAGCTGCGTAGATTCATGAAACTCAGCAGAGACTGAGAGAGATGAAAGGGGGAGAAAGAAGGAAGTATTTAAAAGGAACAGCTCGAACGAGGGGGGGCGGGAGGGAGGTGGGGAGGGGGGGGGGGGGTCGGGGGGGCGGGGGGGAGGGGGCTGGGGGGGTTTGTTTTTTTATTTTATTTTTATTTTTTTTTTTTTTTTGGTTTTTTTCAGTTTTTTTTTTTTTTTTTTTTTTTTTTTTTTTTTGTATTTTTCTTTTTTTTTTTTTTTTTTTTTCTTGTTTTTTGTTTTTTTATTTAATTCTTATTTTTTTTTTTTTTTGTTTAATTTTTCTTTTTTTTTTTTTTTTTTTTAGTTTCGCTTTGTTCTGTTTTGTCGGTGGGGGGAGGTGAGGGGGGTGGTCGGATTGATTGGCTCCGCATCCCATAAGGGGGGGGTCCTCGACGTTCCTGGGGGGGGGGGGGGGCCGTTGTTTTGATCTTTCAAAAAGAAACTGATGCCGAGGCTGAAGACATAGACTCCGAAACTGCAGCGTCGCAGGCGAAAGCAGATGCCAGAGAGTGCAGCTGCCAGAAAGAGCCAGATGCAGAGAGTGCCGCCAGCAAGAGCAGATGCAGAGACTTGCAGCTGGCCAGGGCGAGAGCAGACGCTGAATCGAGCATTCTAGCCAAACAAATCGAGTTTGGAAAGAATAAAAACCGAAAATCGTAGTGAAAAAAGACAACCAGTATTTCTTGAGTCAGTAAGGCCGCAGACTAAGTTGCGCACACTAGACTTAAACACCCACTGTTCAGAGAAGAAACTGATTCGATCGATGCCTAAAACACATCAAGTCGGTTGAATCGTTTGTCCGACACGAAGGGCAGGCCCAAGATGACTGGGCAATAAACCTGTCCTGTCCTTGTTGACCGGTCTGTGCGTTACACACAGTTTTCCCACCCTACCCAAGTGATCAGAGAGATTTAGACAAAGGTGAAACAAGCATACTAAAGGCCGTAATGATTGACTGAAGCAAGGTTTTAGGCGTAAGTTTCGCGGAGGCGAGAAACCGCTCAGGGTGAGACATACACACATTCGAGTTAGACTAGACCACTATTTCAACAAATGGGTAAAACTTAGTGGAGTAGACATGATTTTGAAGGCCCATTCAAGACACAGGTGATGATAGGCACAGATTACTTGATGTGTGGGACGGGCCTTACCATCCACATTAAGGAAAAAAAGGTGCAACCACAATATCTGCGGTACTTCCTGACGGCCGAGACTAACCGTGAAGCGAGGCGAGATAAGCCTGAACCAAGAGGAAAAGCCTGGAAGCTATACAGAGGCGAAAGCAGCCAGCACATAGACTCACGCAATAGACAGTAGTAACACACCCGTAGGCCCACAGCGTATACACCCGTGAACAAACCAGGTTGAAAAACAATGAGCCACGTGGCTAGGAATAGCGTACCAGTTTTCAGAGCAAAAGACAGGGCACTTGGTCACGGGATTGTATATTCAAGTCACAGAAGGACCGCAGCAATGAGGACAGGCCAAGAGAAGGCAATAGAAAAAGAAGAACCAGCTGACAGTAAAATTTTGACTGAAAAGTGCTGTGTGTTCACAAGAGTCAGGCAATCACAGGGATGTGCACAAAGGCAGATAGGGGACATGTGTTAATGTCATTAGAGACACTGGGTGCACAGGCGTAATATGGTGAAAAGAGATCCCTGGTGGAGAAGGGACCATACACAGGTAACAACACAGAGGTGTAGACAAATAGATGGAACAGTTACCGAAATCCGAACGGCCCAGGGGATTAAATGCTACAAACCAATCTATAGTGAAGTTGTACAGCTTTGTCAGATCCGAAGCCCTGACCGAATGATTTGTTAAACGAGAAACCTCCAGGAGCAGACGTGGGTACGGAGACCCCGAAACCGGCTTTTCTGTGTTGCATCAGGGAAAAGAATCACACGAGACGGAAAAGCTTGTCCAGTGAGCCCTACCGCACTCCACTTTGGGGCAGAACAAAAGGCGACACTCGCTCAGAAACTGTACGGTATTTGCTCATACAAGGCAGAAGAAACGTGTTAAGGAAGGGACAATCCGTTTTGCGATAAAGGAAGGTATTGTACCGAACGATTCACTCACTCGAGTTATACGTGGAAGACAAAACGACAGATCGTTGTGCCAATAAAGCGCAGAAAGGCGGAGTGAAATGTCAGAAAAACATGAGACGTCAGCCTCGCCATCTCGCTAAGAAGCCTCACAAAGGCAGTGACGCATAAGAAGTACTACTGCCCGGATCCTTTAGGCGATGTCAGGCGTATCTGTTCACAATGGCAGCACATGCCGCGGGTAGGCAAGGAGTGTGTACAGAAAGGGGGATCAGACAGGCTAACAAAAGATATGCCAAAATCCAATGGTCCTGGGGGTCGAGACGACCAGGTAGTGAGGGTGCGTGAGTCTATTATAGCAGAGTCCGCGTATGGCGTGACGGCTGTTTGCGGGCCACGTGTATTAAGAGAAGGGGGGAGAGAATTTCCGTAGAAACAAAATGGTTATATGGCCACAACGAACGACGGACTTTGAGCTGGAGAGAGTTCTGATTTAGATTTGAATATTTTCATTGAAAGTGTGGTATGAAATGATTTATCTCTATAATTTTTGTTGCAGAGACAAACTTGGTGCGTTCTCTGGATGTACGTAGGCTTATGAGAGGCCGAAATTAGCAACTGTTTAAATGGAAAAATTATGAGTTTCATCCCCCCCCCCCCCCCCCCCCTTCCTTATGTTAAAGTTTTAGCCAATGAGCAGGGCATTGTCCTTCGAGTGGGGGGAATTTGTCAGGGCGTGAAACCTCACACACAAAGGCCTTAAGACCATGGAGACAAGGGACATTGTAATGTGGTATACAATAGGTAATTGCCCAAATAAACACTGCGCGGCCGAAGTGGTCAGATGACAATCACACTAGGAGAGAGTTCGGACCTGCCTGGTGGCGAAAGGGGGTAGGGTTTGTAACCACTACGACCTCGGGGCCCAAGTGAGCGCTAAAATGCTCGTCCGCTGAGGTTCTTGTGTAAACAGTCAGTGAAGCCAGGGTGGCCTTGGATTAGTTCAGATGGTAACATGCCGAGGTGTCACTTGTGTTGGATCTATTGAGTCAAGCTGGCTGAATGTGTGGTGGAGTTGTAGTAACCCCCCAAAGATAATTACTGTGTCACTGACCACCGAAGTCGGCGGAATGTTCCGATGTCCATCTGGGGCTAAGAGAGGTGGTTTGCCTAATCAATTAGGTTAGGTGTGTGTGTAAATGCTGAAAGTGTGATGGAATGAAGATCGAGTGAGAATTCAGGGTACTTTGTGGACTAGGGATGAGAAGCAGCGTGTGACAACAGGCATGGCCCCAAGGGTGAATCCTTAATGATTCCCTCCATATATAAACCTGAGGGAGAAACCACACGTGTCCGGGAGAACAACACCAGGAAGAGAGAGATAAGGCAGTAGGAGAGAGAGAGGAGAGGAGTGAGCAGGGACAGCGAAAGGTGTTCAGAGAAACGTAGTCTTGGAGGATAGAAGAGACAGCTAAGTCTTAGAGTAACAGCCCACTGGAAGAGAAGGAGAAAACAAGTTTAGAATCCCAGAGGTGGGTGAAGACAGACAAACTGACTTATGAACCCCGAGGTGGGTGAAGAAGACGCAGAAGAAGAGTTCGAACGTCGAGAATCCCCAACGCCCACTAAAGCCCAACCGGAAGCCTGGAGCCAGTCAACCAATGGCCTCCACCATCCAAGCCGTGGCTGAAGACGACTGAGAGACATTTTTCAGAACTGAGGTGTGGTGTGAAAGCGAGGTGGTGGTGTGTGAAAACCTGGCCGGTAAAAATACATTTATATTAATAACCCGGAATAGGCTGTATTGCTCTTTTATGTTTTGATAATTCATTGTAGTGTGATTTGAATTGTACATAATTAATTATAAGTAGCAAAGAAATAGTATTTCTTGATTCTCTATCGAGTATAGGAGAGAAACGACTGCGGGACCATCCCATTCCCAGAGAGAGAGAGAATGTTTGGTGTGCGCAAGAGTGTAGCCTAATGCGTGTTATGAGTGCAACGCTACCCCTTGGGTGTTAACCTGACAAA
>CM031617.1:62365350-62370350 GCA_018398815.1 Conus ventricosus | reverse complement strand
TAATTGAGAACTGTTGACTAATGTTAGGGTGCCTTCCAGACACACTCTTGTTCATTATGATCCCCCTTAGTTGTATATCTAATCTCAGACGTAATGGGAGGAACTCTGAATCTTTTATTATAGTCCCCAGAGTCCAGAAGACAACTGCTTTTAGGAGGACAATTCGAGGAGTGCTCGCTGTGCAGGCTTAACAATAGGTGAAGTGTTAGCGCTAGCACAGTCCCATAGATAGATCCATAGTCTATGTAAAAATGAATATGAGACTGGTAAAAAAAGAGCTTGCGTGAAGAGAGAGCGAGAGAAGAGAGAGAGAGAGCGAGAGCGAGAGAGAGAGAGAGAGAAGTAAAAGAGAGAGAGAGAGAGAGCGAGCGAGAGAGATCTGAAGATTGGATGGGACTTAGGAGGTAGTTTGGAGGGGCCGGGATGGTAAGAGGAAAAAGAGGAGAGGAAAGATTGAAAAGAGAGACTGAGGAAGGTGGGCAAGAGATACAGAGACAGAACAGACAGACGAGAAGGTGGGAGAGAGACGAAGTGGAAGTCATCGGTGGGGGGGTGGGGTGAGCAGTCTTGTGTTGTGAGTGTGTGTGAGAGAGAGAGAAGAGAGAGCGAGAGAGAGAAAGAAAGAAGAGAGAGAGAGAGAGAACAGACAGACAGACAGACGACAGAGACAGAGCGAGAGATGAGATGATGATGATGGTGATGATGAAATGAAGATGGAGATGATGATGTAAGACGCGACGACACGACGGACGATGTCTGATGACAAAAAATACCACGAGTACAACACATTGACACACATTTAATCATTCTCGGACCGTCCCAGAGAGGACGGGCCTCCAAAGCAACTGAACGAGTCACAGAGGCCTGTGCGGGGTCTGTGCCCGGAGCAGCACGCGAGCCATTGCGCTGAACACGCCATGCACGATGAAGAATGAAAAAGAAACAACAAATTCATTACCAATGAGATGGAAAGAACTGCTGCTGCTGCATATTTTGTTCTTAACTACAAAAAATAAAACAAAAGGGGGGGGGGGGGGTGGGCGGGGGGGGGGGGGGCGGGTCCGATAGAGAGATACTCACTATGATGAAAGCTCATAGAAACGGCTGGTGTTGCGACAGGACTCTCCTGGATGTACAGCGGTCCTGGCAGTATTTGGGATCAGCATAAGGGAAGTAGTATGGCAATCAAAGAGGGCACGGCTAATGATACACAGAACAACAAACAAAGAAACCCGACGAACGAACGAACGAAAGACAAGAGAGCTAAGACTATGGAAAGAGAAACGAACGAGAGCGAAGACAATGGAAAGAGAAATAACGAGAGCAGAAGACAAAGAAAGAGAAAGAAAGAGACAGAAGACCAAGGAAAAGAAAGAAAGAAACAAAGATCGAAATCAAGAGAAAGAACAGAACAAGTGAATAAGGAAAGGACAGAAAGAGAGAGAAAGAGATGACAGAGAGAGAGCAAAAGAAGTAGGGAATAAACGCAAAGAAAAGGAAAAATAATACTTAGAAAGAGAACGAAAGGAAGAGAGAAGAGAGACTAGACAAAAAAAGAAGAAAAAAAAAGAAAAAAGCAAGGAAAGACCCAAAACAGAAGAAGAAACAAACTGAAAAAAGAGAAAAAGAATACGGAAAAGGAAAAGAAGTAGAAGGTAGAAAGAATAACAGTGATTTTTCTTCTCAATTCTTCGTCACAGAGATAAATGGCCATGTCCCTAATATAGAATTTTAAAAAAAAAGAAGTAAAAAGCAAAGAAAGAGAGAAATACAGAAACGAGAAAGAATATTTTGTTCGTTTCAAAGCACTGACGATCGCAGTTTCCTTGATGGCAAAATGCGCTGATGATCGTTCATAAACCAACAACAATGCTCTGTATTGCGATTATAACCTTTTCCACACCGACCGCCACAACCTCTGGCCCCAAGACTGTGGTCTGCTCTCAGCATACCCACCTCCATTGTTGGTTGATCCACATTCAGAGTACACAAGCAAACGTGAAATCTCGCGTAAAAATATTCTACCAGTAATCTTAGGTATTCGATCTGAAATCTTCCATCCTCCAAAAAGCTGATTACCAAACTAACTCAATGGGTAAAACACAGAAATCATCAAAACTGTCATGCATGCAAGGTTTCGCGACCCTGCCCAGTGTGCGTGTACAGGGTCCGATTGGCTCCATGCAAACACCGTTAGAAAAAGAATTAAGCTTCCATAGGAGACGGCTTATCCAGTCTTGACTCCTAGACTAAACTGACTCCTGGGCTGAACTGTTTGCGTTAGGAAAGGGTTAAGCTTCCTGTCAGAGACGCTTACCTAGTCTTCACTCCTAGACTAAACTGTACACGTTAGGAAAGAGTTAAGCTTCCTTTAGGAGACGCTTATCCAGTCTTGACCCCTAGACTAAACTGTGCACGTGAGGAAAGAGTTACGCTTCCTTTAGGAGACGCTTATCCAGTCTTGACTCCTAGACTAAACTTTTTGCGTCAGGAAAGAGTTAAGCTTCCTTTAGGAGACGCTTATCCAGTCTTGACTCGTAGACTAAACTGCCTTAGTCATCAGGACAGGGCGTGGCCTTAGCAGGTGGTGCTCGTGCGCGTGTCATATCCAACCCGGTGACATTGTCGAGGTGACTCCGCTCCAGGATAAGGCACTTTCTGTTGGGGAGGGGCTATAGGCCTCATGGCGGTAAGGCAAGTTCTGTTGGGGAGGGGCTATATATAGGCCTCATGGCGGTAAGGCAAGTTCTGTTGGGGAGGGGCTATAGGCCTCATGACGGTGAGGCAATTTCCGTTGGGGAGGGGCTATAGGCCTCATGGCGGTAAGGCAAGTTCTGTTGGGGAGGGGCTATAGGCCTCATGGCGGTAAGGCAAGTTCTGTTGGGGAGGGGCTATAGGCCTCATGGCGGTGAGGCAAGTTCTGTTGGGGAGGGGCTATAGGCCTCATGGCGGTAAGGCAAGTTCTGTTGGGGAGGGGCTATAGGCCTCATGGCGGTAAGGCAAGTTCTGTTGGGAAGGGGCTATAGGCCTCATGGCGGCGTCATCATAACCCGACACTGATAACTACGGGTGAGTGGACTGCTGGGCTGATACTGTAACAGAAGAACACCGTGCATGGGGCCGGTGCTTGGAGTGGTTTGGGGGTAATTTCACCAACAGGGGAAATGAGAATTGCAGGGGAAGGGTGCATGGGAGAATAAAAGAAAGAGAGAAAGAAGGAACAAACAAAAAGAGAAGGAATGGGATGAAGAGGCAAAGAGAGAAAGAAGGAACAAACAAAAAGAGAAGGAATGGGATGAAGAGGCAAAGAAAGTTAGAAGAAACAGACAAAACGAAACACACACACAAAAAGCAATAAATCTATTTCAATCTCACGGAGAGAAAAAAAAAGTGTGTGTGTGTGTGTGTGTGTGTGTGTGTGTGTGTAAATTCTAATATGAGTGTACACTTTACCAAACATTTCCATCGTTATTGATCTAGCTCACAGCGAGAGAGAGAGAGAGAGAGAGAGAGAGAGAGAGGAGAGAGAGAGAGAGGAGAGAGAGAGAGAGAGAGAGTGTCTGACGTGTGTGTGTGTGTGTGTGTGTGTGTGTGTGTATGTATGTGTGGTGTGTGCGCGCTCGCGCGCGCGCGTGTGTGTGCATGCGTGTGTGTGTGTGTGTGTGTGTGTGTGTGTGTGTGTGTGCTAGACCTCCGGTATAATGTCTTTTCACGCTTATAACGCTAGACATCTAGAAAGAAAAACAAAACTGAACCTCCCGCTCCCCCCTTAACATCTCTTTTAGCTACACCACCACCACCACCCCGCCACCACCACACTAGCACGAGCATCCTCCAACCTTCTTCCATTTCCTTCCTGGACAAAAAGGATCGTCTCCTGTTTAGCTCCGTCGCACGTAAAACAACCCACGACACCTGAACAGTTCAGCTGGGGGGAGAACGAGCTCACATGCAAAAGGTTTTGACCTGTAAATTCCTGGCGTTTGACATTAAAACTGGTAAACACACTCACACACACACACACACGCACGCACGCACGCACACACACGCACGCACGCACACGCACACACACACAACACACACACACACACACGCACGCACGCACACGCACGCACGCACACACGCACGCACCCCCCCCCCACCCCCCCCCCCCCCACCCCCCCCCCACACACACACACACACGCACGCACACACTTCCCACCAGTTGTGTCAGTGTAGTGACAGGCTTAACTCTGACCCCCTCTCCTTCCTCCCCCCCCCCCCCCCCCCCCCACCTCCCGCCCTTGCCACGCCTGCTCCTTCTCGCTTTCCCTCCGCTCTGTCACCCCCTTGCCCTTCCTCCCCTACCCCTCTTCCCCACCCACACACACACCTTCCATTGTTCCGCCTGGGGGCAATATCATCTGAGACGGACGTGGACGCCGAAGGCCTGATAAAGCCGAGCCGAACCCATGGATATATCCACTAGAAACACGCACGTACGCACGCACGCACGCACGCATGCACGCACGCACCACAACACACACACACACACACACACACACACACCAACACACCACACACACACACAACACACACACACACGCACGCACGCACTCGCGCATCACGCACGTACGCATGCACATACATAAGACACACACACGCACACACACACACACACACATCACCCACGCACACACGCATGCACAAGCGCGCGCGCACATACACAACACACGCGCACGCACACACACACACACACACACACACACACCACGCACGCACGCACGCACACACACAACACCCCCCCCCCCCCCCCCCCGCACACACACACCACCAGAACACACCACACACACACAACACATACCCCCCACAGAGAGAGAGAGGGGGGGTGAGAGTTAGAACATGCTGCCACCTGCAAAGGACAGTAAATCCTGCGTCTGTAATGACTACGTGACCGATCAAACACCACCACCTCCCCCCACCCCACCCCCACCCACCACCACCACCCCGCACCCCCTGTA
>CM031617.1:62350350-62355350 GCA_018398815.1 Conus ventricosus | reverse complement strand
CTCTCTCTTTCTCTGTCTGTCTCTCTCTCCTTCGTCTCTCTCACTTCTCCCCCTCTCTTTCCGTGTCTCTCTCTCCTCTGTCTCTCTCACTTCCTCTCTCTCTCTCTCTCTCTCTCTCTCTCTCTCTCTCTCTCTCTCTCTCTCCCTCTCTTCTCTCCCTCTCTCTCTCTCTCCCCCTCTCTTCTCTCCCTCTCTCTCACTTTCTACCCCTTCTCTCTCTTCTCTCCCACTCTCTCCCTCTCTCTTCTCTCCTTACCCCCCTCTCTCTCTTTACTCCCTCTTCTCTCTTCTCTCTTCTCTCTCTTCTCTCTCTCTCTCTCTCTCTCTCTCTCTCTCTCTCTCTCTCTCTCTCTCTCTTCTCCTCCCTCTCTCCCTCTCTCTGATTAAACTTTACCTTTTTCTAAACCTTTCACCCACTTTATTCTTCAGTCATCTAAGTCAGTCTGCAATGAATGTGTCCATCAGTCGAACTATCACATTGTCTGCTATGAATGTGTACATCAGTCGAACTATCCCATTGTCTGCTATGAATGTGTACATCAGTCGAACTATCACATTGTCTTCTGCTTCCATTTCCCGCACCTGCACCTCCACCTCCTCCTCCTTCATCTTCCTTCTTCTTCTTCTTCTTCTTCTTCTTCTCGGTTTTCTGCATCTAAACAAAATTACAAGTGGTATATTTAGTGCTGCTGTAACTGCTATTGCTGACGCAATGGCGTAGCCTCTGCTCTTGTCTTTGTCGTTGTCATCTTCAACATCATTATCGTCGACTTCAACACAATTGCTGCCACCATCATAAAAAAAAATATCTGTCGGCATCATTGTCATCGTCACTGTCATCATTATCGTCTTTGTTGTTAACTCGGACTTTGGATCGTTTTGATGAGATTTCTGCGCACGTGACCACATTAACAGCCTCATGCATTCTGTCGTCAGGAATCATAATCATCATTATCATTGTTACCATCCTCATCAGCATCACACAGTTATCTCCTTCATTGTTTTAATCATTGTCGTCATCGTCATCGTCGTTGTTGTCGTCGTCGTCGTCATCATCATCATCAGCGGCGTCGTTCTCGACGTCATCATCATCATCATCATCATCATCATCATCATCATCATCATCATCATCGTTGTCGACGTCATCATCATCATCATCATGGTCGTCATCGTCGTCGTCATCGTCATCCTGGTCATCTTTGTCCTCATCTTTATCGTCAACGTCTGCTATACGAGGTGCCGTGTGTTCTGGTGTTTCAGCCTGCAATTCCGCACTGGGTCTCGGTGATGGAACCATCGGCACCGAACAGCTGAGTGCCTCCTCCACCGATGTAAATCTGCAGCTGGACTTCGTCCGCTATGACTGCTGCACTGGTGAGTCATTCACTACACACGGAGAGAGAGGGAGAGAGAGGGGGGGGGGGAGGGAGGGAGAGAGAGCGAGAGGGGGAGAGAGGGAGGGAGGGAGGGAGGGAGGGGGGGGGAGAGCGAGAGGGGGAGAGGAGAGAGAGGAGAGGGAGAGAGAGAGAGAGGAGAGAGAGAGAGAGAGAGAGAGAGAGAGAGAGAGAGAGAGAGGCGCACATAAGTTCAACCGTCGGGGTTGGGGGTGGGACACACACACACACACACACACACACACACACACACACACACACACTCACTTACTCAGTCCACACAGAGAGAGAGAGAGAGAGAGAGAGAGAGAGAGAGAGAGAGAGAGAGAGAGAGAGAGAGAGAGCAGACACGTTGGGAAAGCAGGGAGAGGAAAGAGAGAGAGTTAGGAAGAGATTCAGATCATTTATTCGAAGGCCGTGGGCCGTATGAACAAAGGGGCAATGACTCTATAGTTATAAATGGGATTACAACTGACAGTGTGTGTGTGTGTGTGTGTGTGTGTGTGTGTGTGTGTGTGTGTGTGTGTGTGAAGTCTAAAACACTTCGTATCAACCTTTAGACGTGGAAGGGGATGGAAGGGGGGGGGGGGGGTGTAACCTGAAGACGAACTTTTCTGGTAACTTTACAGGAAGATAAATCTGTGGGCATTGAAGAGTGAAGTAAACAAAATGCTTTTTTCCCCCTCGTTTTTGTTCTCTGTTGTCTTGTTTGTTTGTTTGTTTCTAACGTGCTATCGTGTTGATGTAAACAAAACGTTTATCATTTTGTTCTCTTTTTTGTTCTTCGCTTGGCCTAGGTGGTTTATTTGCTTTTAATGCGCTATCGTGTTTCTGCGTTGTCATTCTTCTTTAAACACACGCGCGCGCGCGCACACACACCACACACACCACACACACACACACACACACACACACAACACAACACAACACAACACAACACAACACAACACAACACAACACACACACACACACACACACACACACACCACACACGCACGCACGCACGCACGCACGCACGGCACGCACCACGCACACACACACACACACACACACACACACCACACAACACACACCAACACACACACAACACACCACACACACACACACACACACACCACACATTCCACCACCAACACCATCGATAACAAAAACAATAACACCGACCACAACGAGAAAACTTGGACCAATTTCAGCTGAGTAAAGAACATGGGACTTTTTTTTTTAATGACACGACTATGATTTCAGTCTCTGGTAAGATGTTGAGTTTTTTTAATGACACGACTATGGTTTCAGTCTCTGGTAAGATGTTGAGGTTTTTTTTAATGACACGACTATGATTTCAGTCTCTGGTAAGATGTTGAGGTTTTTTAATGACACGACTATGATTTCAGTCTCTGGTAAGATGTTGAGGTTTTTTTAATGACACGGCTATGATTTCGGTCTCTGGTAAGATGTTGAGTTTTTTTAATGACACGACTATGATTTCAGTCTCTGGTAAGATGTTAAGGTTTTTTAATGATACGACTATGATTTCAGTCTCTGGTAAGATGTTGAGGTTTTTTTAATGACACGACTATGCTTTCAGTCTCTGGTAAGATGTTGAGTTTTTTAATGACACGACTATGATTTCGGTCTCTGGTAAGATGTTGAGGTTTTTTAATGACACGACTATGATTTCAGTCTCCGGTAAGATTTTGGTCCTCTTCAAACACAAAATAAATGACTAAGTTAAGGAATAGTTAGAAAGAGACATGAATGAATGAATGAATGAATGAATGAATGAATGAATGAATGAATGAAGGGAATGAATGAATGAATGCATAAACGAACAAACGTATAAATGAATTGATGAACGAATGAGTGAATAACTGCATGTAGTGATAAAGAAATACGATTTAAAAAAAGCGTAGCCAATGTTAAATGTTAAGGCACTAAAGAATTATGAATTTGCATCTCGCCTTCGGATCTAATCAGTTCATTACTCTGTCAATCACCCGCTATCTTTCGAGTTAATCTCAATAGATGGATAGATTTTAAAAAGATTAAACAAACAAACAAACAAATAAATAGATGAATAAATAGATAAACAAAATATCCAACTCTTCGGCCCTTCGCCCTTTGCAGTCGTTACTTTACTTGTCCGCGTTATACTCCGAACCTGCACCAAATGTTAATAGTTTGCAGATACCAGTATCTAAAAAATTTGGATTTTTTTTTTCATCGAAAATGCGCTATTTCTTTTTTGAAAAATACGGAAGTGGAAAAAAAATGAAGGGAGAGAAGAAGGAGGAGGAGGAAAAGAAGAGGAAGAAGATGAAGAAGAAGGAGGAGGAGGAAGAGGGGGAGAAAGCACCATCTCGCAATGTCAAAAGAAAGCGAGAGACAAAAAACACAACAACAAACAAAACAAAACAAATAATCCTTGATGCGCCCATTGATTTGGATTCGCACTAACGTGCCAAATACGCATCCTTCTACCAAGTTTCGTTGAAATCTCACAGCGGTTTTTGCAGTGATCTTGCTGACCGAGAAACCAATCAAACAAGAGACTGTGTATGAAGAATGGACT
This sequence comes from Conus ventricosus, assembly GCA_018398815.1. NCBI lineage: Eukaryota > Metazoa > Mollusca > Gastropoda > Neogastropoda > Conidae > Conus > Conus ventricosus. Next base: position 62,351,387 of record CM031617.1, on the reverse strand, counting down.
CTTTGGCAGAGGTAGCAAACCTTTCATTCAGCTTCCTGAGTTGATATAGCACGTCATGCGCAGACACAGAGAAGTAGACCGGAGGGGAAGGGAACAGAAACTTGCTGATACTGATGGATGTGATTTACGTCCGCTTGACCCGAGGCCCTTAAAGACAAGCTATACTCACAGACATAGGTCTGCATACTCTGTGGCAACTGTTGTCGCTGGCAGTAGTGGGTGAGTTCCGTATGGGGGCCGTCGTATGTTGCTCACTGAGCTCTGGTTCCTTTTGAACTTTAGTTCAAATTCGGATGTTGGTCGGCCGACGATGGGCGTCGGTGTATTTGGCCTCTTTTCCCAAACCAAAAGGCTGTCTTCTGGGCCACCAGGCGGCCTTCTTCGTGCTGGGGTGGCGATGGCCCTGTGCCGCTTGAGGTCGCCTCAAGGAGGGAGCAGGACGAAAGTCGCTGAACCGCTGCACGAGTCCCTTTTAGGGTCCACGCAGACTACGGCCGAGAGGGCAACTTTTTCAGCCCAACCCTATGTCTGCCTGGCTCAGAGCATGTATCCCAGACCACGGTAGTCGTGGTCTGGAGGTGCTCCATTACATACCGCCCCACACCTCCAGAAGCCGTCCCCCGGCGAGACAGACTAGACCCACCGTCATCCATATGTCTGGAAGGATGGCTGCGCCGCCTGACACTGACCTCTCACATCAGTGTCCCTCAAACGAAAGCTGCCACCTCTCCCTTGATGTTCGCTGCTATGCCACCTCACAGCGAACGTGAAGACAGAAACTTGCTTCGTTTGCCCGCTTTTCGCCTTGGGGTCAGGCACTTATTCGCTTCTGGGCGAGAAATGTGTTCAGGTGGAGGGCTGCCCTTCCACGCAACTTTACGTGCGTGTGCGTGCGTGGGTGCGTGCGTGCGTGTGTGCGTGCGCGTGTGTGTGCGTGTATGTGCACGCGCGCGCTCTTTTGTGTGTGTGTGGTGTGTGTGTGTGTGTGTGTGTGTGTGTGTGTGTGTGTGTGTGGGCGCGTGCGTGCGTGCGCGCGC
>CM031617.1:62337850-62347850 GCA_018398815.1 Conus ventricosus | reverse complement strand
GGGGAAGTGTATTAAACGCACACAGTAAACCCATTGAATCAAGTCTTCTCACACGATGCAGGTAAAAGACTGCATTAAATCAACAGGTTATAAAACAAATATGAATTATGTTCACCCTTCTCTCACTCACGCTTAACGTTTTCCTTCCTTAGAAAATAAATCAACACAGCGACCATCGCTTAATAACTGCCACCACATTTGAAAATAGTAATTCAATGGCACAACTGTCACATTTTATAAACACATTTCAAAATACACAAATCTCCAACCACGCATCCGAACGACAAATCATGCGTACGCACGCTCGTGAACATAAAACTCGTTCTCCTTGCACACACAAACAGACGGTGGCCGAAGGATAAAAGTCCGGCGAATGTGACAGGGGCGGACGAGCGAGACCAAGCAAGTTCCAACCCTGAATCACCAGGTTCTCTCCCTTCCCCACCGACTACCGCATCACCAGATACAAAACAGGAGAAAGAATTTTGGAAATAATTTAGAATGGCCAGGTTAAAGATGAATTAACCAGAGAAAAGGTCTCACACAATATTTCTCTTACAATTTCGAAAACAAAAGAAAATTGCGCAAAAGCGAAGACTAAGCCGGCTAACAACAACAAATCAAAACAAACAGACCACGAAACTGATGCTTACCAGCTACCCGTGGGTGACCCCGAAGAGGCGGGTCAAAGGACTCTCTCTACCTCTGTCCAGTCGAGAGGACAGAGGCGAAGATGCGGAAACAGAAGAAATGATGTCCCTCTCCTACGGGCCGACTGCAGGAATTGAAAGTACTGACTGTACTCTCGATGATAAGGTAAAGAACCAGGACTGGAGCAGGCGCCCCCAGAGACATCTTCCGCTCGAGTGAAGAGCTAACCTCCCTCAGCAATGGCGGCCAACATGCCATGCTGCGTCACAGAGTGAGCATACTTCAAACTAAAAGAAACGAAGCCACGTGCGACAGGTAAAAAGACAGGCGAGAGGCCGACAGACAGAAAGTTCGGGAGAAAGGTACCGGCCACCCGTGAACTTGCAGGATGAATAGCACGGGCGGTGGAATTAGAGAGAGAGAGAGAGAAAGCAAACCGAAGTTGAGCTGAACCACCCCAAAGGGTGCAACTGCACCACAAGCCACCCTAAGGGACAGATACACGACAACAGCAACGACAATAAACAAATAAGTAATTCCGCCACCCTAGGTGGGTCGAACGTCGTAGGCCTCGTGACAAACTCGTGACAAACCCCCCTTCTAAAAGCATCTGTTTCTCTGAGATACAGTGCTCCTTTGAACCTTGTCGCATGTGCAACTTCACAACAATGGGACCGAACCCAACTCTCTGTGATCGACAGAGTACGATGAACCCAATACAAACATTCTACGATAGAATCACACCGAGAAATACATAATACTACATTTATCAAACAACTAAGCGAACCTTCCAACCACGAAAGTAACAATCCGAACCATTGGTGATTCACTATCATTAACATCACTGAAGTGAAAAACTGTCACTACACCTGATACAGAGACCAAAAAGGGATATAACCCTGGTTGAGGGGAGGTGCCCCCTCTGACTGATTTTCCAATATGCTAACTACGGAGCTCGGCTAAGATAGTCGGCATCCGTATTACAGGAACCCTGATATGACGGAAAGTGAACGCATGACTCTGCACACCACTGCCTAACTCATGAGTCGATGACTGACTGGCCGGATCCGGTCCAAGCACTGGAGGGATGATGACGCTCTCCAGTACAAACTTCCGGCCGTACTTCTTCTTGGGCACGCCAGTGCGCGTCCAAATCTGCCTGAGAGATTTCAGTAACAGTAGGCGTCGATAGTCCTAAGCGGGACAGCCTCTGGGTATCGACTTGCAGATTCTACCACTACCGAAGTGTAGCGGTGACCGCGATCGGATGGAGGATTAATGGGTCCCACCAGGTTAACCCCAACCTTGCTGAATGGCTCCCCAACCAGTGGCACTGACCCTAGGGGAACACGTCTCAAGCGACCCTTAGGCGTTGTCCGTTGGCAGGTATCGCAACTGCGGCAGTACTGCCTAACCTGTGAGTTCATCCCTGGCCAGAAGAAATCCTGCCTAACTCGCTCGAGAGTCCGCTTGGAGCCCATAGGGACCTGCCATGGGGGAATCGTGGGCCTGCCGGAGAACAGACTCTCTCAAGCTTTGGGGAACAACAAGCTGTTTGGCCACACGATCTGCCAGAGTGACAACTCTAAAGAGGATCCCCTTGTGGAGCTTGAAGCTCACCTTGGCGTGTCGGGCAGACTGCGCGGGACGATCCACAAGTTCTCGTAGGCGTTGGACATCCAAGTCCCTGGCCTGAAGACGGATAATGCTAGCAGGATCGGCTCTTGCCAGAACCTCGTTAGAGACGGCTGAAGAACGGGACGCAATTCCTGTTCCTTGCTTTTTAGCTTTGGCGCGTGTGGTGACTCCCACACACGCCTGTACGGGCAGATCCGTAGACACAGACTGACTGCGTCCGTCTGCGAAGGTGATAGTATTCCCTATGATAAGGGAATACAGAGGTCGCTCCACCGCGATAGCCCATACTTCGCCACAGAAGTAGGGGTGGAGATAGAAACGAGTACCGAAGGACGGATGGAGGTAAAACCAGCCTCCAACCCGCACACATCGTAACTGGCGCCCCGCCGGCCTTAGGGGAAACTAAATCCTTATCCACAAAGAGTGTTGATGCTCCCGAATCCCTGATGGTGTCGACCAAGGATGAACCAACAACAGAAAGAAACACTGGACACTCTGTACCACCAGAAGCTTGGATAGAACCCACGTTAGCCGAGGCCGAGGATGTGGGAAAGGACCAGCCCCACGACTACCAGCGGCTTTAGGACAATCTTTCCTGATGTGGCCAGGACGACCACAAAGAAAACAAAATCGAGTGCTGAGGTCCCCGATGGACTGCCTGCCTTATTCACCCCACTAGCAGTTGTCGGCACCTTATTGCTATTAAATCCTGTGGAGGGCTTCCTCTCCGTATCTGGGCGATGCCCATAAGCCCTGCGAGCTTCAGCAAACACCTCAGCTGTGTGAATCGCAGCCGCGAAATCCAGAGGTGCTGTCTCGCCTATCCGGATCCTCAACTCTGGGGACACAGTGTTGGTGAGCTGTTCAATGAGGATCAGATCCTCCAGCTCCAACTTAGCTAACTGACGCCAGTACCCTAGCTTTTTTGCGCAGCCTATCACCAAACTGCACGAAGGTCTCGTCATTATTCTTCTTCATGGACCTAAACTTCCTCCTGTAGGTCTCTGGGGTAAGGTGGAAACGCTTACGTAGAGCCAACTGCATGTCTGCATAAGACGCACCTTCATTTAGAGTGAGCACACACTCCCTTGCAGCACCAGATAATCCAGAAAAAAGGTGCGTAGCCTTTTGCTCCTCAGACAATTGGTATGAACAAGCAACCTTGTCGAAATGCTCTAAGAACATATCAATGTCCTCACTAGGTCTGAACTCTGGAAGCTTTAACTTTGGGCCTCTAACCTCTATCACCTGCCTGGTGATTAACCCCCCCCTGGTTTACAGAAGCGGGAGGCCGCGAAAAAAGTTGTTCCATCTCCTCCCTACGCAGAGCCTCCATCCTGTCTAGTTCTTCCCTGCGGAGGGCTTCCTGCCTGGCAGCCTCTTCCCTACGCCGATCCTCCTGTCTGGCAGCTTCCTCCCTACGCTGAGCAACCTCTTCCTTACGAAAGCCTCCTGTCGGGCAGCTTCTTCCTTACGAAGGGCCTCCTGTCGGGCAGCTTCTTCCTTACGAAGGGCCTCCTGTCGGGCAGCCTCTTCCCTACGCAGCATAGCCTCTTCCCTATGCAGAATCTCCTGTCTGTCAGTCTCCTCTCTGCGCAGAGCCTCTATCCTATCCAACTCTTCCCTACGCTGGGCAGCCTCTTCCCTACGCTGCCGCTCCAGAAACATAAGGACAGAAGCGATGTCCTGGGCGGGGTTCACCACTCCCGACACGGGAGGAGGACCCGTCTGACCCGTCCCTTGGGGCTCGACTTTCCCATGAGGAAAGTCTCCCAGGCATACTCCTTACGAGGGGAAGCATGGAGAGGAGAAAGGTTTCTGTCTCTGCGACCCAACAGAAGCCCATAGTTGCTTCGCTATGCTCTGGCGCTTCCGAGCGGAAGTGCCAGTCGGGGTCTCGACAGGGAGACCCCCCAGCGAAGAGGTAGTAAAAGTACTCACTGGACTACCTGCTACAGCACTGGAATAGGTAGAAGTTACCGTAGTCGAAGTAAATGGTACTAATAGTAGGGACTACAGTAACATTTTGAATACCCTTCTTCTTCGACGCCCGCGTTCGCCATACCACCAGCGCCGGACGTCGCCATGACAACAATATCCTACAGTTTTCCAAATACAGGGGAAAAACAATTCCACTAGAGAAAAAAAAAACAAATATTTTAGGGGCGTGTGTATATGTGTGTATGTGTGTGTGTGCGTGTGTGCGGACAAGTTCCGGCTGCTCCCACTCTGGCAACACCGCGCTCTACAGCACGGAGCAACAGTGCGGTGGGCTCACCGAAAAAAAAAACAAAACAAAAACTATGTCCGGCTGCCCCCACTCTGGCAACACCGCGCTCTACAGCACGAGCAACAGTGCGGGGGGGCTGGCCGAAAAAAAAACAAAACAAAAACCTAGCCCGACGGAATCCGAGAGAGGGAAAAAAAAAACACTAGCGTCCGATGCAACCCCCTGTACTCAACAACCCGGTAGAGAAAAAAAAAAAAACAAGAATTGGCTAAATACAAAACAGGAATGGAAGACTGAGCGGCAACAGAAGGGCAAGACTTACGGCCGTACCTGCGTGAGGTACCCGGCGGAAGGAGGTCTGGACGCGGTCGACTCCCCTTGGTCTCACCTCGACTCCCGAGTCACGCCGGATGTTCCCTCAGCCACCAAAAAGACTCCCTTCACTCTAGAGTCACCCAGCCAACCACCCACGCAACCCACGACGACAAACTGACTAAACATATACAAAACAGACAAAACTAAACAGTACTCTGCGAAACGAGAGAGAGACAGCCAGAAACCCTTCACATCCCGGGCGAGCCCCCACAATTGTCACACCGACCCCTGGAGGTCTGCCCTGACAGGATCGGTCTAGGTGGGAGTGAAGGGAGTGACTGACCTCATACGCTCCGCAAGAGACCCCACAATAAAGATTACGATACAACACCCCATTTATTCACACCAGCCAAATAAACATTCCAACACACGCACCAGCACGATCACAATCAAGCACTCCAACGCACACAACATGCACAATCACAATCAAGACACTCCACACCCACAACATGCACGATTATAAATAAAATATTTCGCCATACGACGTAACAATCACAATTACAGCATTCCAGCACATATGACATATACACAATTTATAAAGAAATATTTCCAGTATCGATCCTTTCTCACACCATGGAGTGCTCCACATCCCTGCCCCTGTCAAGTCCCCCTGGGAGCACCCTGTCCCCACTAGGTGCTCCGAGCCGGGTTGGTTCTCGCAGGGAGTCGCCCAAAGCCGACACCCTCGAACTCCCAAGCGGGCAGTGAAGAGCGTGTCCCGGGGGGGGGGGGGACGTAGCTGTTACTGGAGGTCCTGGACGGGGGTCCAGGCCGGCCAGTCAAGACGGCGGGCTCCTCTAGCAGTCCACGGTCCCGACCAAGGCGTGGCCTCGACCAGCGCGTGGCACCATCCCGTCCGTGGTCTCAGCCAGAACGTGGCCTCGACCAGCACGTGGCACCATCCAGTTCGTGCTCCAGGTGAAGCCCCCGGGAGGGGGAGGACGTAGCTGGGAGGAGAGTCGGAGAGGAGGAAAAGAAGAAGGAAGGAGGAAGGAAGAAGGGTAACTGGAACCCTGCCGTCAGTACCGTCTGACCATTGCTGTCAAGTCTTAACAGCCCCCTCGCATGATGGGCGAGGGAAGTGTATTAAAACGCACACAGTAAACCCATTGAATCAAGTCTTCTCACACGATGCAGGTAAAAGACTGCATTAAATCAACAGGTTATAAAACAAATATGAATTATGTTCACCCTTCTCTCACTCACGCTTAACGTTTTCCTTCCTTAGAAAATAAATCAACACAGCGACCATCGCTTAATAACTGCCACCACATTTGCAAATAGTAATTCAATGGCACAACTGTCACATTTTATAAACACATTTCAAAATAACACAAATCTCCAACCACGCATCCGAACGACAAATCATGCGTACGCACGCTCGTGAACATAAAACCCCGTTCTCCTTGCACACACAAACAGACGGTGGCCGAAGGATAAAAGTCCGGCGAATGTGACAGGGGCGGACGAGCGAGACCAAGCAATTCCCAACCCTGAATCACCAGGTTCTCTCCCTTCCCCACCGACTACCGCATCACCAGATACATAAACAGGAGAAAGAATTTTGGAAATAATTTAGAATGGCCAGGTTAAAGATGGAATTAACCAGAGAAAAGGTCTCACACAATATTTCTCTTACAATTTCGAAAACAAAAGAAAATTGCGCAAAAGCGAAGACTAAGCCGGCTAACAACAACAAATCAAAACAAACAGACCACGAAACTGATGCTTACCAGCTACCCGTGGGTGACCCCGAAGAGGCGGGTCAAAGGACTCTCTCTACCCTCTGTCCAGTCGAGAGGGCAGAGGCGAAGATGCGGAAACAGAAGAAATGATGTCCCTCTCCTACAGGCCGACTGCAGGAATTGAAAGTACTGACTGTACTCTCGATGATAAGGTAAAGAACCAGGACTGGAGCAGGCGCCCCCAGAGACATCTTCCGCTCGAGTGAAGAGCTAACCCTCCCTCAGCAATGGCGGCCAACATGCCATGCTGCGTCACAGAGTGAGCATACTTCAAACTAAAAGAAACGAAGCACGTGCGACAGGTAAAAAGACAGGCGAGAGCCGACAGACAGAAAAATTCGGGAGAAAGGTACCGGCCACCCGTGAACTTGCAGGATGAATAGCACGGGCGCGTGGAATTAGAGAGAGAGAGAGAGAAAGCAAACCGAAGTTGAGCTGAAAACCCCACCAAGGTGCAACTGCACCACAAGCCACCCTAAGGGACGGATACACGACAACAGCAACGACAATAAACAAATAAGTAATTCCGCCACCCTAGGTGGGTCGAACGTCGTAGGCCTCGTGACAAACTCGTGACAGTGTGTGTGTTTCTAATTAATTACCTGTCCACTCGTGCCTGTCTAAAAAAATCGTAAAGAGGCTTATTTTTTTTTTTTTTAACCTATTTTGTTCCTGCCTACCGTCTTGTTAAGGCCATTTTAAATGCCTGTCTACTCGTACCTATCTAAAGATTTGTGAAGAGGGTTTTAACACCTATGTTGTGCCTGTCTTGTAAACAAGGCCATCTTTTCAACCTGTCTGTTCCGTGTAAGGTCGACCTTCGTTTCTTGGGACCAGGGACTCGTCAGAAGACTCGGCCTCTTTGTGTGACGTCACCCCACGGTACCTAACAAATGCATACCACATGTAATAAATCAAAGAGGTTCTACCACCAGGGCATCTAATCCCAATCCAACCGTCTTCAAATGGGGCCGGAATAGCTCAGTGGTAGAGCGCTGGACGCGTAATCTTGGTGATCCTTGATTAGCTGTTTTTGAATCTCCGCCAGACTGTTTCGGCACGGTTTTTTTCCCCCTCGGAGTTAACATCGGTTCTGACTCCTTTCCCTATACAGTCCCTCGAATCAAACTATAAACCGAGGTTCCGTGTTTGAACGCACGCTAACATCTTGCACACACGTCAAATCCCATCACCAACTTTTGGAAGAGAAGGCCAGTTTGGCCGTTGGTATGGATGACAAGTTAAACTTAGCATGCACCTTAAGAGAAGGCCAGTTTGGCCATTGGTATGGATGAGACGTTACACATAGCATGCACCTTCCCCGAAGCTGGAGTATGGCTGCCTTAATGGCGGAAGAAAAAACGGTCATACACACAAAACTCCACTCCCTTTGTTGGGTAGATGGGATTAATCCTTGCCTGTTTGCTCAGGGAGTGTCGGCAGGAGTATCAGCCTGCGTACGCAGAAGAAGAAGAAAAGTCTCCCAACGTAGAAAAGTCTCCCAACGTAGCCAGCGAAGGACAGAACAGGAAACTGGGGGAAAAGTGACAGAAAGAAATTCATGGCCCAAAAGAAAAAAATAATAATAGGTCAACATGAAAGCAAATCATTGAGAAGACTAACACAGGCCACTGCATTGTCGAATACAAGGCACAATGCAATTAAACATACAACAGAAAGTGCAAAGTGAGAGACATGACTTCAAACTACAAGGCACAATGGAATTAAACATACAACAGAAAGTGCAAAGTGAGAGACATGACTTCAAACTACAAGGCACAATGCAATTAAACATACAACAGAAAGTGCAAAGTGAGAGACATGACTTCAAACTACAAGGCACAATGCAATTAAACATACAACAGAAAGTGCAAAGTGAGAGCATGACTTCAAACTACAAGGCACATACATAACATACACAGAAGTGCAAAGTGAGAGACATGACTCAACTACAAGCACAATGCATTAAACAACAAAGAAAGTGCAAAGTGAGAGACATGACTTCAAACTACAAGGCACAATGCAATTAAAACATACATCAGAAAGTGCAAAGTGAGAGACATGACTTCAAACTACAAGGCACAATGCAATTGAACATACATCAGAAAGTGCAAAGTGAGAGACATGACTTCAAACTACAAGGCACAATGCAATTGAACATACAACAGAAAGTGCAAAGTGAGAGACATGACTTCAAACTACAAGGCACAATGCAATTAAACATACAACAGAAAGTGCAAAGTGAGAGACATGACTTCAAACTACAAGGCACAATGCAATTAAACATACATCAGAAAGTGCAAAGTGAGAGACATGACTTCAAACTACAAGGCACAATGCAATTGAACATACATCAGAAAGTGCAAAGTGAGAGACATGACTTCAAACTACAAGGCACAATGCAATTGAAACATAAAACAGAAAGTGCAAAGTGAGAGACATGACTTCAAACTACAAGGCACAATGCAATTGAACATACATCAGAAAGTGCAAAGTGAGAACATGACTTCAAACTACAAGGCACAATGCAATTGAACATACATCAGAAAGTGCAAAGTGAGAGACATGACTTCAAACTACAAGGCACAATGCAATTGAACATACATCAGAAAGTGCAGAGTGAGAGACATGACTTCAAACTACAAGGCACAATGCAATTGAACATACATCAGAAAGTGCAAAGTGAGAGACATGACTTCAAACTACTTGCAGAATGAGGCGACTGCAGGTGGAAATCTGAACAAATTTGAAAAGTTATTGATAACGCACCGCCAGAAAAAAAAAAAAGAAAAGAAAGAAACGTATAGACAAACGAATCACATGACAAAACACGACGCGTTTCGACCTCTTAGGTCTTCTTCAGGCAAGATAACAAAACAATCAGGACAACGAAAATGAAAGAGCCGAAAGAAGCATACAGCGATCTTTTTTGTCTTGTGATTACGAATTGTCTACGGGTTTTCTGGCGATGCGTTGTCAATAATTTTTCAAATTACTTAAAACGTTTTGTGTTTGCTTTTATCATTGCTACATTGAAATAAGGAGTGGGGGTGGGGTGGGGGTGGAAAGCAGGTGTAGACCAAACAAACAAAATACACCAACAGAAAAGAGGGTATTAACCTCAATATACCATCGTAAATGTACATAATGCATGGTTAGTTAGTGACAAACATTGCACAGTGCAATGCATTGTAGTTTAGGCAATATTTACATACCGCTATTCTTTGTCAAATGTTCTAATATTGCTTGTCGTATGTAAACTATACACGCTTGCCAAAGAAAAAAAAGGAAAGGTAAAGGCAGAGAAATGTATCGGTAAGGATAATTACATGTGTATAGTAGGAGGAGAGACAGATTGATA
>CM031617.1:62312850-62325350 GCA_018398815.1 Conus ventricosus | reverse complement strand
GATCATAGAAACGAAACATCAATGCATATGGAATCAAACAATAATAAAACATTCTCTCTTTCCTGAACTTCACAAAATCATTTATCTAAATCATCATTAACTAACCCGGGTATAAATAGATTTCTACTTTACCTGGCCAGGTGATCTAACTATTCACGAATCACTGTCCTTTTCTTTTCCTTTTTTTTTCTTTTCACTGTCACTTTCACAACACGACACAACTGCTGGCATTGGTCAGGTTAGACTGCTGGCACCGGTCAAGCTGGACTGCTGGCACTGGTCAGGTCAGACCGCTGGCGTTGGTCAGGTTGGACTGCCGATGAAAGTGGCGCTGGCCAGTATGAGGTCGAAACCCGGTTTAGATGGAACAGTGACTATCAACATCGATCTGTTCTCCTTTCTTTCTTCCTGCATTAACGCATTGCACTCTCTCTCTCTCTCCTAGTCTGCTCTATCAAATGGACATGGTTGCTTTTCTTTTCCTTTTCTTTTCTTTCTTTTTCTCTTCATTAGTTAGCAACTCTCTCTCTCCACATCTCTCTTTAGTCCTTCCTCTGCAGACTATCTCGTGCTAATCTCTCAACTTGGTTCTCTTCTCTTCCTCCCCTCATCTCTCTGCTTCTCTCTCGAGCAGACCTACACCCAGAACCTCTCTCTCTCTCTCTCTCTGTTCGTCCTCCCTCTCTCTCACTCACGCATTACTTTATGCCCTAACTCGTGTCCAAGGGCCAGTACCATTGGTCAGTATTTTTACCGCCTCGTACCGAAGTTATCTCCCTCTAATTCCATTGGATATTCAAATCATGACAGTCACGCCTACACGCCTTACTCTCTGTGGTGGTCAATTGGTCATTTAATTGATTAGCTTGATTTCACCCCCACCACACACTACCTTCTCCCTCTCCTTTCCGGCGACGTCGTAAATTGGCTAGATGAGTCTGGGTAGGCGCCGGGACGTCTGACCAGACCTATCGAGACCTGTCGGTCCAGCCATCCGACTGTCTACGTGGAAGATTAGGATTAGCCTCTCGCTGTGCTCAGATTGGCCGGATGAGTCTGATCCGGGCGTCGAGACTCGTTTGACCAGACATCGAGGCGTCGGTCAGCTACTTAGTCTGTCTGGCTAGACAGACCGTCTACGTGGAACCTCTCCCTATGCTTAATTGGTGGATCCGGACACATGGGGCTGTCTGCCTGATGCCGAGAATATTTGAGTTAGAGCTTATGTCCGACTGGGCTGGTGGCGATTGACCACGAATTTGGTTGTGTGTTTATTTTTGACCGTGACAATTTCCCCCTTGCAAAAGACTATGCACCGCATTGTCTCAAAACAACGGTACAAAAAAAGACAACAACCGAATTTGCTGACACACAGCTACACGTGCAAAGTTTGAAAAATACTTTACAACCAACGGTTTATAAATTATAAAATATATCATTAGTGAATACCACTCCAATGAGTTATCATTGACGTGCGCTCTTGCGTTATTTCAACTCATTTTATAAACAACTCTGTGCGCACTTATGCAATTCCCCTACCTGCGGATTTGCCACATCTTCTCTTCACAATTTCTATGAAAAGCACAATATAATATGATCACGATCCATGACACTTCACTGAGGAATCTCCATCCTCACTTATTGCAAATAATGCATCACTACCAAGCGACTGTATGCTCCAAGCATAACTACATTCACTATGAACAAGTCTCACAAAGAAAATATGAACAAGTCTCACACAAAAAATATGAACCATAGCCAACTGGGAATGAACCCATATCCAATCAACATAACTGTAATCAACACATATTATCAACAAAGCACCCCGATATGACTGACTTCTCTGAATTCATCATCTTCTCCACCTTTCCCTTTTCTGGTTGCTTTGTGTCGCCTCCGACAACAAAACCTAGGAACTCCTACTGTCTAGCCCTTCATACAGTGACACATCCCTGTAGATCTTCTGGAAACTTAGGCAACAAAATCTCCCCTTCTTCTGCTGGGTCTCTTCACCTCATCAATGATTGCTGCTGCGCCTATGTGCTGAGTCTCACCTCCTCTAACACCTGTTTCTCTCCACCTCTTGCCAACTCCCAAGACTTCACAAGCGAAGGGTCTTGTTCCTGCGCTGCCCTAAACTCATCAGGCGACAATCTATGCCTGACTTCCTTGCTGGAACGACTAACGGTTTATCAACCTTTTCCTCCTTCTTGCTCCGTGTTTGAACTGCTGCCCTGTAGCAGTCAACAACTCAGGATCCCCTGGATCCTTGCCCCTGGAATATTTCCAATGATCAAATCATGAAGGGGTTTCTCCATCACCAACGCAGACAACTCGCCTGAGAAGTAAGGGGTACGTACTTCTATCTTAGCAACTGGAAACTACCCTCACAGTGCCATCGATTAGAGTACAGGTCTGGATTTGCCCTGTCAAATCCCTTTCTCGACCAGCGTTGTTCTCACCACACGCATGAACAACCAGTGTCTCGTAACACTTTCACCCTCTGCTGGCCAATCCACCCTTCTTCCACTGGTAACGAACCACTCAGCCTAGTGCCCTCCATTCCTGACACTGACTGCTGTCCAGTGCTAGCCATAGGCCGCACTCTACCCTCTTCAGATTGGATCCCTGTTGGTTCCACTGCAGGTCGTTTCCCTTGACGACCCTTATCCACCTCTTGCAAGGCTGCTGCCTTCTGGAACTCATGCGACAATCCCTCGCCACATGTCCCTTCTTGTGACAAATGAAACACCTATTGTCCCTTTGTCCTCCTTTCTGCCCCACCACTGGGTTTGCAGACTGTGCAGAAAAACTCCAGTCTCCTTGCACTCTTCTACCTGTGCCTAGCACCTGTTTCTCTGCACCTTAGTGCCCAAACGTGCCTCTCTATACACCTCTGCGAACTTCAACAACTCCCCTGCTGTCTCTGGCTGTCTCTCTTTCAAATGTATGGTTAACTCAGGGCCGCAACCTGACAAAATCTGTTCCTTCATAACTAGCTCTTTCAATTCAGCGAACTCCTTCTTCGTACCGCTCAACACTAACCATTTATCAAATAGTGATCTAAACGTGCACCAAACTGAGTGTACGTTTCACCTGCTTGCAATCTAGCTGAACCGAAATTTTCTTCTGAATCCTTCCTCTGTGAGGTCAAATCCCTTCATCAATGATTCCTTCACAGCACCAAAATCAGATTGGGTGTCTGCTGGCAATGCGTGAAAATCTGTAATGCCTTACCCGTCAATAACGCAGACAAAATGACTGCCCACTCTTCTAAAGGCCAACCTGACTGGTCGCAAAACGTTTCGAAACGACTGATGTATGCATCAATCAAATCTGTTCCTTCAGAGAACTTCGGCAACTTTGGTCGGGGGGCGTAACTGCGCACAGAGTCACTGGAAACTGAACTCCCATCTCGGTGGTCTCCCTTTGTATTCTCATCTTTCTAACTCTACCTGAATCCTTAATCTTTCTGTTTCCTGCGTTAATCTCTCTGTTTCCTGCGTTGCATTAGCCTGAATCCTTATTCTTTCTGTTTCCTGCGTTTCGCTAGCTTTAATCCTTTCCTGCTCTGCTATTTCTACAGCGACACGTCGTCTTTCCGCTCGCTCATCCCTTTCCATCTTTTGTGGTTTTCAATGAATGCTCGCAACTCTTCTCCGAATAGCCTAAATCACGAGCGACGCTCACGAGTTGTTCAATAGGGGTGTTCTTTTCTAACGCATTGTATCTCTTTTTTTTTTTTGAACAAAAATTTTATTACTACGACAGCCAAACTGGTGGTTACCGACACGAGTGACGTAATAGCACAATCTCTACGAATGATAATATTAGCTTGGGACAACGTAATTAGTTTTTATAAAGACGCCTAGCGCCTGACCCAATATGAGAGCGAATTATAGGCAATCTGTGCGAAATGAGTACTCTGGGGCTGAAATGCCAAGCCTAGTAGTAACTATCTTGGAAGCAATGCCAAGCCTAGTATTTAACTTATCTTGGGAACATACAGTAAGACAACCCCTTGTCTTAGGATTACAATACTTGAATCCCACCAGCTTCCTCTCTGAGAAGTTGAACAATTATAATAAATGGGCCAGAATATCCTGGCAGGCTCGCCAATAAATTGTCAACCTCGGGTGATTCAGTGGAGGAAGGACTAGCGCACAGCCCAAACACACTCACAGCTTGCTTACAATCTCATTCATATATCATGCATTCGTCACATCAAACCACTAGTAAAGTCTACAACTTTACTACACATGATCATAGAACGAAACATCAATGCATATGGAATCAAACAAAATAAAACATTCTCTCTTTCCTGAACTTCACAAAATCATTTATCTAAATCATCATTAACTAACCGGGTTTAAATAGATTTCTACTTTACCTGGCCAGGTGATCTTAACTATTCACGAATCACTGTCCTTTTCTTTCCCTTTTTTTTCTTTTACTGTCACTTTCACAACACGACACAACTGCTGGCATTGGTCAGGTTAGACTGCTGGCACCGGTCAAGCTGGACTGCTGGCACTGGTCAGGTCAGACCGCTGGCGTTGGTCAGGTTGGACTGCCGATGAAAGTGGCGCTGGCCAAGTATGAGGTCGAAACCCCGGTTTAGATGGAACAGTGACTATCAACATCGATCTGTTCTCCTTTCTTTCTTCCTGCATTAACGCATTGCACTCTCTCTCTCTCTCCTAGTCTGCTCTATCAAATGGACATGGTTGCTTTTCTTTTCCTTTTCTTTTCTTTCTTTTTCTCTTCATTAGTTAGCAACTCTCTCTCTCCACATCTCTCTTTAGTCCTTCCTCTGCAGACTATCTCGTGCTAATCTCTCAACTTGGTTCTCTTCTCTCTCCCCTCATCTCTCTGCTTCTCTCTCGAGCAGACCTACACCCAGAACCTCTCTCTCTCTCTCTCTCTGTTCGTCCTCCCTCTCTCTCACTCACGCATTACTTTATGCCCTAACTCCGTGTCCAAGGGCCAGTACCATTGGTCAGTATTTTTACCGCCTCGTACCCGAAGTTATCTCCCTCTAATTCCATTGGATATTCAAATCATGACAGTCACGCCTACACGCCTTACTCTCTGTGGTGGTCAATTGGTCATTTAATTGATTAGCTTGATTTCACCCCCACACACACTACCTTCTCCTCTCCCTTTCCGGCGACGTCGTAAATTGGCTAGATGAGTCTGGGTAGGCGCCGGGACGTCTGACCAGACCTATCGAGACCTGTCGGTCCAGCCACTCCGACTGTCTACGTGGAAGATTAGGATTAGCCTCTCGCTGTGCTCAGATTGGCCGGATGAGTCTGATCCGGGCGTCGAGACTCGTTTGACCAGACATCGAGGCGTCGGTCAGCTACTTAGTCCGTCTGGCTAGACAGACCGTCTCCGTGGAACCTCTCCCCTATGCTTAATTGGCTGGATCCGACACATGGGGCCGTCTGCCTGATGCCGAGAATATTTGAGTTAGAGCTTATGTCTGACTGGGCTGGTGGCGATTGACCACGAATTTGGTTGTGTTTATTTTTGACCGTGACAGTGATCACAGGTATATGCAGGTGTATCTGTGCTTTATGTGTGTGTTTTCTATTCATTCGATGTATGTGTTCATACTTCGTGTACAGTTTTGCCCCAAGTGCTTGTAATTCTGCTGCGTCATGTTTGTTCGTGTGAGCGACCTCCACTGCTTGCTGTGGTGATTTTGTTCAGGTAGGCCCTATGTTTACCCCCAGCAGGAGCTTTCAAAGTATTATATTCATATTTCGACGAGTGTGTATCTTGCTGGCTCAGCAGTATAGCTTCGGGTATGCAGTCAGATGGCGAGAGCTCGAATCCTGCGGGTACCAAGCATAAAAATTGCCGTTTTTGCTACTTATCTTATAGCGATGTCGTTCTGGTGGTTGGTTAAGTGTAAATGGATTCTCTCTCTTTCCCTTCCTGCCCCTCATGCTTCTTGAATAGTTATCCCAGTCTGCCATATCACTTGGGATGCTAGGGAGTTACGCCTGAATGCCACGTAGGCCTACTTGTGAAGGTACAGAAAACAAAAAACAAAAACGGCAACAACTTTGTGTACATTAACAGTAAAATTTTGGGAACAACCAGCCGCCGTGGCGAAGTGGTTAGCATCGTGGACTCCCGGCTGGGAGGTCGTGGGTTCAATTCCGATCAGATGTATGTAGCATTTTTTGCCTCGACCGGCTCCTACCCAGAGTTGAGTTTGCTACAGGCTCATTTGGGAAGACTGGGTCCACACAGTCGAGTTTTACCCATTAATGGATGCATCTCTGAGAGTTGCTCAGATTTCCTGACCAACACTGCATTTTTCTTATCTCTGGGGCCTGGTTGAGCCGGGATATATCATGAAAGTTAAGCGTAGAGTACAGCCCTGCCATGCAATCTTATACCGGAATGGAAATCCATAGCGTTATCTTCACTATCCTCATCCTCATTGATCAGCAAGAAGGAAAAAAAGTCTCAAATTTTGTGGCCCTTCATACCCTGCTCCCATGGTGACATCATGTTGATGTCCTCTTCACGTCTATGGCCTTGGTTTGATTCTGTCAGTCACCGGTATCGGCAAGTTCATTGGGGCTGGCGTTGGACGGGCGTGGTGGCGCCCTCCAGAGGGAGAGCTCACTTGGGCCGGCTCAGCGACTAAGCAGTTATTGTCGTCAGTAGGAAGGTTAGTGGGTGGTGTCCTGCGTATGTTTGATCAGAACAGGCACCACTGAACACCATTGAAGTGACTTGGAAACAGTGCAGTGTCTCCTCCGGGGGGTTCCCTCTTGACCCCTTGACATTGACTGCTTCCTGTGGATTGCCGGTGCTGAAGCTGTGACGGACCGGGCCGGGCTGTGGCTGTGGACTGGGGGGTGGGGGGAGTGGAGGGGGGGGGGGGGTGGGGGGGTCGGAAAGAAGGGCGTTGGCGCAAATGTCACCGGGGTAGCACAGAACATGGGACAGAAAAAAGGAACCAATCAAACAAAACCGTACGTAAAGTTCGCAGCTTTTAAAACACTGCCAGATGACATTAAAAAGTAGCAATGAAAAAATCAAAAGCAAACAAGAATCACCAGTCAAATTCAAAATGGCTTTGGAAATAAACAGTCTTCATCAGTGTTTTCTGATGCATTTCATTGTGGACATAAAATCTATATTCTTTTTAATCCGATTATCATCTAGTATTCACAGCTCTGACAGGCCGTCAAATGATCGGCTGCAGGTGAATAACAGGCATCGAATCAAGCTAGTATTTAAGCAGCGTACCGTAAGAACCTACTGATCACATATTTAGTGGGATGATCTCTCTGTGCAAATTTTTCTGTGTATTGTAGTCCGTTGTTGATTTTCCCCAACATCAGTGTGTGAATGGTATGTAGTCTTCAGAAGGGACCATGGTTTGCATTGAATGTAACTATTTTATTTGTTCTGATTGTGTTTTGTTCTTGTTGTCTGCTTGCGCCTCTCTCTCTCTCTCTCTCTCTCTCTCTCTCTCTCTCTCTCTCTCTCTCTCTCTCTCTCTCTCTCCCCGTCTCTCCCCCTCCCCCCTCTCTCTGTCTTCCTCTCTCTTCCTCTCTCTCCACCTCTCTCTCTCTCTCTCTCTCTCTCTCTCTCTCTCTCTCTCTCTCTCTCTCTCTCTCTCTCCTTTCCTCTTTCTTCCTCTCTCTCCACCCCCCCCTCTCTCTCATGGCGCACAGTACGCAGATTTGTCACTGACGCGCATGGAATATTTTATTCGAGACACCCACAGAGGAACTGAGATCTTGCTCAGAACCAGTTGCACGGAAGTTTACAGTGTTTGGCGAAAGGCAAAACCCGTCAAAAACTTAAAGAACACAGAAGAAAAGCAAAGACGAAGTTTAAACAGCCTCGTCTCAGATTCAGCTTCTTTTCATTGAAAATCCGCCTCGTCTTCAATACAGTGAAAATAAACGCTGCCTTTGAGGGCTACTGCTGAAATTATCTTTGTCGTCTGGTTGGTGGAGAGTATAATTCCAATTCTCTCTGTCGTGTCTGGGTGGTGGAGAGTATAATTCCAATTCTTTCTGTCGTGTCTGGGTGGTGGAGAGTATAATTCCAATTCTCTCTGTCGTGTCTGGGTGGTGGAGAGTATAATTCCAATTCTCTCTGTCGTGTCTGGGTGGTGGAGAGTATAATTCCAATTCTCTCTGTCGTGTCTGGGTAGTGGTGGAGAGTATAATTCCAGTTCTCTCTGTCGTGTCTGTGCAGGTCACCCTACCCACGGGCAGCCGACTGGTTGTTCGTGAAACCAGTGACGGCTACATCAACCTCTTCTTCTACCCATCCCCGCTCGACATGCAGAAGACTCTGGGTACGTACGATGTGTTTAAATGTCTAAACAATAAAATGTCTCCAACGAAGGTAAGGCGGAGCAGGCCCCAGTCTGAGATGTAGAGGTAGTGTAAGCGTGTGTGTGAAAGCGCTGTATTACTCTGCTTTTATGGACATGGGTATCCGTTTTTGTCAGCGTGAAGTAACCTGAAACCTGACATGGGAGTATAAATGTGAGAAATATTGCAGAGGTGTTTTGAACTCTCTCTCTCTCTCTCTCTCTCTCTCTCTCTCTCTTTCTCTCTCTCTCTCTCTCTCTCTCTCTCTCTCTCTCTCTCTCTCTCTCTCTCTCTCTCTCTCTCTCTCACGCACCAACTTGTTCTCAAGAGTAGGCATATTTATATCCATATGTGCGCTTCTGTATATACGATGGTCAAGATGGCATAGGCGCGAACGCCTGGTTGTGTGTGTGTGTGTGTGTGTGTGTGTGTGTATGTGTGTGTGTGTGTGATCTGCTCCAAAGTTGGCATGGTGACTCAGTAACATACTAGGCAGTTCAAAAGGAAACCAGTTTTGAGCTTTAAAGTGGCTTGAGTCACATTTCAACGCGACCATGTGTCGAAGCGACGTGATGTCGGCCTTCAAAACGAGTCAAAGTACGCTTGCCAAAAGTACCGTACTTTTTGTCAGCTGGAACATCTCAGTTGGGACTGTTGGACTGAAGATCTTATCACCCCTGGCAGAATCCTGAGTTCTGCCTATATCCGTCTTTTGTTTTTTTCAGTCCTCCAAGAGATTCAAAGCGGGTTCAAGGCAAAGGGGGCGGATGGGGGATGTGTGGGAAGGGGGAGAGGAGGATAGGATTATTGAAAGAGGAAATGGAGGACCGCGGGTGAGGGGAAACAGAGGATGACGGAAGGGAGAGAGGGTAAGACGGGGAAAGGGAGATGGGGGAAATGTGGAGGGGAGACGGGGGATAGGTATCGCTCAGTTATGAGAACGTAACACTGAAAATCTGAACGTTCCTTGTTCAATTCTGGGTTCGGACACGATTTGTTTTTTTTTTTTTTATCTTCAAGGAAACCAGAATGGATCTACGGCAAATTGGGGTATGGATGGAGAAAGGGGGCAATACGAGGAGGGTTGGAGGACTTAAAGGAGAAAAGGGATACAGGGTGGGAAGAGGAGATGGAGTGGTCGGGGGAGGTCGGAAAGATGACGGAAGGGAGATGGGGCAGGGGGGAGATGGGAATGTGGGACGAGGGAGGGGGGCGGGGGGGGGGAGGGAGGGGGGGAGAGTGGGGGGGGGGGGGGAGTTGGGAGAGATCATACTGAAAATCTAAACGTTCCACGCTTAATCCCGGATTTAGACACGTTTCGTTTTCATTGTCAAGGAATTCGCAGCAGGTCTGGCAAAGGACGTGGGTGGGGGTATGGGTATAGGAACAGGGGACGGAAAGAGGACTCGGTAAGGGGGGAGGGGGGAGAGAAGGATGGAGGAGGGGAGGCAGGAGTGACATGGGATGGGAAGAAGGGGGAGGGGGAAAGGGGTGGGGGTGGGGTGGAAAATGATTGTCTCGGCTGGAACAACGATTGACTGAAGATCTAAACCGCCCCAGTTCAGTTACGGGTTCTGACACTTTTTTCCTTCAAGTGATTCAAAGTGGGTGTAAGGCAAGGGGAGTGAGGTACGGGGTCTGTTGGGGAGGGAGAAAATAGGGGAGGGGGAGGGAATGGGAGGATAGTGTGTGTGTGTGTGTGTGTGTGTGTGTGTGTGTGTGTGTGTGTGTGTGTGTGTGTGTGTGAGGGAAGGACGAGTAATGATACGTGGTGACGTCCTCTGATGTTTTGCGCGAACTGTTGGTGATTTTATTTTGGTTGTTGTTTGCTCAGGTCTGTGTGGCATATTTGACGGCAACACAGCCAACGACTTCCATCTGAATGCTGACACCATTCTCTCCCAGAACCAACAAGCCGAGTTTCTTCAAGGCTGGAAGTATGTCTTGTGTGTGTGTGTGTGTGTATGTGTGTGTGTGTGTGTGTGTGTGTGTGTGTGGTGTGTGTGTGTGTGAGAGAGAGAAAGAGAGAGGGAGAGAGAGAGAGAGAGAGAGAGAGAGAGAGAGAGAGAGAGAGAGATCTTGAGCTTATAAAAGACATGCAACATACGGGGACAGCAGTCGATGTGCATCTGATATTGTATTTTTGTTATTTAAAAAAACATAATTGTTATGTGTAAAGCATGTGCGTTTTCGTGTGTTTCAGTGTGTATGTGTCCATGTGTGCCACACTTGTGTCACAGTGTGTATACATGCATGCGCTTGGAGGGGGGTTGAGCATAAGCGTGCGCACATATGTGTGCCAGTGTGTGTGTGTGTTTGTGCGTGCGCGCGTTTCAGGGTGTTGGAGCGAGTATGTCTGTCAGTATGACTGTATGAGTGTTTCCATGCACATTTTTCCATTTATAGAAATGCGCATCTCTCTCTTTGTCTCTGTCTCTCTCTGTTCATGAGAAATCCACATTGACATCTCTCTCAGTGTTCATGGAAATCCACATTGACATCTCTCTCTCTCTCTCTCTCTCTCTCTCTCTCTCTCTCTCTCTCTCTCTCTCTCTCCTCCATTCATGGAAATCCACATTGGCATCTCTCTGTTCATGGAAATCCACATTGACATCTCTCTGTTCATGGCAATCCACATTGACATCTCTCTCTCTCTCTCTCTCTCTCTCTCTCTCTCTCTCTCTCTCTCTCTCTTCACAGGGTGGACAGTGCATCCAGTATGTACAATGGCCTGTGCCCTGTAGACGCCACGTCCAGGAAAACCTGATCACGCACGAATACTCCCGCTGTTTGTCACGGGACAGCCCAGGGGTCGTAACTGTGCCGGACACTTTGCCGTGTCGTCTGCTCCCGGATACGACACAGGTCGGTATATTGAACTATATAATACACTATGACTACTGAGAATGGTCGAGCTGTACTGTTTTATTTCTATGTGGCTGTCTAACGAAAAATTTGGCTGAAAGAAACAAAGGACAGAATAACGGTGGTGCTATTGGCTATTTGCACAGTCGAAGCAGCGGTTCACCCGAAAGCTGCAGCGCACTGATATTCCAAACTGATGCAGGAACTGAGACTGGAAAAAAACAAACTTTGTAAAGTCGTAAGATGATGATGATAAATGTGACCGAAAAGGACAAGAAGAGAGAAGATAAAGATAATGGCGATATTGATGTTCCGAGGAGGACAAGAAAAAGAAAAGATGATGACTGTGATGATAAAAAATGATAAGGAGGAGATGATGATGATGACAATGACCGAAGAAGAAGAAAAAAATGTTGATAGTGATGTTCATGATAATAGGCTAACAGTTTACGAATTGGGATGGGAATAAGATCGTGATACTGATTACTCCCCCCTCCACCCAAAAAAAGGAAGATTGATAAAGGAAGAAAAGAAAGAAAAGTTAAAGAAAGAAAGAAACAAACAAACGAAGGTCGGGGAAAAAGAAAAAGCGTAAGACTGAAGAACACGGGAAAGAGTGGACGAAGAAAAAGGAGAACAGAAGACGACCAAAGAAGGAAGAAGACGCAGGTGGAGGAAGAAAAAGAGGATCAAAGAACAGACTCGAGATGGAAAACTAGACCGTTTAAGAAAGAGAAGAAAAAGGCAAGATCGGAGACGAAGACGGACGGACACACAAGAGAAGAATCGTTTAGGGGCCTACTGCGTAGAGCCTTTTAGTAGGTCTGTTTTGGGCAATGACAATTAAGGCTGGGTTCAAAGCAGCATTTTGCGCCATTGCAAAACCATCTTTTGTTTTGTTCATAGCAACTGCATGTATTACCGATTAAAAAAAATCAAGCTTGTTTCTTCGTGTGAAGGAAGCTATTTCCACTCCATATAGACGCCAAGTCAATGGGAGACTGAGTTGGCAACAAAAAAAAGTAAAAAGAATACACCCGGAGAAAGCAATGAGCAGGGAAAAAATGGGAAAGCGCTAAATCAAGCTGTGAGTGTGGAAGAAACTGGGAGAGGTGGACAAGGGCGTTAGGAGAAGGAGGTGAGGGAAGAGGAGGGAGACTGAAGGGTAGGGGTGATGGAGGGTGTCAGGGGTGCGGGTGGGGCTGGGGGTGGAGGGATGGGAGATACGAGGTCATTGGGATGTGATGGGCGTGTGGAGGGTGGGGGAAGAAG
>CM031617.1:62302850-62307850 GCA_018398815.1 Conus ventricosus | reverse complement strand
ATGTCCTAAGACGGGTGAGTACCGGCTATACGAAAATACACAATGCATGCAACCTGTGTGCCAGAATAGTCTACGTGAAGACTGTGGGCACGGGGCAGGTTAAACATCCCATCTGGAAGAAGAAGAAGAAGAAGAAGAGAAGATGTGTGTACATGTCTGTATGTGAACAACAAAACACTCTGAACTTGGAGTATGCATGTGTGTGTGTGTGTGTGTGTGTGTGTGTGTGTGTGTGTGTGTGTGTGTGCGAGGTATATTCAAACAGGTTAAATCAGCAAACTGTTAAAATGAAATGCCTGCATGGAATCTGTCATCGGTGCCAGGGAGTTCAGTGTCGATTGAGGTACACAGTCTCCCTATGAATTATAGCTAAGCTGATTCATTCTGTGTGCAGGGTCGTGCTCTTGTGAGGAGGGATGGACGGGCGTGGACTGCACCGTTGACGCCACTGAGGCACCCACACTGACCACTATTTCGAACAACCCTTGCAACTCTGCTGAGGACTGTTTATCTGTCGCAGTGTACGGACTTACTTTCGTTGAAACGGACCAGCTGTCGTGTTTTGTCAAGCCTGTCACGGTAAGACAACGTCTTCATCATCGGCCACAGCAGAATTGACAATTGCGCCACCATTGATGATAATGATGCGAATAACAATAATGATGATAATGGGAATTATGGTAATAATGAAAATAATAAGCATTAACTTTTTTTCCCCTAAGCTTCTACCAAGGTGTCATTGGCTGCCTCTATGACTTGATAAAATGAAGGTTTACAACAACAACAAAAATGTGGAACAGAGGCTCGGGTCTTTCTCTTCTAGTTCTCGGTGGGGAGCTATTGGAGATTTAAGAGGAAAAAAAAAGAGAGACACAGCAAGTACACCACCAGCATAACCAATAACAGCAATGCCGAACTCATCCCATGAGATGAGTCACGTCTCCAGTACTAACAAGTGAAAACGTTGTTGTTGTTTTTTAACTACAGACTGGTTGCCCTCGTTTCCACGAGCGGTAAACCCTAAATGACCTCCCACCCCACCCCACCCCCACCCCCACGCATACCCCCTCTCTCCCACCTACCCAGCGGACTTTAGCAATCCGTCATTACAATACCGTGCAGGATCACCAGTGCAGTTACTGTTCAGCATCTTAAAAATGTCTGCAGGTTGGTGCCAGCGGCTACACCGCGTCTGGGGATGACAGCTGGACGGAAGTTGAGGCAACTTTTGTCAGCAAGTCACACGTGCAGTGCCAGCTGCAAGAGGAGGGCAGCTATCTGGTCAGCGTGGCCAACGACGGGCAGGCGGGCGCACGTAGCGAGCCTCTGCTCTATGTGACCTTCAACCCTTCGTGCTTCTCCTGTGACGTCGCGAAAGGCACTTGTGTGCAGAAGGTGAAGAAGGTTGAAGAAGAGAAGGGGTTGATGGACGTGTGTGTGCCGTGTTCTCTTGTCAGTCTGCCTGTATGGGTTTTGTTTGTATGTTGTCTTTCTTTCTTTTTGTTTCTGTTTGCCAGTCTGCCTGTCCATTTTTTTGTCTGTCTTGCCTCTGTGTGTGTGTGTGTCCGCGTGCAAAGTGGCAGTCTGTCTGTCTGTCTCTCCCTATGTCTGTCACTTCCTTTCTCTCTCTGTGCCTCCTCTCTCTCCTTTACCCCACTTTGTCTGTCTTTTTCACTTTGAATTGGCATCAATAGCAGTTCGTGGTCCAAAGTCACAAACTTGACAAGGACCATTTTCAACTACATGAAGCGTGCACACGCGCGTGCGTGTGTGTGTGTGTGTGTGTGTGTGTGTGTGTGTGTGTGTGCGTGTGTGTGTGTGTGTGTGTGTGTGTGTGTGTGTGTGTGTGTGAGAGCGTGCGCATGCATGCGTGTGTGTGTGTGTGTGTGTGTGAGTGCATGCTTGTGTACAAGTGAAAGCGTGTAGATGATGTGTCTGTCATTGTATAGTCAGCTTCTCTGCTTCTATCACCTCATTTATCTATTTCAGCAGACACTCTGTGAAAAAAGTTAGAGCCACAACATCATCAGTCACGTTGGTCGTCAAGATGTAGCTTCTGTGTATTCTCTTTTGAGGTCAGGCCAGGGGTTTCCTTGTGATTGTAACAATTGTCACACAAAGTCTTTCATGCTGCTATTACTGCTGTTGTTGATTTTAACTCGTAGTGTGTTGAATGCTTCACAGACTGACACCTGTGTGATCAACGGTGAGTGTTTCCTGAACGGCACCTTCAACCCAGATGACCACACACAGGTGTGCAACGCTGACCAAGACACCAGTGCCTGGTCCGCATTCACCTGTACGTGTTTTGAAGCTTTTGTTCAGCATTGCCTCTGGTCCTTCCTGTCTTTGCTGTTGTTTCGTTTAACCAGTATCAAATCTGATTTGTAAAACGTGCTCTACTGTGTGTCTGTCTAAATATCCATGTGTCTGTCTTCTTGGTTCATATCAAAATCCACAATTTTTTGTCTGATGTCCAAATTTGGCATGCCATGGCGACTCATTAGCATACTGGGCAGATCAAGAGCAAATCCTTTCTGTGCAAGGCTGTCGGAGTAGATGCATTTTTAATGAGACTATGGCAGAGCAAAGCCCATTTGGGATATGAAGAGGGTCTAAGGCAAAGAGGAAGCAGTTCTGATGGGAAAAAAAGGGAGGGGGTGAAGGTAAAACAAAGTGAGGGATGGGGGTGGGGAAGGGGAGGTTACCAACTGAATGATTGTATTTTGTTACATAAACTTTTATTTGATTTCATCTTGTAGACCATGCTAAAGAGTTTAAGGGCAATTAAACGTTGTTTCTGATCTGGCAGACACACTCACATGCATGTGCTCATGAGGACATGCGCATGCGCGCGTGCACACACACACACACACACACACACACACACACACACACACACACACACACACACCACACACACACACACGCACTACGTCATGACCAGCGCACTCACAAACATAGACATTCATATCACACACACACACACACACGCGTGCACACACACACACACACACACACACACACACACACACACACACACACACACACACACACACTACGTCATGACTAACGCACTCACAAACATAGACATTCATATCACACACACACACACACAAACACACACAGTGCGCATGCATTAACCACGGTCCCTGAGCCCGCGTGCCACCCCAAACCCCCATCACCCTCTCCAGTCGCCCTCTCACACCTTCCCTCTGACTCCGTTCACTCCCCCCTACTCCCTCCACTCCACAGCTCCCTGCCTGGCTAGTCTGACGTGGACGGAGAGGCTGGGCATGACCCTGGCTCTGCACAACCACCTGACCCTGACAGACGTGCAGAACGTCGAGAAATGCAAGGAGGCCTGCCTGCAGCAGGTGGACTTCCTGTGCCTCTCCGTGGACTACGATGTGGACAGACAGCTGTGCATGCTGTCCAAGTACCGTTTGTCGGATGCTCCCGACTACGCACTGGACTTCGAGGGCAACGTGGAGCACGAAGATTGGTCCTGTAACGACGGTACGTTGGTCTGTCTGGGTGGTGGGAGGGGGGGGGGGGGGGGGGGTGGGGGGGTCCGCTTTTGTTGTTTGCTGTGTTTCGCTTGGTTTGGGTTTTTGAGGAAGTGGATGGGGAGAGGTTGGAAGAGTGAGAGACTGGGAGAGTGGAGAGGTTCTCACAGGGGGCTGAGACGGCTGGGTGGGGTGCGGATGTGGAGGTGTTCTTCACTCGCCATGAGTTTGTTTGGTCAGTGTAACGATGATGGTAGATGGTGTGGTGGTGGTGGTGGTGGTGTGTGTGTGTGTGTGTGTGTGTGTGTGTGTGTGTGTGTGTGTGTGTGTGTTTGTGTGTGTGAAAGGTTTTCACCAGGGGTTAGAGAGTTGGGTGGGGGTGTAGAGGTGTTCACTGTCTATGTGTTTTATTTGGTGATTGTTGTGAGGATGGTAGATGGTGGTGGTTGTGTGTGTGTGTGTGTGTGCTCGCACGCATGCGCATGAGTGCATGTGTGTATTCATGTGTGTGCGTGTGCATGATACTTGTTGTTAGTGACAGCATGATTGTAACTTAGACCCATTTATGTGTATGCATGAGTGTGCATTTGCATTTGTGGGCTTGTGTGTGCTTGCATGCATGTAGATCAATGTGCTGGATTGTCTATGTATGACTACGTGTACATATGTGTGTGTGTGTGTGTGTGTGTGTGTGTGTGGTGTGTGCTTTGAAAAGTAGTTGTGGGCACATATGTGTGTTTGCATATGCACACAATCACACATGCACATTGTAGCCTCATCCACACAGACATCTCCAAAAGAACACGCAATACCACATCTACAGATAAGGACTAACCCACAAAACCCAACGCTTTTGTTGTCTGAGCAGATCGATGCCTAGACTCCTACGTGACGTGGGAGACCTTCTCATCCATGGCCACCCTGGAAGACAATGACAAGGAGCTGAGCGACGTGTGGACCATGGACCATTGTCAACAACTGTGCCGGCCGACACTCCTGCCAGGCCATCAAGCACAACCTACCCGGGGACTGTGCGTGCTTACCTCACAACAAGGACCAGGCCACGTTACTGGCAGACCACACCTAGATGGAACTTCGCACAGTTCACTGTGAAGAAAGTGAGTGGGATTGCGCTACTGATCCATTTGGGAGAGAGTGTTGCCATAATGTTGTGCCACCTTTTCTTTTCATTATTTTTCTGACTGTGTTTATTTTTTTATTTCTTTATATAAAAATGTTTAGATGATTCCCTTGCTGCTGTGGGGATTTTTTTGATTGCTCTAACTGTAGGTGAATGTTGCATTGAGCACCCTGGTTTATCATCTTACTCAAAGTATCATATTGGCTGTTGTTGTGCTCTTATGTGGTTTAGAAATGTGTTGGTTGTGAGCTGTGCAGCCTGGATTGGATGTATTCAGGTAATCTGCATTCCAATCCTTGAAGGCTGCTGTCATTTGTCAAAGTGCTGAGAAATGAAGAGAGCATGTATCC
>CM031617.1:62262850-62300350 GCA_018398815.1 Conus ventricosus | reverse complement strand
TACCAAGAGTATAGTGATTACAGAATAATTGTGTATCAACATAAAAAAGATGCATTGTAATATAATGCCAGTTTGGACTTTTGATGCTCAGACAGACTCAAATATTATTTCATTGCATAACTTTTTTTATGCATGTATAAAACACACTAATCTTTCAATTTACATGGCAAAAATTAGTATGCCTACAAAGAAGAAAGTTCTGTATTAATCATATCTTTTTCCTATAGTTTAATGCATATTCATGAGCTGGTAAACTGCTTTGAGTGCAGGACTACTGTGCCTGAATCCTGTTCAGACACAGGCTAAGAATGACGTTCACTGGCGCCTAAACTGCATTTTGGCGTAGGGCTGAATGAGTTAAGGATTTGTGGAGCTTTTTAATGAAAGGTCCACAGTGCCGTGTGTATGCATGGTCACAGTCCCATTTGATTTTCAGGTGGTAGGAGAGAGCAGCTTTTCCCTGACAGAAGGAGGGGACAGCGAAACCATCACCGTGCAGGCCACAGCACCACCTTATGTTCTCTGCAGAGACAAAGTTGTCACTTCTGACGAGTGCCAGATTCAATTACAGGTATTGTATGTGTGCAGGTTTGCTGCAGGTTTGAAGGAATTGTTTGGATGAGATGACATAAGAAAATGTATTTCTTAACTGCAAAATGAAAGCTGACTATTCCTAGACATATATCTTAATAGTTTATCCTGTTGGAGATTATTTATGTAGACATATGAAATATACGTATATATATGTGTGTGAATGTACTTTCGTCCTGTTGTGTGTAATGTATGATAAAATAAGAAGAAGGATTAACATTTATATTGCAGATTATTTGTTCAGATAAGCTGCGTTAAGCATGTACAAAAGAAAACAAACTGAGAATAAGTGAGCTGATCTGCCCCCCATTCTGTGTGTCAGTCCATTTGAAGAAATTGAGAATTCAAGGTGAGAATGAGCAGAGATTGTAGCTTCAGTCACTCAATTTGTTGACAAATTACTGTGTTCCAAATATCAAAAACATGATAGAAGAGTGGGAATAACAACTTTTGATACTTTTGGTATACTGTTTAATTGTGACTGTTTGTTGTACTTGATACCAGCTCTTTGATCATATTTGTCATTTTGCATGTAACCCCAGACTGAAGAAACATAATCAAAAGCAAATAAACAAAGAAAAATGATAGACTGGTGAAATCAGTTTTCCCCTTGTTCAGATTTTATTTACAGAAATCTGTAATCCTTATCACTGTTTAAAAATTGCTGTTTTTTTAATGAGCTGGTAAACTGCTTTGAGTGCAGGACTACTGTGCCTGAATCCTGTTCAGACACAGGCTAAGAATGACGTTCACTGGTGCCTAAAATGCATTTTGAACTGCAATATAAATGTTAATCCTTCTTCTGAAGCGATCAAAGCTAAGTGAATTTTCGTTGTTTTATTCGTTTATATATCACCTGACGAAGACCTAAGAGGTCGAAACGCGTTGTGTTTTGTCTTGTGACTCGTTTGTCCACGTTCTCTGGGCGGTTCGCTAACATTTATTTAAGATTTGTTAAAAAAATGGTTTAGATGAAGAAGAATGAGAGTATGCAACAACTTGGAGAGCATTAGAATTTTTGATTAATTACAGTTTGAAATTTGCTGTGTACAGGAATATTGGCTCTTGGATCATAACCATCGCCTCTTTATATATTGCCATTTAATAAACCAGTAACCATCCAAATAGGAAAACTTGACAGACTGATAAAACTTTCTTCCTGACCAAATCTCATGTTGCAGTTTCTCATCATAATTCCATCCTTTTCAGTCTGATCTGAACAGTTACTTATTTATCCACGGCGCTGTCTATATGGTAGTAACCATTTGATTTTCCCTCACAATTGGTGCCTTCTAAGACACAAGAACAGTGTGATTATCAATGATGATACCTGTGCAGGTGTCAGTAAGTGAGGTGGACAGCCCGGTGACCTGCCCTTCAGGGTCCACTCTCAATCAGGTGGTCGTCATGGTGACCAGAGGGCAGGAATACCTCGCTACCTGCAACATCCTGCTGACCAATGAGGCATGGGCTGACCAGATCTCTATCCAGGTCAAGGCCACCGCTGACCATTTGTATGATGGGCAACAAGAAAGCCAACTTCACCCTGCAAAGCGTGTTCACGGCGTCCGAAGAGACCAAGACTGAAATGCGGCTTGACAGTTCTGTGAGTGGCTGTGTCTTCCAAGGTTTTACAACTGGATAGAATTATTTGGGGGGGATGCAGACCAGTGTGCACTGTGAATAGCTTTCTGGAATTATTCTGTTTCTCTTGGAAGTAATGGGGTGGCAGGTTGGGGCAATATGGTTAAAGAGTTGAAGCATTATTTTTTTTGTTAAATCTGAAAGAGTTCCATAATAACAGTGAATAGTATGAAAATGAGGGAGGGGAAAAAGTTCTCACAAGTATTGTTTTTATATGTTTTCTGTCGGAATCATTTAAATTGTGCCATTTTTAATACATTTTTTTTTCTTTTGTTATGTTTTCTACATTGGTTGTCCATGCATAGTCTTATGCAGAAGTTTTCTAAAATTAATCTGGGAAGGGGAAGGAGGGGGGTGGGGGGAGGGTGTCTTTCTTATACATTTTACTTCTTGTAGTTGGTAGTAATTTACTTATTATTTTCTGTTTACTAAGAAAACTATGTTCCTTTATTTATTTGATGAAACCGGATGGCATGATTTATGCTCATTTGGATTGTTCTTTTCTTTCTTTTTGTGCCAGCTTACAATTTTGGATGGTGATACGAATGCATTGTGCATTTCCATTAATGACCACATCTCACCACATTTGATGGACGGTATGTTTGGCATTCTCATTGGGGATAGATTTTTTTCTTTTTTTCAATGGCAGTTATTGTATTCAGCCTTGCACTTTATTCACAAATTTGTTGTATTGCTGCTTTATGTTTACTGAGTAATTGTAAGTGTTTTCACATTATGTGTTAAATACCTGTCTGCCTGTCTCTGTCCGTTTGTCTACTTATGTAATTGTAAGTGTCTCCACATTAATGTGTTTGAACATATACCTGTCTATCTGTCTATTTATCTGTCTATCTATCTATCTTTATTATCTCTATCTGTCTGTCTGTCTTTCTGTCTTCTGTTTAGTATCTATCTGTCTGTCTATCTAATTATCTAACTCTTCTAGCTCTATCTGTCTAAGTAGCTGTCTATCTGTCTTTCCGTCTGTTTGTCTGTTTGTCTTACATGTATATTTTTCTATTTGTCTGCCTGTCTTTCTGTCCATCCATCTCTCTGTCTGTCTGTATCCATCCCTCTCTCTCTCTCTTCTCTTCTTCCCTGTCTGTCTCTTTGTGTCGTCTGTCTCTCTGTTCTTCTGTGCGTCTGCCTGTCAGTCTGTCTCTGCCTGTTGCTCTCTCTTTCTCTTTCTCTCACATGGTGGCAAGTTCCACTGACTGGTTGATTCACTTGCTAGATGTAAAAGAGCTGCTGGTTTGGTGGTTGGTTGAATGTCTATTTGTATAGTTTATTGTTTATCATCGTTTTTTATGCATTTATTTATTCTGAATTATGTGTATGTTTTCAGTGTATAGTTTATTGTTTATCATGGTTTTTAATGAATTTATTGATTCTTATTTGTTTATATGTTTCCAGTACATTTATTTATCTCACTTTATGTTCACTAATCTTCCATGCTGTCTCAAAGTTCTCACTCTCACACCACTCACTCCAGCTCCACCACAGCCAACAGAGCCCAGGCTAGTCCTATTGCAACCTTAGCACAGGCACTCATCAGGCAACAGGCAATCAAACCAGATTGAGCCGTCATAAGGTGAGCCATAGGAAGAGACGCTGTGCTGCTGCTGAATCACTGAGCTACAGGTTAGCTTTTTAGGTCACTCTTTCATTGCTGTCTATCTGGCTGGCTCTGCGACTTTGTGATTGTTCGGCTTCTTGATTAGTTTTTTTTGACTGGATTTTTTTTTTGATTGGTTGAAATGAATAGATTTTACTGGTGTACAGACGGGCTCATTTCTGTTTTCAGATATTACCATAACTACTTCGAAGGAGAATTTGTCTTCTACCACAATCCTACACTGAATCAACAAGTGAGTTCGTGATTAGTGTAGCCTATATGAAGGCGTGTTAGGCTGCAGCATCAGTGCCTCTAAATGGCTTGGTTCTTTAATCTGTTATGTATTGATTTAGCTTACCAAATGATGAGTACTTTTTGCTGTTGAGAGTGCTGTATTGATGCCAAAGTAACTTTGTTATATTGTGGGACTGGGTGGAAAAAGACATCAGGAAAATGATAACAATATGAATTTCCATATGAATTTCCATCTCTGCTCTCTATTGTTGATTTGCAAGAGTAGGGATACAAAAAAAACTGCCATTGTGTGAAAAGTAAAGAAAACATGGAAGTTCTTTGTAGTATTTTCAAAAAGATATTGAAATTGCTTATTGAATGGTGTATTGTTCCATTCCTTAATATCCTACTGCCTTCAGAAGTATGGAATTATTAGAATCCAGAGTTCCATTCATTGTGGTGCTCACAAGCTCACTAGTTCCAAGATGATGAATCTTGGTACAGATCTGTGAAATCCATTGACAAATGCTTGACAGCAAAAAAGTCCCTAGCTATGCTGGCTTGAAAGCAGTTGCATTTCACCCTCTCGACTGTAACTGAATACCTCTTATAAAATGTTGTTAACTAAAATCCTGGATGGTTTTGTCTTTACTAGTTCAGAGAATGAAAGCAACCTGTAGATTTATAGCAGGCAGTGGAGCAACCATAGTTATGCAATGCCTGACTGGCTGCACATGAGCAAATAGATACTTTCGATTAACCATCTTGAAAGTGTATTCAGAAGTTGTGATCTGTGGGTTTGACACATTCTCAGACTTAAAAAAAAAATTGATTACATTTGATTATTTATTCCGCCAGTCCGGAAAAAAAAAGAGAAAGCAGTTTTGACATCAGTTGTTTTACTCGAAACATCAGGAGCCAAAGAAAATACTGCAGACTGAATGACAACCAAGCTCACCGTGCAGCCAATCATTTTAAAGTAGTGTGTGTCAGAGTACGCCGAATGTCAATGTTTTGTATACGGTGTGTGTGTGTGTGTGTGTGTGTGTGTGTGTGTGTGTGTGTGTGTGTGTGTGTTCTGTCTGTTGTTTCAAGTGAAATCTCTACACACTAACACCACTTTATGCCCCTTCATTCTCCAAGCAGAATGTGTTTCATTTTTATTCTCTCCTGATCAGACTGGTGTTAGATGCATTAGGCTTACGAGTATGGCTCCGGCGTTGAAACATTTTAAGAAAACGAAGAATCAAACAAGTGCCTGTAAGTGAACACACACACACACACACACACACACACACACACACACACACACACACACACACACACACACTTGCACTTATACTAAACACACACACACACATTAAACACCATAAACACACACATACACACATGTACAAACACACACACATTCACACTTACACTAAACACACACACATCAAACACCATAAACACACATACTTTTTCCTCTCTCTCTCTCTCGCTCTCACTCTCTCTCTCTCTCCTTGTGTGTCGACACACGCTCTGAACTCACCACACACACACACACACACACACACACACACACACACACACACACACACACACACAGTCTCTCTCTCACTCTCACTCTCTCTCTCTCAACACACACACACACGCACACACACACACACACTTACACTCACACTCCTTCATCACCCCCATACTGTCGCTCCCACACATGCCTATCATGTGCAAAATCCACTTGCAAGCTCTGCTTTTGTGCTCTGCAGGTCAATCTGTTCTACCGTAAATGTGGTGGTGTGGCTTCATGCAACTGTGCTGCGGCTGCCAGGGCAGGGGATGATGTCTTCATCATTGATAAATGTGGTGCCGAGGCTACAGAGGGTTTTTATCCCCTCACCGTTAATCTCTTCCGCAATGGTGTGCTTACTCCAGGCTTCTACATCCTCAGTCAGTTTGAGGGAAGAGAATACAAGGTGAAGTTTCTTATATGTGTGTGTGTGTGTGTGTGTGTGTGTGTGTGTGTGTGTGTATATATATATATATATATATATATATATATATTTGTGTGTGTGTGTGTGTGTGTGTGTGTGCAGTAACTCATGCTTATAGTTATAGGTTTAGCTTTTTCCGTGGAATAAAGCTTATCACTGATTCAGTTAGCTTTTCTTGAGGTTTCTTGACCTCTGTTTATCATTTTTCAAGATATGTTAATGGGATTATTGCTTTCAAGCATTTTACATTATTCAATTTTGTTTTTAATTACTTTTAGCGGAATTTAATCACAGGTTTGATAACTGCTTTGTGCATGAAATACTATCAACATGAAAGGAGGAAAAAAAGTTTAGTCCTATACTTTATGGAGAGTGAGACTCATCCAAATGAGGAGAATACATTGTGGTCAGTAGACCTTACTGTTGATCCTAGCCATTTTTCAGTGAGTTCTTTTGACAGAAATCTTATCAGCATCTGGTGTTTTTGTTTCAGTCGGCAAGACTATGTTTGGTAATTTCACCACTTTTTTTTTTCCAGTAAGAGAATATGATCCTCCGTCTTCCACCAGTACATGGTCATATCTTACAGGAAAAGATCGTGATGTTGCATGTATAAAGAGGGACAGAAATGTTTGTAAAGATACTGTATTCGGCCACCCATTCTCACTCATTTGGTAGGGGACACTCTTGAGGCCAAGGAGGCAGGGTGCTCCATTAATTATCAAGATGTTCTGGAGGCATTGTCAGAGCTCATGTCTCTGCCTTCTTTTATGAGTGTGAGATCCTTGCCTCAGATGAATGAGTCCTGTCAGTTATCCAGAAAGGTCTCAAGATTTCCACTGTTTTCCCACCACCTCCTTCCTTAACTCCTGTATGGGCCAAGATCCCATCAGATTGGATGAAAGATGCCAAAAGAAGAGATAGAGACTGACTCACAAAAGCACACTCTCAGGGGTTCCTGTCCCTTGTCCACCAGGGTTCTTTGCTGTTCTGTTCATGTTCCCAAGAAGAATGGCAAGTGGGAAATTGTTATCAGCTTGAGCTGGTTTCATGGCTACTTCTTGACTCCAGTGTTCATTGTAGAGGCCATCAGGAATATGCGCATCTCCATCTTACCAGGTGATCTGCTGTTAGCTTAGAACTTTCTAATGCTTATTTCCACATTACTGTTCACAGGGCTTAGCAGAGATATCTGTATTTCAGCATCTAAGGAAAGATCTCCTCATTCAGAGCATTCCTTTTGAGATATCTCTGAGCCGGTGGGTTTTCACCTGGACCATGGACACTGTAGCAAGGGCAGCTACACAGAGGACTTCTTTTATGACTTTCATCTGTCTGTATGATCTACTGTGGAAAAAAGCAGACCTTTCTGGCTCTGTCAAGAGACCTCTGTGTTCTAGAGTGGACTCTCGCTTCCTTAGGTTTCTTCATAAACCTGGAGAAGTCGGACAGAGTACCCCTCAAGGATTTACTCATCTGGACATGCTCTTTGGGACCAACATCATCCTGACTCATTTTCCAGGTGCCAGAGTGGAGAAGATTGTCTCTTTTGCTCAGTCTCTGATTCAGTCATGGTTGGTGTCAACATGCAGTATTCAGACCATAATTGGCCTGGCCTCACTGGCCATTGGTCTGGTCTCTCTTGGTTGCCTTTGTCTTTGTCCTCTGCAGAGTGGACATTGGACAATGTCTGGAGCCAGTCCTCTGATGACAGGGTCATCTTCCTTCTTCTGTCCATGGAGTTTGTTCAGGCTGTCCAACTCTGGCTCAACCCAGAGTGGCTCAAGTCATATGTTCCTCTGTCTGTCCCTTGGTGTCCTTGGTTGTTGCTCATGATATGTGCTGATGTGAGCGAGACAGGGTGGAGTGCTGTCCTGCTCTCTCGTTTCTAGAGGTCAGTGTACTTGGTCCCTCCAGGAGAAGTCCAATTAAATCAGTGCTATGGAACTGAAGACTGTCTGTCTTGCTTTGAAGGCTAGGTGCCAGATTCTGAAAGGCAACATGGACACTGTTTGTACAGAAACTTGACCATCATTATTTACATCAAAAAGTAAGGGAGAACTCACTCCAGACAACTGAACGTCAGAGCGGCATACTGTTGATTGTTTTGTCAGTCAGTGGGGGATCATTCCATGTGAGGCATATTCTGGGAAGCATCCTAGTAGCCTCCATACCCAGGAAAAGTCAGGTTCTCCCATCAGTGTGGATGCTGACAAGGCAGAGCTCAGATCCATTTGTCAGGCTCTGGGTACTCCTCAAATAGACTGTTTTGCCACAAGATGGAACAACTGTTTTGCCACAAGATGGAACAACTGTTTTGCCACAAGATGGAACAACTGTTTTGCCACAAGATGGAACAACTGTTTTGCCACAAGATGGAACAACTTTTTTGCCACAAGATGGAACAACTTTTTTGTCAAGAGATGGAACAACTTTTTTGTGATGAGATGATACAACTTTTTTGGCACGAGATGGAACAACTTTTTTGTCAGGAGATGGAACAACTTTTTTGGCATGAGATGAAACAACTTTTTTGGCACAAGATGAAACAATTTTTTTGTCACAAGATGAAACAACTTGTTTGGCACGAGATGGAACAACTTTTTTGGTACGAGATGGAACAACTTTTTTGGCACGAGATGGAACAACCAGTTTCCAGCCTTCTCGTCACAAGTGCTAGATCCTATGGCATACACGTGTATGCACTGTTTCATGAGTGTGGATGTTTGCTGACATGTTTCCCCATCTCTCATTATGGTGACCCTGAACAAAAGAAGAAGGAAAGATGTCAGCTGATTCTGACCTGCCCATTGAGGTGGCCCAAAAGAATTGGATCAAACTCCTCATCAATCACCTGAAGAAAATTCCGTTCCTTTCTCTGTCAGCTGAACTTGATGGTCCAGCCCTGGTCAAGAAATTGGCGCTTGGACCCAGCATCCCTCACTCTCCATGTCAGCTACATATCAGGTGATTTCTGTCTCATGCTTGGAAAGAGATTCAACTCTAAACATATATGATAACAAGTGGAAAATGTTTTCCAAGTGGTGCAGAAACTCGAACATTAATCCTGTCAGTGCTGAGACTGACGCTACGGTCAATTTTCAAAAGATATGTGTAAAAAGGGGTTTGAATACCAAGCGCCATGGAGGAGTTCTCAGATCTGCCATTGCTAAGACTTTCAGTATAATTGGGGGAAACATTAATATCAACTATGATTACTTACTCTTAGAGTCAGTGGCACACTTCTGAGCAGTGGAGACTTCCTCTGATGCTGGAGTAACTGGCCACATGTTACTTTGATCTTTTTGTTGATAACATTTTCGGAAACCTAGCCCTTCAGCATGCTTCTTGCTGTCTTTGGCATATGCCTATAGGGTTAAGTGAGGTCCAGGCCTTCTCCAGGGACTCTTGGCTGCTGATATGGCATGATGATGGCTTGGTCAGTCAGTTTGTCCATAGGCCTTTTCTCGCTGGGTATTGCAAACTCAAAGAGTGGCCCTTGACGATAACCTTGCCCCTGCTTTAAGTGAGGTTCAGGCCTTCCCCAGGGACTCGTGGCTCCTGAAATGACACGATGATAGCTTGGTCAGTCAATTTCTCCTCATGCCCTTTTCTAGCCAGGAACGGCAAGCCCAAAGAGTGGCCCTGAATGACAACCTTGCCCCAGCTTTGGCGTTTAATCCTAAGCGGAGACATTCAAAGATGGAGCAGGTTAACTGCCCTGTCAGGGCTCTGAGGATATACCTTCAGGGGGCAGAATTGGACTTTCCTGACTCAGTGTCTTTGCATGGGCACAGAAATACGGTTGGCTGACCCAGGCAAGAAGCCATGGAAGGGGCATTGACAGCCATGGAGGGGGGCATTGTTGGGGGCATTGTTGCTGCTCAGGCAGCATTACACATCCATTGATTGGTTGCACTGGAAGTGACCTTCCTTTCCTGATTTTGGTGTACACACCCTTTGATTTTCTAGTGTTATGATATAGTTGCATTGTGTAATTCTGAAACTGGCTTTGAATTGCTACTTGTACAGTTGAGGGAGAGCAGGGACTAACCCATTCAATAATAATAATATAATAATAATGTATAGATTTTATATAGCGCAATTCTTGGGATCAACTCATTGCGCTCAACACACACTCAAACACTCGCACTAACATGTGTTCACACACACACACACACACACACACACACACACACACACACACACACACACACACCTACCGACACAGGCGCACTTATCAAGTTCATTGGTTCAAGCGTAAACAATACAGTTTTGCATGCAGTACATATAAAGTCAGGTCAGAATAATAGACACGGCATTAATGGTTGAAGAAGGCTTTCCTAAAGAAGTATGTTTTTAACTCTGACTTGAATTTAGATAATGTAGGCAGTCACGTAAGCTGTCAGGAAGAGAATTCCAAAGAGTGGGCGCACTAAAGCTAAATGCTCTCTCACCGACTGTCTTCAACGAGCGCCTAGGAATTTTCAGAAGTTTTTGAGAAGATGATCGAAGAGACCGAGAGTTTGATAGGTGGACAGAGAAGCAGAAAGATACTGTGGGAGTGTCCCATCAAAGTAACGACAGGCAAAGACTGCAATTTTGAACTGCCATCGATATTTGATGGGAAGCCAGTGGAGTTCACGCAACAAAGGTGTAATATGCTCGTTTTTATGCTTTTTGAGCACAAGCCGAGCTGCACAGTTCTGCACCCTTTGTAATCGTGCAAGCTGTTCTGAAGGAAGTCCTGCTAACACAGAGTTACAGTAGTCTACTCTGGACATTACCATGGCGGTGATGAGTCTGATTGTTTGCCTGTGTGGAGAGGTAAGACAGGATAGAAGCAATACGTCGCAGTTCCAAGAAGCATGCACGACAAACATTCGATATTTGGTTCTGCATAGAGAGCGTTTGATCAATGCTGACACCTAAATATTTCACTGACTCTTTGAATGGTAAAACAACACCATCAATTTCTGCCGACTCAGCTTTAACCATCTTGACACGAGAGGAGGTACCAACAGCCATGATCTCGGTTTTGTCACTATTCAGCTTGAGTTTGTTGCTGGTCATCCAGACTTTTACGTCCCTAAAAACATGCGGTAATATCTGATTGAGCACCTTGAAAATCGCTGGTGGTTGCGCTCTTAGAGAGTTCAGTGTCATCTGCGAATTTGTGGAAGTCACAGCCATGGGCAGAAATAACGTCAGATAAGGGCTGAGAATAAAGGGTAAAAAAGAACTGGTCCAAGGACAGAGCCCTGGGGAACACCATACAGAAGAGGAGAAGGGGATGATTCAGCACCATTAACGATTACCGTCTGTGTCCTGTCAGAAAGGTATGATGTGAACCATTTGAGAACCATATAGTCAAATCCAAAAGTAACCTTGAGTCTCTTGAGTAGGATAGAGTGGTCAAGAGTATCAAAAGCAGCACTGAGGTCAAGCAATGCTAGAAGGGAGACCAGTTTATCGTCTGATTTACAAAGCAGGCAGTCTAAGACACTCAGAACTGCAGTCTCTGTGCTGTGGTTTTTCCTATAAGCGGACTGACACACTTCCAGGAGACCATTATCTGACAAATGGGATTGGAGCTGCTTCAAGGATTTTAGAAAGAAATGGAAGATTTGATACTGGTCTAAAATTCTTCACATCAATTTGCGTCAAGACCATTTTTCTTCAACAAAGGTGTGACAACAGCATGTTTGAACTGTGGAGGGACACAACCAGATGCGAGAGATTTGTTCATAATGGACGTAATCAAGGGCACCAGATGTGAGGCACACTGTTTCATGAGGGGAGTGGGGATAGAGTCAAGGATACAACTTTTACCAGGAGAATGAGCAATCAAATCAAAAATCTGCTTTTCACTAACAGATTCAAAACAGGAAAACAAAGGTCCATCATACAAATCAAAAAGAGCAGACCGGCATGAATCAGAGTCAAGATTGTCTCTAATACGCTTTATCTTCTCGGAAAAGAAATCACTGAATTGCTGTGGGAGATGTGAAGCCAGTATATTGCAAGGAAATGATAATGTTTTTGTTTTGCCAAGTATTTGACAGTGAAAACAGTTGTTTTGACGAAGTACATGAATTAATTTTGTCACCATAATAATATTGCTTGGCATCTTCAAGACACTGTCCTGCTTTGCATCTGTCAGCGGCAAATATCTGCCGGTGAACCACAAGGCGAGTCTTCTCCACCGTCGCTCAGCATGACGGCGTTGACGGCGTGCTGCCCTCACATCCTCAGACAACCATGGGGCAGAGGGGCGATCAGTGACACACCTGGTCACTGCAGGGGCATGATGGTCGAGTATCTTTAAGAGGCCATTGTTGAAAGCACTGACCAGCTCCACAACGTCGGAATTGCAGTGCTGTGTACACTGCAAATCAGCAAAAGTCCTGACATCTTTTGTCAAAACCAGTAGCAGACAAAGCCTTCATGTTCCTGGATGTCACAAGGCGTTTACAGGGAGGAGGCTTGGTGAGTGACATACGACAGACAACGAGATGGTGGTCAGAAAGACCAGCACAGTTACACAGTTTGTTGGACTTACTTGGCGGTGGCCGGTATAAACACACCAAGGAAGCAGTAGCAGTAGGTGACTGTATTTTCAACTCAACACACTCAAAAGAAGCATGATTTCGTCTTGTAAAAGAAATACAGTCAGACAGTGATTTGCGTACAATGACACCTAGACCACCTCCTCTGGAACCAAGGCGAGGAAATGAATGGAAAACGTAGTCCGGAGGAGTCATAGTCTGTATGTAGGCCTCATCACCATGAGGATAGAGCCAAGTCTCTGTCAGAACGAAGATATCTGTTTTTAAATCAACTACAGTCTCGTGGATTTCGGCAGCCACATTGTGACATGACTAACAGTTCAGAAGCAGTACCGTTAGTGTTTGTTTGCTGCCTGTCCTTTTGCGTGGATATCTTTTCCTCGGAAAACCCACACCAATCTTCAACAAACGAAGACGAGAGGTAAGCTCCGAAGTCAGACGGGCAGGCGTTACTTGGAGCAGTTGAGCGCGACTGTACTGGAGTGAAGCATGATCACATCGCTCAACTTGAACTGACGCGAATACAGGTTGACTGACACACTGCATAGGCGAGTTTAATGGCGGAAACACACAGTTCAAATTTGAAAGCCTGGAAGAGAGAATCGCGCACAGCACGAGCAATCGAAAGCAGAAATGGGCATAAAATACCCACCACACGATAGCGTCCCACATTACGACGTTGCACATAAACTTTCACATCAAAACACTCGTTCAATCCATCAGAATGAAGCATTCAAACGCAGAGGCTTTGACCACTCAAACTTCAACAGCAAGCGGCCATAACTCTCTTTTAACACTCCAGGTTTTGGCAAGAAAGACGGTTTATTAGCTTGGGGTCAGTTTTGACCACTGATGTGGCATGGCTGGCTCTGGGGATAGAGCCTTGTCTGTGGGTGCACGTCATCTCTTTGTCTGGTGAGCGTGTTTCTCCATCTCTTATCATTCTTCAGTGGTTTGTTTAAGGAAGTTTCCTGTTTGAAATAGTTTTACACACAAAAAAAGAAGAAACAGACAAAATTAAAGCCCAGTGCCACTGTCTGAACACTTGGATGCCCTCCCGCCTCCTTGCTTCAGCCAGGAAACTGATTTGCGAGTCCATAAAAGGAAACGACGCATTTGTCAAAGAGAACTACTCTTATTACTTGTTGATGAACTGGAGACATGGTTTGGGCTTTGCTGTCTGCCAGAGCTTTTTTATTTGTTGTTGTTTTTTTTTAGAGGGGTTTCCTGATGTAAGGCTTTCATTCATGACCAAGTAGGTACGTATTTTGTAAAACTACTTATAGACGGAAAATTCCTATTTATTTCATTTTTAATCACAGATCATGTTCCCTTCGGGAGCCATTCTGTATGTGAGGAGAAGCGTCATCAAGGGATACAACTACCTCAACATTTGGTTTTAAACCAACTGCTGCAGACCGCAATCGAACAGAAGGTATTATTGAATTTTCTCTGATGATCAGATAGTTCTTTTTGCCATACATGTATTACAAATAAATGAACAAAGTAGCCACTTAGAAGGAGGGGAGGTGTGTGTGTGTGTGTGTGAAAATTTCAAAAGCAAGGATGAAATTCAAAGTATGAGTGCATTTTGTTTATTAATTGAAGTGTCCTTTACTCTGTTCTGGAATGTATGTGAAAGAAATAATGATGGTGATTATGATG
Source organism: Conus ventricosus (assembly GCA_018398815.1). Classification (NCBI taxonomy): domain Eukaryota; kingdom Metazoa; phylum Mollusca; class Gastropoda; order Neogastropoda; family Conidae; genus Conus; species Conus ventricosus. The sequence goes on along the minus strand of CM031617.1, from coordinate 62,286,059 downwards.
TATGAAAAGACTCTGTTCTGGAATGTATGTGAAAGAAATAATGATGGTGATTATGATGTATGAAAAGTCATCAGTTTAATGACCATATTATCATTGTAATGAAAATCATGTATAGATGATGAAAAGTCATCAGTTTAATGACCATAATTATTATCATTGTAATGAAAATCATGTATAGATGATTTCAGTCTTGTAAACCAAAAACATTTTTCCCTCTTAGAGTTAATCCTCAGATGATTTTATACAATAATCATATATATGCTTAGGACAGAAGTACTAGCCCTCATTCTCATTGATTATTTGACTGAACCAGGTCTTTGTGGCACGTACGATGGAGATCAGAACAATGACTTCATGTATGTCAATGGGTCAGTCAGTGCTTACGAAGGAGATCGCCCAGACGATTTCTCACTGGACTGGAGGTGTGTATTTGTTTGTAAAAGAGATTTCACAGAGAATGAAAAATTATGGGATTTTCCTTTTCACATTCTCTTTGCTGATATATTGTTTTTGATAAGGACATGATGAATTCAAGGCGAGAGAGGTCTCAATGATCAATGAGATCATATTCACACATACACATATGAGCACAAATACATACATAATTATATTTTTCACACACACACATGCTGTCACACACATACATATGCAGAGGCACATATTCTGACATGTATGCATACATATGTATATTGGATGCATTTAACATGCGTGAGAACATACACAGAGAAATACAGATCTATCTGTCCATCTATACCTATGTATATATCTCTATATCTGTCTGTCTATCTATCTGTGATATATTTGTCTGTGTGTCTAACTATATATCTATATATATTTCACACATACACACATACACGAACACACACACACACACACACACACACACACACACACACACACACACACACACACACACACACAGCCCTGATGTGGCCCTTTGTGGTCGGCTGGGCTATAAGCAACATTATCTTATCTTACACACACACACACACACACAAAAGACAGCAGCTCACAGCATGATAGCAGGCAGTGTTTACGTCCTTATTAAGCCAAATCAGCCCTGGAACACTGGCAAAGAGAACAGTTGACAACCTACTGATAAAACCCTTCATGATGTGTTAAGGCAGTGATCTGTGCAGGGTGGAAGAACAAGACACGCTGTACACTGGGGCCTGTAGTGACGAAAGCACGGAGCCTTCTGACAGCGCTCTGACTCCCTTCTGTGCTTGTAAGGATCCCAGCGACTCACAGTGCTTACCGGGCGGCGATATTACCTTGTGCCACTTCTTCACAAAAAGTGAGCTATACAAAACAGAGAGCTGCATGTGCTTTGGTTGTGTAAAAACGTGGGAGGAGGGCAAGAGTTCAGCCAGCAGGTCTTTTCTTATGGCAAAAGTGACGTATCAAGAGCATTTGAAAAACAAAAGAAAGGAGACTGCAGCACATTGCAACATAACTGAAAACAAGCACACCCAAACACAAATATACACACAAAACAAGACGTGTGTCAAGTCCTTATGGTATGAAACAGACTGGTAAAATTCTGACAGGTATATCTTGTTTTTGCATTACAAATGACAAAGACGAAAATACATAAAACAGTGTTTGGTGTGTTCTGCCACAGGCAGCTATGGAGGGATAATTTTTTGTGCTTTTTTATGCCTGTTGTCTGTGATGTGTGAAGAAAACATATTGGTCAGAAATGTTCTTGTTTGTTTCATAGTGTGTATACAAGAAGCATTTCTTTGCACCTTGTTGTGTGTGTTTATTTGTATTTTGCTTAAAGAAGAGGGAAGTAAAGTAAAAAAGACAAAAAATTTAATCTTTCTCTGGTGTTTATGTGGTCAGTCAGATTCTCTCTTGTGGAGAGAACTCAACTTTTTGTTGAGTCATCAGAAGTCTTGGCAGGTGTGCAGATTTTCACGACATGATCTGAGAGATCAAGGAAAATACACTGGCAGTTTCTTAGTAGCATTCTCATCATTTTCAGAGGATCACAATCTAGTGCCTCGCAAAGGCTGACAGTAAAATGGGGTGTTTGAAAATTGGACAAAAATGTATAGATTGAAAAAAAATGCATTTGCAATGATGTTGGTGATAAATTATTACAGTGTTGATGCATTACACTGTGATTAAGTCTGATGATGATTCACTGATTGATTATGAAGGTTAAGATGATAGTGATTGTGGTAATAAATTTCTTTGAGAAGGGAGGCAAATGCACTAACTGGCACAAGCCAAAAAATGTTCATTACCCAGTTGGCAGTGTATAAGAAATGTGTGATTATGTGGCCTAGTGATGGATTCAGTGACTGATAATCGATTGATTAAGTGATTGATTGATTGATTGCAGATGATATAGACATCACAGACACTAATGTTCAGGACTCTGTGTACCCTGTAAAATGCAGCAGGAGTCAAAGTGACTTCAAGTACCCCAACTTTGAGTATGATCCAAACTACGACCCAGAGGTAGGCATTACTGCCTTCAATTGCCTCAGAGCTTACTCTAGAGCGCGGGATTTGTACAATCCCCGAAAATCTGTTCCTTCCCGCAATTATTGAGTCTTAACGCGGGCAGACTCCCGCACAGTTGCAGGACTGCCCGCCCTGTTCACTGATCGTTGCGGGCGCTCGTTTGTCGTCTGCTTGAAAAACTGAAACTAGAACTGAGCAGGATGCGAACGATTTCTTGATATTTCATTGGCTGTTAGTGTAAATCAACCAGTCGGCGGCGTTCATCTCCTCCTTCTTGATCACCAACGAGAAGTTGCGAGAGTTTAAGACGCCATATTGGATATTTTCCAAAATGAAGCGTGCACCCACCCTATTTGACTTCGACTTTCGTTGAAGAAAAGTGAAAAAAAGATTCTAAGCCATGCGAGGGTGAAGAAGATCATGAAGAAACCGCGACTACATCCAAAAGCTCGGAGAAGCAGCCCAAAAAGAGTGCCAGTGCAAGGGAACACCGGTTACAAGACGATTGGCTGAAGAAGTGGCCGGGGGGGGGGGGGGGGGGGGGGGGGGGGGGAGTGCCCCCCTTTTTTTGATATGAGGGGGGGACTGCCCCCCTTTTTGAAAAATCCTAGATTAAGCTCTGTTGCCTTCATTAAAACAATTTGTGTGCGTGCGCGCGGTGTGTGCGTGCGTGCATGCGTGTGTGCGTGCTGTGTGTGTGTGTGTGCGCGCGTTGTGTGCGTGTGTGTGTGTGTGTGTGTGTGCATGCGTGCGCGCGCGTGTGTGTGGTGTGTTTAAATCGTATGTATCGAGGGATGCCTTGTCTTAAATAATCATATTTATTATTTCAATCTTATTAAACTGAATATATTTAGATAGAGTATGTTGCTTGCTTTTAATGATGATGATGATGCTCACTTTTGAAATTTTAGGTTCCATGTTTTAAAGAGAGTGGATGTGTACTGTAGCTGCGCACGCACATGTATTTGTATATGTGTGTGTGTGTGATGTGTGTGGGGGTGGGTGGGTGGGGGGGAGTGTTTGTGCTTGCATGAAGATATTTTACTGATGGGATTGATTTACTATGGATTCTTACACAGGCATTTTACTCCTTTTGTGTGTGTGTGTGTGTGTGTGTGTGTGTGTGTGTTGTGTGTGTGTGTGTGTGTGTGTGTGTGTGTGTTGTCCTGGTATATGGCTGCTGTGCTGTCGAAAATGAATTTTCCATCTCTTGGACAAATAAAATTGTTATCCTTATCCTTATCCTTAATTAGTGATAGCATTATATGTATATATACTGAATTGTTCAGCATATACATATATATATAATATTATATATATAAGATAAGATAAGATAATGTTGTTTATAGCCCAGCCGACCGCAAAGGGCCACATCAGGGCTGTATATATATTATATTTAGCATGATAGATAGAGAGAGAAAGAGAGAGAGACAGACAGACAGTCAGATAGTCAGTCAGTCAGTAATACGTGATGAAATTGTTAAGAGTTTCATCTTCTGTACTGAAAAGGCAGAAACTGGAAGAAGTCTTCAAATGCAAAAAAAGTAAATGTGATAAGAGAGGAAGGCATTGTTATTAACGTGTAAGAGACTGACAACAACAAAAAAGAGAAAAGAATACTGAAACCTATGCGCAGATTTCTTTACCACTTTATGGAAATTTGTGTGCAGAGTCTAGATTTCAATGAACCCACCGACTCAGGATTTTCGGCTGATCAAATCAGAGGACTGTGCCAAACGCTAGTCAGCTCTGATCCCACCGTCATAGAGTGTCAGGGGATTGAGGGTGTTGATCATGTCAACAGTCTTGAGTCTTGCTTCCTTGACCTCTTTGTGAGTACCCTGTGATGACCCTAGCCAGACATACTGCTTTATTTTTTGTTTTTTCATCTGTTGTATTCTGTTGTCCAAGTACTATCAGTCACTGTCATGTTTGGTGTTGTGGCTTTTTCTCCCTCCCCCAGGCTTTACATCTGTGCAGTCCATCATCAAAATTTCACAAACAGAATGTTGAAGTCATTGTTATTTTCACAAAATCGGACACACTACCTTCTATGATCCAAAGTGCCGTACATATTGCTGTACATGGTTTCACATCTATACACAAAATATACAGCCTGTTCTTTGTGTGCACACCATGCCAGACCACTGCTCCGCATTCAGACAACAGTCAAGAAAGAAAGAAATGTTTAAAAAACGGGAGAAAAAAGGGTCAAGGAGAGTGATGGAAAAGAAGAGGTTATTAACACAGAACTTCCAGAAGAGAGGGGAGCTGTTAGTGCCGAAAGAATGTCTGGCCTCCCACGGAGACTTGCCTGAACCTCTGAACTGTGTGTGTCTGAATCTCACACATGCACTCTGAATATAGATATGTGGAAACAATGCTGGTACATGATTTCCCCTTTTCTGGACAACTTTTGGCACTGGTAAATGGTTTGAAACATTTTTGCTTGTTTCTTAAGAGTAAAACCTTTCTTACTGACAGATGTGAAGAAAAATGCTATTCCTGGTTACAGGCAAACAAGTAGAGATGGCCAAGATCAATCGTACAGAGAAAAGTTTGATGCAAGACATGGAAGCATCTGTGTGATACAGTACACAATACAGTAAGATATATGCACACAGAGAAATGTGTATAGATAATGAAGCATACACTAACCTCCTTCTTTTCCTTTTCTAGATGTCAGGAGACTTTGCATGGTCCAAACCATCCAAGGATAATATCCTGACACAGTGTGAGATGCAGCTCAACCGCCAAGAAGCCGACTGGGTTCTCAATGATGGCGACTCACACCCAGGCCCTGATGCTGCTTTAACTGATCAGTTCTGCATTGCTGGATGTGGTGGAGCAGGGACCTGTGTCAAAGGTAGCCTTTCCCGGCATGAATTAAAGTGATTTGTTCAGAAATTATAACAGTAAACAGTATTTGTGTAGAACATTTTTGGGGGTTATCATACACCATTTATCTTTTCATTCATTCCCAATTATAAACTAAATGTGCAACATAGTGTGTCTAATAATATACATGGGAGAAAAAGTTTGGTGTAAAAACCTTGCTTGAAAGTGATAGTGATTTTGTTTTTGTTGGATGGAATGGTTTAAAATGCTTGCTTGAAAGTGATAGTGATTTTGTTTTTGTTGGATGGAATGGTTTAAAATGCTTGTTGAAATGTCACGTTTTGGTTGTGCTCTGAGGAAATACATGGTGGCAGGTTTTGTAAAAAGGGAGAAGGTGAGTTCCAAATTGTTGGAAAGCAAAGCTGAAGGAACACTCATGAAACGGTTTGATGTTTTTACTTTGGGATCTGCAAGGGTTTTACCAGAGGACTGAAAAGTACTTGTGGACTGAAATCACAAAGTAATGAGGGCAATCAAAGAAAGTGAAAGCAAGAGTAGCCAGGGTGTGATTCCAATGGAATTTTCACAGACACCAGTGAAGTTCTTTCAGCTTTGGAATTGTAATTTGCTCCGGTGTCTTACCATCGTCAAACAGTTTGGTTGTTGTCAAACAAAAGGCAGCGTCTTTTTCCGTTTCGTTTTGCAGGCCACTGCAGTGGCATTACTCTCATGCTGCTCGTTCCAGCTCCCCATCCACAGCCACACCTTGGTTTGTTCTGTCGCAGCCCTAGCACTAGCCATGCACAGGGAGCAGACAGTATTAAAGTTGTTATGAGGCAACTCACCAAGGGAGACACTGCACAGCTGCCAAGTCACTTTGGTAGTGTCTGGTGGTGACTGCTCTGATTCAACATACTTATGACACCACCTACAAATCCTCCTCCATCACATCTGTCCAGTGATAGTCTCCATGAATTTGTCAGTGCTGACAACCTTGGCATGAACTTTCCAAGGGCACAGACATGGAGGGGAAATCAGAACCAAGGTCACCACAAGAATGAGACATGAAGTGCCTCAGAATCTGAAACTTTTTCATGCGGATCAGAGAGAAAGAGCAGGAAGATGATGTTCTGAAGTTCATTCAGGTCAGAGATTACTTAACAGGGCATTTACTTTCATTATCAAACATGGCGTCAAGCAGATTCGAGAGATAAGGCAGATACTTGAGTTGGTCAGAAAATTCTGGCATCACTCCAAGAGTCTAACCCATTAAATGGATTAAATTCGGTTGTGTGGTAACACTCTTATCATCTTAATCCCACAAAGCACTGTGTCACAGCAACTGGTCATACTGAAAAACTTTTGGTGTAATTTTTCCTTTTCAGGTGCCTGTGTGTGCAATAACAACTTTGGAGGAGCTGACTGTTTTGTTGACACAACTAGTCCCCCTAAGCTCTTTTTCCTGGCCAATGAAGGCTTGTGTGACACCAGCCGTGACTCCTGTGATTTTGTTGTCGTTTATAACAACAACACCCTCAACTCCCCTGCCTTGTCCTGCAAATTTGAACCTGCATTGGTGAGAACTTTTACACCTGATCTGTCGCACACATGAAATCAGCTTGAATTTGTGTGGTTTCAAAGCAATAATGGCAGGAAAAACTGAAGCTGGAATCCACACTGTAGAATAAATCTGATTGTGGTATTGTCTGAGTAATTATAAGGGTAAGTCTGCTTTTTACAAACATTAATCTCTTGTAGTTTGAAGTATTGTTGCTTGCTTACCCAAAACAAACAAACAACAAAAAAAGAAAGATTACACTGTTAACAGATAATAAAGTCATACGTAGCATGCTTTGTGAAATCACCCCACCAGACTCGCGCTCTCTCTCTCTCTCTCTCTCTCTCTCTCTCTCTCTCTCTCTCTCTCTCTCTCTGTTCTCTTCCACCCCAAATCCACCCACCCTCCACCAGTCCTTCCCATCTTTTGTTTGTCTGGCTGTCTCTCACAGTCTCATACTTTGTTTCCCTATCATTTTTGCTCCAGTGTCATGACGATATGCTTTAAGCTTCATGATGACAGCATATAAATGGACATATGGGACGGCAGTCTGAAATACAATTACAAGAGTAGTGTATGCAAAAGGGGCGGGAACAGTGCACTCGAACAGTTATGTGAATGTGTGTGTGTTCAGAGAGGAAGGGGGAATGAGGGAGAGGGATGGTAGATAAGTGCAGGAGGGCAGGGGAAAAGGAGGACAGGAGGAGGGGTATGTATGTATAACTCTGTGTATGTGTGTGTAAGAAAGAGTACTGTATGTATAGGCATTTCCTTTGTGCTTATGTATCCTATTGGAGGCGTTTTTGTCTTGGATTTCAGACTAACTCATCTGGGACTTACAGTCTCGGGGAAACAGAAAAACGCACATCAGCCGTATTCCGCAGTGTAAACGAGCTGGTGTGCCCTCTACCATCTGGACAACAAACTGGCAGTTACCTGGTCAGCATCAGCAATGATGGGAATTCCTACAGCACAGCAGCAACATTGATTGTGTATGACTCTCGCTGTTTCAGCTGTTCTGCATCCAGCAAATCATGTCTGTTCAAGGTTAGTAATGTGCAATCTCTTCATAAATGACCTCTCACAGATCCTTATAATGAATAAAGTGACCTTCCACCATGAAACGACTCATCTTGCACCTCAACCACTTTTCCACTGACGTCTGAGATAGTCATAGGGGCGGGGGCTACCTTTTTGAGTTATTTATGGAATTTCATTTTCCAGCCATCAGCTTATTGGATTTTGTAATCTTACATCTATGTAGATGGAAGTTATTTATACAAGATGCTTCTATGTTGTTATGCTGAAGAAAGGGTACAGTTCAGTTCATTTTTCTTTTTCACAAAGTTGTTGATCAGTCAGTTTTTAAACTGAGTGTATGTCAAGTTCTATGAATCTAGTTTGAAAATGGGTGTCATTCTTAAAACCAGCATCTAAAGTATGTTGAGAATGTGCAAAAAGAATGGAGTTTCTTTTGATGTTGTTTGTAGGGGATAGGGGAGATTGTTAGGATTGACGAAGGTTTGTGTGTATGCTTGTGTTTCTTTTCTTTTTCCCCCTTTTGCGCAGTTGCTTTTATTTGTTGCTGTTGTTTCTGTCAGACTAATTCAGACTGGCTGACTTATTTGTAGATGTTTAATGTGTACAAAATTGTACAGAAAAGCATGTGTATAGTTGTTTGTGTGTGCAAGTGTGTCCGCTTATGAGTGGATTTATATATGTGTTTGTCTTTGAAATCTGATGGTTTCAACATTGTTCTTGCTTGGGTTCTCAGTCCTGTTGGCATTTAAGGCAATGAAGTGGCTGATCATTTTGTCAAGGATGCCATGAATAAAGAGTCTTCCAGATCACATTTGCTTTATACTTAACTAAAACCAAATTAGATCTCTGGCAAAAGCCCTGGTACATACATGTGGATGTTAAACTCTTCAGTTCTGTCAACCTTTAAGGAGTTTTTATAGTCTGCCACAGGTGGCCGTAAAGAAGAAACAGGTGTGTGCCAGTCACCTTGTACTCACACTGGTATCTTCTATCAGTTAAGGAGCCTCCATTGTGCTTACCTTGTTATGAGCCACTCACTATGAAACACAATCCTATAAAGTGCTGGGATTTGCTCAGCACGAGACAAAAATACCTTACAGCAGTCTCAGTGATGACCTTGTTTAGGGATGTGCTGCCAAATGTAGCTTTTGAGCTTATAGAAAGAGGTACACATTTTTCATTTTGTCTAGGATTTTGATGAAAATAGATTCGTTTTCAAGCTGTTTATTGCAGGTTTGGAATGGCCTCTTTCTTCCTTCTTTTTTTTTTTTTTTTTTTTTTTCATTAGCAAGTATGAAATCGGTGGTAACATCTCTGATATGGCTCTGTTCTGTTCAGTCGGTTTGGGTATAAAGAACTGAAAATGGTTAATGTGCGTGTGTGTGTGTGTGTGTGTGTGGTGTGTGTGTGTGTGTGTGCATTTTTAAGTATGTATGTCTGTGAGTCAGAGATACTAGCCCTTAATTTTGTGGTGGAATTCCATATTTTTCTTTTGCATTTCCACTGATGTAAAGAAGTATTTCCTTTTTTTTTCATGACATCAAGCATTATCAACAGTTTCATGATCAGATGTTTAAGAACACATGAGTTCTGAATCGGAAAAGAAGCAAAATCACCTGTTTGAACTCTTATGTAGTAAGTAAACGCAGAAGATCAAGTTGCTAGGAAAAAATGGTGTAGAATTTGTAAATGCCCCCTGCCCCTCTGCTGCCCTCTACACACCCTGTTCCCTACCTCTCATCTCCCCAGACTTCTAACATACACACAAGCACACATACACACCACACACACACACACACACACACACACACACACACACACACACACACACACACACACACACACACAGTCCCAGCCTGTCCATGTGTTCTCATCTGAGGGGCATGAAGAAGCTGAGTTTGCCTGGCTTCCCTCCCCGGTGGCTGTAGTTCCTCTTGAAAGAGTCAGTTCCTCTCTCTGTATGTCAGTTCATCTGCTGATGTGTCATTTCATCTCCCTATGTGTCAGTTCCTCTGCTGAGTTGTCAGGTCCTGTCCCTATCTAACAGTTTCCTGTCCCTATGTGTCAGTTCCTCTCCCCGTGTGTCGGTTCATCTACTGATGTGTCATTTCATCTCCCTGTATGTCACCTCATCTGCTAATGTGTCAGTTCCTCTCTCTGTATGTCAGTTCATCTGCTGATGTGTCATTTCATCTCCCTATGTGTCAGTTCCTCTGCTGAGTTGTCAGGTCCTGTCCCTATCTAACAGTTCCTGTCCCTATGTGTCAGTTCCTCTCCCTGTGTGTCAGTTCATCTACTGATGTGTCATTTCATCTCCCTATGTATGTCATTCATCTACGATTGTGTCAGTTCCTCTCCTGTGTGTCAGTTCATCTGCTGATGTGTCATTTGTCTCCCTATTGTCAGTTCATCACCTGATGTGTCAGTTCTCTCCCTGTTGTCATTATCTACTGATGTGTCATTTCCTCTCCCTGTGTGTCAGTTCATCTACTGATGTGTCATTCCTCTCCCTGTGTGTCAGTTCATCTGCTGATGTGTCATTTATCTCCCTATGTGTCAGTTCATCTCTGAGTGTCAGTTCGTCATTCAGTTCACTGTACCTGTGTCATGTTCTCTGCTGAGTTGTCAGTCCTGTCCCTATCTAACAGTGTTCCTTTCACTATGTGTCAGTTCCTCTGCTGAGTTGTCAGTCTGTCCCTATCTAATTCCTGTCCCTATGTCAGTTCCTCTGCTCAATTGTCATTCCTCCCCATTGTCGTTCCTGCTGAATTGTCAGCTCCTCTCCCTATGTGTCAGTTCCTCTGCTGAATTGTCAGTTCATCTCCCTATGTGTCAGTTCCTCTGCTCAATTGTCAGTTCCTCTCCCTATGTGTCAGTTCCTCTGCTCAATTGTCAGTTCCTCTCCCTATGTGTCAGTTCCTCTGCTGATGTGTCAGTTCCTCTCCCTATGTGTCAGTTCCTCTGCTCAATTGTCAGTTCCTCTCCCTATGTGTCAGTTCCTCTGCTGATGTGTCATTCCTCTATGTGTCAATTCCACTACTGATGTGTCATTCCTCTATGTGTCAATTCCACTGCTGATGTGTCATTCCTCTATATGTCAGTTCCACTGCTGATGTGTCATTCCTCTATGTGTCAATTCCACTGCTGATGTGTCATTCCTCTATGTGTCAATTCCACTGCTGATGTGTCATTCCTCTCCCTATGTGTTAGTTCCTCTGCTGATGTGTCATTCCTCTCCCAATGTGTCAGCTACTCTGCTGAAATGTCAGTTCCCCTGCTGATGTGTCATTCCTCTCCCTATGTGTCAGTGACTGCTGCTGTGTCATTCCTCTCCCTATGTGTCAGTGACTGCTGATGTGTCATTCCTCTCCCTATGTGTCAGTGACTGCTGATGTGTCATTCCTCTCCCTATGTGTCAGTGACTGCTGATGTGTCATTCCTCTCCCTATGTGTCAGTGACTGCTGATGTGTCATTCCTCTGCCACACTGATAACTTTTCTTCTGTGGAAGTGTCAGTTTCTGTGCCAGTGTGTCAGTTCTTCTGCCAGTGTGTCAGTTCTTCTGCCAGTGTGCCAGTTCTCGCCAGTGGTCGTTCTTCTGCCAGTGTGTCAGTTCTTCTGCCAGTGTGTCAGTTCTTCTGCTGATGATTCAGGTGCTTGTGGTCATTGCAGCTTTTCATTTCATGACATGTTCTGCTTTGTTTTACTTGCTTCTTTGTTTTTCAAGAAATAGGCACTTCTGCTGAGTGTTTGTGTATGACTGATGTCAGTTTGGGTATGAATACATGTGCTTGTTCATGATGTGGCTTTTCTGGCTTGAACCAGTGGAAAGGTAAGTCATTGAGATGTGATGAATTTCTTGCAGACCACGGCATGCTTAATTGATGGTGAGTGCTTTGAGGAAGAGGAGTTCAATCCTGCTGATCCACGTGAGTTTTGCCAGCCATCTATCAACACCACAGTATGGCAACGCGCCAATGGTGAGTGGATGAAACTGTGTAACAGTTTTTGGAGATTCAGTTTTTTATGATGACCTGGATATTTTGTAAAACGCAGCTTTTCTTCTTGTTCTACTCACATTGATTTGGGTATGTGGTCCAGATACACAGTTGAAACAAATGCAGGGAGGCAAAGACTGAAAACAACCCTTTTTTTCCCCTTGAAAAGTCAGTGATCAGATGAAATGTCTTCATGTAACAGAGATGTTTCCCATCAAGAATATGACATTGGCAACTTGTGGAGACTAAGGCTTGTCCTCTTATGTTACATGGGGACAATTAGGTATCAGTTCTCTACACCATGGACAAGATTGATTATCGAAAAAAAATCAGTGGAAATTTAAATACTGTTGAAAATGTCAGACATTTTTTTGAATTAGCCCTGCATGTACAATATCCCTGTGATAGCAAGCTATCATGTATCGTTTGCTGTTGACAGGTACTTGTACTGTAGTCTGATGTTTCCTTTTCCCATTTTTCTCTTCTCTTCTTTCCAGATATTTGCCATCATATCTTTATTAGTGCTTCATAGTGCAGTCTTATGAAAAAATGTTGGAAGTTTGGTGTGTGGCTGAAGCAGACTCTTACTATTGCTGTTATTATTTTTTGTTAATCCAAACAATATAAATGATGTTTACTGTATATTGTAGTAATGACTGATATCTGCATCATTGTCTTATGCTGTAGATGATTCAGCTATCCACATTAACTTTGGCCAAGACACTGGTGGGACATTGTACTTTTCTTGTGTGCTTTGGTTTACCAGTGTCATCATGTTGACAATCAACACCTTTTCATGACCAGCTCAGTGAGTTGGAGGTGCTGTCGCTAACTTATCACAGCACGTTGTGCCCTGTTCCAGGTTCCTGTGAAACACTGGACCTCATCTGGATACAGCAGCAAGGGCCATGTCCGGGGCTGAACGACACAGAGATTACGGTAGAAGGGGATGTGCAGACGTGTCAGTCAGAATGTCTGGCTACAGACACACCCTTTGAGTGTTCCTCTTTCACCTATACTGCTGGTGAACAGGCCAGTGGTCAGTGTCTGCTGTCCAGCCAGATAAGAGACAGTCACCTGGAAACTTCCAGTCTGATCAGTCCACTACCTACTATTTAGTGGCAGTGTCAAAACAGTGAGTTTGAGAAGCCTACTTACCGCTAAAGACCAGATCAGCTAGCGTGTGCATGATCAAAGCTGTTGGGTGCAAGATTAGGGATGATATGTTTGATTGAAAGTTTAGAAACAGTGTCTCTACATTTCTGATCCTGATCAAACAGTTATGGCTCTCGTTGTAAAAATTAAGAATGAATTACTTGCACAAGTTTCTGGAAGTATTGTTTCTGAGTTCTAGATTGTTTCACAACAGCCACTAAAAATTTCTTTTAGTGAAAAATAATATTTTTTAATTTACTTGCATTAACAGTGGTTCATGTGTTTGTTTTTCATACGATGCTGGGTAACTCAACTTTTGAACCTATACTTTTTCTTTAAGAGGACGCCTAAAGTTTTTAATATCTTTTACACACCTTTTTTCAAGAATGTTGAAGGTAATTCATACTGCAGAAATCAGGTCTCCATGTCTACATCCAATTTCAGATCCTTGTGGCAAACGGGGGATTGTTTGGAGCAGAAGTCCTGATTCTCGATCCTGGGCTCTTACAAGCCTGTGGAGGATGTGTCCACGCAAACAGCTTGCCGTGACCTTTGTCTGCGAGAAACCGCTTTCTTGTGCCGCTCCTTTGCTTTCCTGACAGAGGCAAAGCAGTGCTATCTGTACCCAGTCACCAGCCAGCAAGGGGGAACAACTATGCCAGACTGCCAGGATATGTCTTTGAAGAGTGGACCTGTGTCGGTCAGTATGAAGGATTAATATAATCAAGGCAGATCTTTTGTATTATTTCATGTGTATATATGTTAAAAATTCATGGAATAAACTCAGTATAATATGTCATTCCATGCAGTTTATAGTGTCGAGGTAAAGAAAATCTTAGTATATATAAAAAGTCTGTGCATTAGAATGGCTTTTGTTTTGTTACATATGATCCAACCCCGTTGTATATCTAGATTTTAATCAGTGGTTACCTTACCAGTATGATTAAGCTTAAACATGAAAGTTCTCATTTATTTAAAGCCAAGAACTATGTTAATCTTCAGAATTATTATTTATCCTTCAAATACAATTCTAAAAGACAGCAGAATGACAAGAGTTCAAACAATTCCACTTCTTATTCTTGCACAGTGGTGGAGCAGAATGATACTAATGAATAAATTGAGACGTATCTTTGGCTGGAAAATGTGTCTGTTGTTCTTTTAAAATGGAGCAGAACAATAATTTTTGCTGAAATAATGTAGACCTTGGTCTGGGACTGCTCATTAGAAATCATGTTGTTTCAGGTGACGAACTGCCCATACTATCAGCCAACCCTGAGGCAAGCGTCGAGAAGGACCCAGCGGGGGGAGCACAGGACTACACACTCCGCTGTAGCTGGGCTGCTGTGGAGTTCAATGCCACCCTTCAGTACCAAGTGGAATGGCTCATCGACAGTCGGGTGGTGAGGTGAACCAGTTGGATCAAAACAACCAAGAGGCCTTCATGAACCGTTCTGCCCTCACTGCTCTACCCTATGGCTCCAAGGTGTGCAGAAATGTTGTAGCACGTTCATTTCTTTTCTTTCTTTTGTTGAATATATATGATGTGTTTAACAGAGAATTCTGTTAAGAAACATGATTCTGTTAATCATGCTTTAAGCATCCATCAACACGTTTAAAAAAAAGATTGATGAAATCTGATTTGCATGTTTGTTTCTTTTTTCCTTTTCTCTTCTTTTTTTGATGTTCTCCACTTCTTAACCCTCTTGTACTCAGTTTCTCTGACTGCAAACTTCCCCTAGATTTCAGATTCTTTTACAGGTTTCAGCCTAAAAATGGGTATGTGTGATTATTAACTTATGGGGAATGTATGTGAACCGCTAGGAGAAAGAAAATTGGCAGAAGAGCATGCACTTCACTTTGAACTCTATTTTGTCTGTCTTAGAGATATAGGTCGTGTCACTGTCACCAAATTGTCACCAGACACGTGAAATTTTATGATGACAATCAAGTTTACAGCATGCAAGCATGCGCAGTCACCATGCTGATGCAGGCTGTTTAGTGTAAGATGAAACCTGAGGCCTACCTGACGTAAACCATCTGCTGCCTGGCAGTACAGGTCCCACTGGTTGTCCCACCAATGTCATACAAAACTTATCACATGTCACACACAATACTATAAAAGAGGGTCAGGTGCGCCCTTTGCAGCTTGTTTTTGTCTTGTATACCTGTTTCTTTCATCAGTAGCAGTCTTAAAAAACAAAGAGGAACAAACAAAACGAAAAAAAACAAGTGGTGTAGCAGTGTCAGGTAACGAGTGAGCCGGCCCAGTGGGTTCCTGAAACGGACGCACCCCTGCCGTGCCGTGTGTCGCGGGCCTCCATTTTGTCTGAAGCGCCGCCAGTCGAACATTGTATTCCGGGTCGCTTTGCACTTCACCGTCTTCTTCAACACTACTACCTACTTCTATATCACTTTCATTCTCCATTTTTCTTTCAAATGTCTCCACTTCTACAATAATTTTATCTAACTCCTTGCGAGTGGTCGACCATCTCGTCGTCGTTCGTAGCAGACGCAAAAGCCGCCATTGTGAAAGTCGGTCAGTTTCCATTCACAAAGTTACTCGCTGCGTTCTGTGCCTATACACACACGGTTCCATCACCCAAAAATAGTGCCAACACATGATTGGGCCATGCCTGAGTCTTCCTAGTTACTGTCTGCGACTGTGTGTGTCTACACACGTGATCACTGCGTGATGGAAAATTCCCACAGAGAGGTCCCGGTACGTCCCGGTACGGGAAGAACAGGTGCCCGACGTTCAGTCCCGGATTCTCCTGTTGCGAGTATAAGAGGGTTAAAGCACATTACAATAGGTTGGAAAAATCGAACATGTGCATAGGTTTCCATGTGTCTGGGTTTGTTTATAGAACTGACAGTAAAATGTTTGTGTTATATTTGTTGTTCTTGTGTCTTTTTTCACTTCTTTTTTTCTATCCACATATCTTCAGGAGTGTGCTTTGTTCCCTGCAAGTGGTTACATTTGTGTTTCTAAGAACAAGACTCCTGTCATGGTAGTGTTTTTAGATCATGGTTGGATCCAAATTATTTCATCTTGTGGTATTGCATCTTCAAGCCTTTGTTATTGCTGTAGTTTCAAAGTTGAGTTTTAAGCAAATGAGACTTAGTTTGAGGATAATGGTAACATTTTCAGTTGTTCAGATGCTTTTCCCGTATTGACTTACTGCACATAATACTTCTTTGCAGTTGTCTTGTGGAGTGAGTGTCTGTGAGGTGGACAGCTGTGATCAAACCACTGGAGCACTCCGTCTGAGTAACATCATCCATCTTGTTGTGGAGGTAAGTGTGTATATGACTTGTACAGCTGGCAAATGATCTCTCTTTTGAAACATGGTTCAACACGTTTTAACTACTTTAGACCATTCCTTGGATGAGAGATTTGGATCCGGTTGTCAGATTATCGAAAAAATAGCAGAAGTGGTCCATTGCCACAGATCAGTTTTCCCATTACATTGACATGATTTGCTTTTTTATTTTTGTACTCCCAGTTCTTATAGAACAGGGAGTACTTTAGAATGGGAACAAAGAAATGCTGTGTGTGTGTGTGTGTGTGTGTGTGTGTGTGTGTGTGTGTGTGTGTGTGTGTGTGTGTGTGTCTGTCTGTCTGTCTGTCTGTCTGTCTGTGTGTCCGTGGTCAAAATGTGTTCCACTCGCTCCAGACAAAACTACTGGGCCGATCTTTCTGAAAATTTATAGGTATGTTCATTATGGGCCACAGATGATGCCCGATGTTTTAGTTTACCGCTATAGCCGTTACTAATGGCTGTAACGGCCAGTAACGGTTTTCTTCTTTACGGAATATCTCAGAAGTACTTGGCCGATCTTTGTAAAAATGAGCAGTTGCGTTCAGTATGGGTCACGGATGATGCCCAATGTTTTAGTTTACCTCGTTATAGCCGTTACTAATGGCTGTAACGGCCTGTAACGGTTTTTCTTCTTTATGGAATATCTCAAAAAGTACATGGCCGATCTTTCTGAAAATTTGTAGGTATGTTCATTATGGGTCACGAATAATGCCCAATGTTTTAGTTTACCGTTATAACTGTTAATAACGGCTGTAACGGCTTGTAACGGTTTTTCTTCTTTATGGAATATCTCAGAAAGTACTTGGCTGATCTTTGTGAAATTAGCAGGTATGTTCATTTTGGGTCACAGATGATACCTGATGTTTTAGTTTGCCCTGTTATAGCTGTTACTAACAGCTGTAACGGCCTTTAACGGGTTTTCTTCTTTATGGAATATCTCAGAAAGTACTTGGCCAATTTATAAGTGGTTTGGATGATCTTGTGACAAAACGGAGCCTCTGTCCATATGCAAGTGATGTAATGCTGAAAATGGATTAAACAAGCGTTAAAAAACCGTTATTCTGCCGTTATTTCTTATATATCGGTGGATTTTAATGAAATTTGGTATATAGAAAGGTTATCACACACAAATGGCATTCTATATGTGACGCGCTCCCACGAAGGGTACACTAAGTCGCTGAGAGCGATTTGGCCTACGGGCTTGAAAAGGTGGTTTGATCTATTTTTATGGATTTTGGGTTTTTCGCATTTTTGGCAACTTTAAACCCTTAAAATTCATATTGTGAAGTCTTATAGCTCAATTCGACCTATAAAGTTACCCCTGTTGCTAAGGGTTTTTCATCAAGATTGCTCTGTCAACTTTAACAGGCATTTCTCAAAATGGCCGCCTTGCTACTAGCTGGATATAAACTACTATAACTTTGGTTTTAATAAACCTAAAACAAAACCAAGCATATCATTGTGAAGCTTAATTTCTCTAGTTTCTGACTGTGCCAAATCTCAAAATCTTCAAAATGACACTTAATGTACCTTTTGTGGGAGCGCATCACATATAGTATTTCAAAATTTGACCGTTAAAAAACGTTATTCTTGACATATTGTCCAATTTGGATGAAATTTGATTTGTACACAGGCTTTAGCCCAGTAAGGACTAAATACCGGTTTTCAAAAGTGTATATCGGTTATATAACCGTTTAACCGTTATTTTGCCGCTGTTTTTTATATATTGGTGGGTTTTTAATGAAATTTTGTACTTAGAAAGGTTATCACACACAAATGGCACTTCCATGTAGTGTTTCAAAATCTGATCGTTAAAACCCGTTTTTCTTGACATATTGTCCAATTTGGATGAAATTTGGTATGTACAACAGGCTTTAGCCCAGTGAGGACTAAAATACCACAAAAGTGTATATCGGTTGTATAACCGTTAAACCATTATTTTGCCGTTATTTTTAATATATTGGTGGGTTTTAATGAAATTTTGTGTATAGAAAGGTCATCACACACAAATGGCACTTCCATGCAGTGTTTCAAAATCTGACCGTTAAAAACCGTTATTCTTGATATATTGTCCGATTTGGATGAAATTTGGTATGTACACAGGCTTTTGACCCAGTGAGGACTAAAATACCAGTTTCAAAAGTGTATAATAATGTCGGTGAAATAACCGTTTAAAACCGTTATTTTGCCTTTATTTCTTATCTCACAAAGCACTTAGCCGATTTATAAGCGGTTTGGAAAACTGGGAGTACGTTTATATGCTTCGCATCTTGTTCTTAATTGTCTTGATTGTTTATGCTAAAAGGAAGTATTTCAGTTCAGTAGTTTCCAAATGGTCTGTGAAATATTCTTTTTATACTAAAAGAAAACTGTTCAGTAATTTCCAGATGATCTGCGCAATTTTTTTTATATTAAAAGGATATAGTTAAGTAATTTCCAGATAGTCTGTGCAATTTTTTTATGTTAAAAGGAAATAGGTAAGTAATTTTCAGATGGTCTGTGCAATTTTTTTTATCCTAAAAGGAAACATTTTAGTTCAGTGATTTCCAGATGGTCTAGCATTTTTTTTTATACTTAAAGAAGTATTTCAGTTCAGTAATTTCCAGATGGTCTATGCAGTTTGTTTATACTAAAAGAAAATATTTCAGTGCAGTAATTTCCAGATGGTCTATGCAGTTTGTTTATACTAAAAGAAAATATTTCAGTGCAGTAATTTCCAGATGGTCTAAACAAGTTTTTTGGGGGAATGAAGTGGACCATAATACTTCTCATTCCGTTAGATAGCATGAATTTGTACTGATGAATTGAACACTGAATGGCCTGTCATTGTGCATGTGCATGTGAAGGCAGGCATGCATGTGTATGTGTTGCTGGTGTTTCCTTACCAAGGAATAGTACTAGATTAAGTGTGTGTGTGTGTGTGTGGTGTGTGTGTGTGTGTGT
Source organism: Conus ventricosus (assembly GCA_018398815.1). Lineage (NCBI taxonomy): Eukaryota > Metazoa > Mollusca > Gastropoda > Neogastropoda > Conidae > Conus > Conus ventricosus. The sequence continues at coordinate 62,266,729 of CM031617.1, read as the reverse complement.
GTGTGTGTGTGTGTGGTTGTAAATGTTTTTTGCCCCACTGTATTAGATTGTGTAGTGTGTGTATGTGTGTGTGTGCGCGCGCGCGCATGTTGTGTGTGTGTGTGTGTGTGGTGTGTGTGTGTGTGTGTGTGTGTGTGTGTGTGTGCTGTGTTTTTGCGTGCTGTTTTTTCTTCCCACTAATGGTTATATTAGACATATGCATCTGGTGGTGGTGTTGTTTATATAGTTTAATTTTGTTTCCTTTCAGTTGACAGTGTGTGTTGTGTGTGTGTGAGTGTGTGTGTGTGTGTGGTGTGAGTTGTGTGTGTGTGTGTGTGTTGTGTGTGTTGTGTGTGTGGTGTGTGTGAAAGAGAGATAGAGAGAATGTGATATAAAAATTGCAATGACAGTTGACAGCATTCACAAAAAGCCAAATTATATACTGATCATCTTTAAATTGCCTGTAATATTACAGATTTCTAGTTCCACATCTTTGATACTGGAGAAGGACAGAGCTCACAGGACGTAGAGATCAAATCCAACATGCCCCCTGCCTTCATCTGCGATTCAACTGCCACTCCTGCGGACTGTTCCCTGGTCATCGAAGGACAGGTGCAATCTCATCCTGATGACCTCCTATGCCTGGGAGGAGGAAAAATCTCTCAATGGTGCTGGGGGTCTTTAGCGATTCCCAGTGCTGCTTTCTGTGGCCTCACTATCACAGTGCAGACTGGATGCAGGTGCAGCTGTTACCTGTGGAAGCCAAGCGGGATGGAGTGGTGGACGGCGATCAGAATCGCCAGCTGGATGTCACTGTCAATGTGACCTCCACCACTGGTCAACTCACTGTGCAGGTCCCTGTGCCACTTTGCAGGTATGGCCAAGAGTGTGAATCAGAGAGAATTGTCGATGGCAGATAGTGTATAAACAGAAAGTTTGTACCTGTCCTGTACATTTATGATTTAAATGCTTTTCAGAAGTCAGTGCGGACTACTAGCTCAGAACATCACAGGTGTGGACCCAGTTTGTGAACCAGCTGGGACACATGTAGTAACATTAACAGCATCACTGAGTCCTGTAGTGAATGGCAGCACAGTATTTATGTGGGCCCTATGATCATACTCTCTTTGTACTGTACGCGAATCTGCTTGTAGATACTACATAGTAGCTACTTGAAATCAAACCCAATTACTATTTGAAACGTAAGCTAGAGCCTTGTAGTTTTCTGATGAGCATTTCCAAATCACCAGTTTTTTGTGTTTTGTTTATATTCATAGTGCCATTGACACCATTCTTAAAGAAAATAATGAATTCCACAAATGTTATCCAGCAGTGACAGATGTTATCACCAATGGGAGTCACAGTGGAATTAATGACAGTGCAAGACCATAGTGTTCTGGATGAAATTGGATAGATCTGTTTCAGGTGTATCTTATGAATGCATGAGCATGTTTGCACTTTGCATCAGTTTTGTATTTTCTAGCGCCTTCTGTGACGGTTTCTCTACACTTAAAAGCTAGCTTCAAAGGTGTTGACAGTTTCTGTTGCATATGTAACAAAGTTTGAATTACATGCAAGTGTAAGCAGAAAATTCACATTGTGATGCCTGGGATATGCTTATCATTCTTCTTGTACTGGACTTTTGGTTACAAATGCAGGGTAGATTCACTTTGCTAAGAAATGGATAATGCTGATTTTGCAGGTGCAAGTTGTTGACAAGGACAGAGTTTCCCAGTGTCTGTCTGTGAATGATCCCACATCACTACCTTTGATGGACGGTAAGACGTCAGTGTTTACAGTCACTATGTTCATAGGATGAGTGTGTGTGTGTGGTGTGTTCTGTGTGTGTGTGTGTGTATGTCTGTATTTCTGTGTTTTCTGTGTGTGCACCTGTGTGTGCATGCATGCATGAATGAGTATGTTTATGTTGTATGTGTATATTTTTGAGTTTACTGTTTGTTTGCATGTGAGTATGCAAATGTGAGTGTATTCAATACTGATTGTCTCTTACTATGTGTATATGTTTATGTGCTTCTATGTGTGCGTGCATGATGGGGAATAGGCTGGGATGGTGTGATTTTTAAATTTATCTTGTAGGTCTGATTCTTTGTCTTTATTTCAATAATGTAAAGGAGGGGGGGGGGGGCAGGACAACAGCCGGAGGAAGAGATTTATATGTTTATCCAATAGGTCTTATTCTTTTCTTTATTTTAGTAATGTATATTAGCTGAAAGGGAAAACTAGAGGGAGGTAGCCAGGGGGGGGGGGGGGGGGGGGGGGGGGGGGGGGGGATGATGATATTTATTCTGTAACCACATTCGTGTCTTTATTCTTTGTTCTGTGGTTTCATTATTTTGTCTTTCTTTAAAAGTGCTTTTTGTAATGTGCATAAAGCTTTACTGTTTAAACAAATGAGTGAGCTGTAAGAAAAGGAGTGTGCTGTAGAGGAGATTCAAAGTCGTTGTTATATAACAGTTGAGAGGGTTGGTGAGGACATGGCTGTGTGGTTAGTGAAATACAAAAACATGTATGTCTTTCATCATATGGACTGCAATCAATAGGTGCAGAAATACTACTTTTCTCCATATATAATATCAAGCAAATATGCACATTTTCTCTTTCACTTACATGCATATATAGAGCACTGCTAACATTCATATCACTCACACACACACACACACACACACACACACACATGCACATGCACATGCATGTGCACATTCAAATACACTGCTATTTTTTTTTCCATATCAAAACCAAGACAGCAGATTATTCAAACTTTTTCATTTTCATTCATTTCATTTTCAGACAGACACATGCACTGGACTGATCAGTTACATAATGGTCATTTTGTGCATGATATTTTTTTCTGATCCTGATGTGCCAATCCCCTGTGATTGGTCTATGATGAGTTTTATGTTATTCACCCTTGTTGTTACATTGTTTATTCAAAATAAAACATTTTTGCTTTCAGATACTACAACAATTTCTTTGAGGGCGAGTTTATCCTGTATCGGCATTGATTCATATGCAGCTGAGGCAAGTACTTTCCAAGCTTATTATCTGTCTCTTCACTCTTAAAGGATTTTGTTTAGAATGACGGGGAAAGGCATATCATTAATTCTGCTAAGGACTAATGAGTCACAGTCAGTCATAAAGCTTTTGTTTTCAACATAACAGCAAGCCACCAGGTAACAGTTATGTAAATCATAGGTCAGTTCGGACATTGTGACACCATAAATAGATGTTGTCACAAACGAGAACAAAACATAATTCGGTTTTGACCAGATGCAAGAAGAGAATGAAAAGAACTGAAAACAGCTGAAAATAAAAAAAACCTGATGTCAAATGTTCTTTACCCAGATATTGGTCAGCCGAAGTTTGGGTCAACAAAATGGATTGATTGATCTCCACAACATCATTTGGTTAAACTGTAGGGAGAGCTGGATGACAAACGGTCATCAGAGCAAAAGCACCTGTCATGCAGAGGTCTGGCATTTTCTAGGTCGTAACTCCTGAACACCTTTCTGTTTTCACCTTTTCTTTGTTGCAATCTGGCTTGGATTCTGCAGTTCCATTATAGTCATGCAGTGCAGTGCCAAGTCATCTTGTGAAAGATGTCTTAAATTCTTAGCTGTCCCATACCTGTCGCAAGTTTTAAGTGTAAGCCTAATGAACCTAGGCATTCAGTTGATCCCAAAGGGGATTTTCAGTCCACCGTTTTAGGCCAACTGTACTGAGCTTGTCACTAATGAACAGCACTGGCTGGTGGCCTGTGTTCAATGACTAGCCTACTTTTAAACTGCAATCTCAAACAGTATAACTCACCCAGGCTTATATTGATTTCTGTGCTTCCTTCTGATCCCGATCCGAGCCTTCTACAGAAAGTGTGCTTGTGCG
>CM031617.1:62241626-62255516 GCA_018398815.1 Conus ventricosus | reverse complement strand
TCTGCAAAGCTCGCAAAAAATCGCCGTGATCTCGAGATCTTGACGCTAGTGTGCAAGGGGCCTATAATGAATAAATTGAGACGTATCTTTGGCTGGAAAATGTGTCTGTTGTTCTTTTAAAATGGAGCAGAACAATAAGTTTTGCTGAAATAATGTAGACCTTGGTCTGGGACTGCTCATTGGAAATCATGTTGTTTCAGGTGACGAACTGCCCATACTATCAGCCAACCCTGAGGCAAGCGTTGAGAAGGACCCAGCGGGGGGAGCACAGGACTACACACTCCGCTGTAGCTGGGCTGCTGTGGAGTTCAATGCCACCCTTCAGTACCAAGTGGAATGGCTCATCGACAGTCGGGTGGTGGAGGTGAACCAGTTGGATCAAAAACAACCAAGAGGCCTTCATGAACCGTTCTGCCCTCACTGCTCTACCCTATGGCTCCAAGGTGTGCAGAAATGTTGTAGCACGTTCGTTTCTTTTCTTTTCTTTTGTTGAATATATCTGATGTGTTTAACAGAGAATTCTGTTAAGAAACATGATTCTGTTAATCAAGCTTTAAGCATCCATCAACACGTTTAAAAAAAGATTGATGAAATCTGATTTGCATGTTTGTTTCTTTTTTTCCTTTTCTCTTCTTTTTTTGATGTTCTCCACTTCTTAAAGCACATTACAATAGGTTGGAAAAATCGAACATGTGCATAGGTTTCCATGTGTCTGGGTTTGTTTATAGAACTGACAGTAAAATGTTTGTGTTATATTTGTTGTTCTTGTGTCTTTTTTCACTTCTTTTTTTCTATCCACATATCTTCAGGAGTGTGCTTTGTTCCCTGCAAGTGGTCACATTTGTGTTTCTAAGAACAAGACTCCTGTCATGGTAGTGTTTTTAGATCATGGTTGGATCCAAATTATTTCATCTTGTGGTATTGCATCGTCAAGCCTTTGTTATTGCTGTAGTTTCAAAGTTGAGTTTTAAGCAAATGAGACTTAGTTTGAGGATAATGGTAACATTTTCAGTTGTTCAGATGCTTTTCCAGTATTGACTTACTGCACATAATACTTCTTTGCAGTTGTCTTGTGGAGTGAGTGTCTGTGAGGTGGACAGCTGTGATCAAACCACTGGAGCACTCCGTCTGAGTAACATCATCCATCTTGTTGTGGAGGTAAGTGTGTATATGACTTGTACAGCTGGCAAATGATCTCTCTTTTGAAACATGGTTCAACATTTTTTTAACTACTTAGACCATTCCTTGGATGAGAAATATTGGATCCGGTTTCCAGAGTATCGAAAAATAGCAGAAGTGGTCCATTGCTACAGATCAGTTTTTCCATTATATTTACATGATTTGCTTTTTTGTTTTTTTAACTGTCTTGATTGTTTATACTAAAAGGAAGTATTTCAGTTCAGTAGTTTCCACATGGTCTGTGCAATATTCTTTTTATACTAAAAGAAAACTGTTCAGTAACTTCCAGATGATCTGCGCAATTTTTTTTTTATATTAAAAGGATATAGTTAAGTAATTTCCAGATGGTCTGTGCAATTTTTTTTATATTAAAAGGATATAGTTAAGTAATTTCCAGATGGTCTGTGCAATTTTTTTTATCCTAAAAGGAAACATTTTAGTTCAGTGATTTCCAGATGGTCTACGCATTTTGTTTTTATACTTAAAGGAAATATTTCAGTTCAGTAATTTCCAGATGGTCTATGCAGTTTGTTTATACTAAAAGAAAATATTTCAGTGCAGTAATTTCCAGATGGTCTAAACAAGTTTTTTTGGGGAATGAAGTGGACCATAATACTTCTCATTCCGTTAGATAGCATGAATTTGTACTGATGAGATGAACACTGAATGGCCTGTCATTGTGCATGTGCATGTGAATGCAGGTGTGCATGTGTATGTGTTGCTGGTGTTTCTTACCAAGGAATGATACTAGTTAAGTGTGTGAGTGTGTGTGTGTGTGTGTGTGTGTGTGTGTGTGTGTGGTTGTAAATGTTTTTTGCCCCACTGTATTAGATTGTGTATGTGTGTGTGTGTGTGTGTGTGTGTGTGTGTGTGTGTGTGTGTGTGCTGTGTTTTTGCGTGCTGTTGTTTTCTTCCACTAATGGTGTATTAGACATATGCATCTGGTGGTGGTGTTGTTTATATAGTTAATTTTGTTTCTTTCAGTTGACAGTGTGTGTGTGTGTGTGTGTGTGTGTGTGTGTGTGTGAGTGTGTGTGTGTGTGTGTGTGTGGTGTGTGTGGTGTGTGTGTGTGTGTGTGAAAGAGAGAGAGAGAATGAGTGATATAAAAATTGCAATGACAGTTGACAGACATTCACAAAAAGCCAAATTATATAATGATCATCTTTAAATTGCCTGTAATATTACAGATTTCTAGTTCCACATCTTTGATACTGGAGGAAGGACAGAGCTCACAGGACGTAGAGATCAAATCCAACATGCCCCCTGCCTTCATCTGCGATTCAACTGCCACTCCTGCGGACTGTTCCCTGGTCATCGAAGGACAGGTGCAATCTCATCTGATGACCTCCTATGCCTGGGAGGAGGAAAAATCTCTCAGATTGTGCTGGGGTCTTTAGCGACTCCCAGTGCTGCTTTCTGTGGCCTCACTATCACGGTGCAGAACTGGATGCAGGTGCAGCTGTTACCTGTGGAAGCCAAGCGGGATGGAGTGGTGGACGGCGATCAGAATCGCCAGCTGGATGTCACTGTCAATGTGACTCCACCACTGGTCAACTCACTGTGCAGGTCCCTGTTGCCACTTTGCAGGTATGGCCAAGAGTGTGAATCAGAGAGAATTGTCGATGCACAGATAGTGTTATAAACAGAAAGTTTTGTACCTGTCCTTGTACATTTATGATTTAAATGCTTTTCAGAGTCAGTGCGGACTACTAGCTCAGACATCACAGCTGGGACACATGTAGTAACATTAACAGCATCAGCTGAGTCCCATAGTGAATGGCAGCACAGTATTTATGTGGGCTCTATGATCATACTCTCTTTGTACTGTACGCTAATCTGCTTGTAAATACTACAGAGTGGCTACTAGAAATCAAACCCAGTTACTATTTGAAACGTAAGCTAGAGCCTTGTAGTTTTCTGATGAGCATTTCCAAATCATCCAGTTTTTGTGTGTGTTTGTTTATATTCCTAGTGCCATTGACACCATTCTTAAAGGAAATAATGAATTCCACAAATGTTATTCCAGCAGTGACAGTGTCATCACCAATGGGAGTCACAGTGGAATTAATGACAGTGCAAGACCATAGAGTTCTAGATGAAATTGGATTGATCTGTTTCATGGTGTATCTTATGAATGCATGAGCATGTTAGCATTTAACATCAGTTTTGTATTTTCTAGCACTTTCTGTGACAGTCCTACACTTAAAAGCTAGCTTCAAAAGGTGTTGTCAGTTTCTGTTGCATATGTAACAAAGTTTGAATTACATGCAAATGTAAGCAGAAAATTCACATTGTGATGCCTGGGATATGCTTTTCATTCTTCTTGTACTGGACTTTGGTTACAAATGCAGGGTAGATTCACTTTGCTAAGAAATGGATAATGCTGATTTTGCAGGTGCAAGTTGTTGACAAGGACAGAGTTTCCCAGTGTCTCTCTGTGAATGATCCTCACATCACTACCTTTGATGGACGGTAAGATGTCACTGTTTACAGTCACTATGTTCATAGGATGAGTGTGTGTGTGTGTGTGTGTGTGTGTGTGTGTGTGTGTGTGTGTGTGTGTGTTTCTGTGTTTCTGTGTTTCTGTGTGTGCACCTGTGTGTGCATGCATGCAGGAATGAGTATGTTTATGTGTGTATGTGTGTATATTTTTGAGTTTACTGTTTGTTTGCATGTGAGTATGCAAATGTGAGTGTATTCAATACCGATTGTCTCTTACTATGTGTATATGTTTATGAGCTTCTATGTGTGCGTGCATGAGTGGGGGGTAGGCTGGGATGGTGTGATTTTTAAATTTATCTTGTAGGACTGATTCTTTGTCTTTATTTCAATAATGTAGGAGGGGGGGGGGGGGGGGGGGGGGGGGACAACAGCCGGAGGAAGAGATTTTTATGTTTATCCAATAGGTCTTATTCTTTTCTTTATTTTAGTAATGTATATTAGCTGAAAGGGAAAACTAGAGGGAGGTAGCTAGGGGGGAGAGATTTTATGATTTATTCTATACCACATTTTGTCTTTATTCTTTTGTTCTGTGGTTTCATTATTTTGTCTTTCTTTAAAAGTGCTTTTTGTAATGTGCATAAAGCTTTACAGTTAAACAAAGGAGTGAGCTGTAGAAAAAGGAGTGTGCTGTCGAAGAGATTCAAAGTCGTTATTATATAACAGTTGAGAGGGTTGGTGAGGACATGGCTGTGTGGTTTAGTGAAATACAAAAACATGTATGTCTTTCATCATTATGGACTGCAATCAATAGGTGCAGAAATACTACTTTTCTCCATATATAATATCAAGCATATGCACATGTTCTCTTTCACTTACATGCATATATAGAGCACTGCTAACATTCATATCACTCACACACACACACACACACACACACACACACACACACACACATGCACATGCATGTGCACATTCAGATACACTGCTATTTTTTCCATATCAAAACCAAGACAGCAGATTATTCAAACTTTTGATTTTCATTCATTTCATTTTCAGACAGACACATGCACTGGATTGATCAGTTACATAATGGTCATTTTGTGCATGATATTTTTTTCTGATCCTGATGTGCCAATCCCCTGTGATTGGTCTATGATGAGTTTTATGTTATTCACCCTTGTTGTTTACATTGTTTATCAAAATAAAACATTTTTGCTTTCAGATACTACAACAATTTCTTTGAGGGCGAGTTTATCCTGTATCAGCATGATTCATATGCAGCTGAGGTAAGTACTTTCCAAGCTTATTATCTGTCTCTTCACTCTTGAAGGATTTTGTTTAGAATGACGGGGAAAGGCATATCATTAATTCTGCTAAGGACTATGAGTCACAGTCAGTCATAAAGCTTTTGTTTTAAACATAACAGCAAGCCACCAGGTGACAGTTATGTAAATCAATAGGTAGTTCGGACATTGTGACACCATAAATAGATGTTGTCACAAACGAGAACAAAACATAATTCGTGTTTTGACCAGATGCGAGAAGAGAATGAAAAGAACTGAAAACAGCTGAAAATAAAAAAACCTGATGTCAAATGTTCTTTACCCAGATAGTGGTCAGCCGAAGTTTGGTGTTCTTTACCCAGATAGTGGTCAGCCGAAGTTTGGTGTTCTTTACCCAGATAGTGGTCAGCCGAAGTTTGGGTCAACAAAATGGATTGATGTCAAATGTTCTTTACCCAGATAGTGGTCAGCCGAAGTTTGGGTCAACAAAATGGATTGATGTCAAATGTTCTTTACCCAGATAGTGGTCAGCCGAAGTTTGGGTCAACAAAATGGATTGATGTCAAATGTTCTTTACCCAGATAGTGGTCAGCCGAAGTTTGGGTCAACAAAATGGATTGATGTCTGTAGCATGTGGTGACGTGCACATAGGCACGTCGCTATCTGCCGTGCACATAGTCACACATGATGTATCGCGCATGCGCTGAAAGCGTTCGTGTTTGGTTGGAAAACAACTCACCCCAGCTTGTCCAGAATGAGAATATACTAGATCACAAAACAACATAGTGTTCCTGCGTATTGCCTGGTTTGAGTACGCAAGAAATGTTACATGGTGGCAGCGGTAAACAGCAGTAAACAGCGGCGAACAGTGGTAAAAAAGTGTCATGCATAGAAAGTAGAATTAATGACTGTGAAAACGGTGCACTGTGATTGTGAAGGTACGTACTTTTATCTCAGTTAGTCAGTATCTGATCGACATAGCATTGTCTGGAGCAGCATTTGCATTCATGTCTTTCAAACCGCCTTCAGCGTTCGACTTTTCTGCGCCAGAGCAGTGGCCAACATGGCGACAGCGCTTCCAAAGATATCATACTTGTGCTGAACTTTCAAAGAAATCATTTGATATTCAAGTATCATCCCTGATATATAGCATGGGACCAGAGGCAAAAAAAATTTACGCAACTTTTGAAATTACTGTGAATACAACTTTTGATAATGTGATCAAACTTTTCAATGAACATTTCACACCAAAGGTGAATGTAATTCACGAGCGTGCAGTTTTTCACCAACGTACTCAACAACAGGAGAAAACGTAGAGACCTACATTCGTGTTCTCTACGATCTCGCAGAACACGCAGAATTTCAAGAAAAGGAATCAGCTATTCGTGACAGGCTTGTTGTAGGCTTACTAGATAGGGAGCTATCAGAAAAGTTACAACTTCAAGCCACACTGACACTCAAAGAGGCTACTCAGATAGCACGTCAGCATGAACTAGTAAAGCAGCAGTTGTCTGCTCAGCGCTCATCATCTTCACACGTAGATGCAGTCCACGGACAGCGTGGTTCTAGGCGAGGTGGTCATGGTGGTTACCAGGGCAGCGCCCATGGCAACACTGGTCGGCCTCAACACGGCAGCAACACACAAAGTAGAACAATGCGTGGCAAACATATAGGCTATCCTGGTCATCACTCTGCTTCACGGGGAGGCAGAGGAGGTGGATACAGTAACAAATGCAACAGATGTGGTAGGGATTCTCATCAAGGAAATGACTGTCCAGCAAAAGGAAAAACGTGTCGCAGTTGTGGAAAACTGAATCATTTCTCTGTTGTGTGTCGCAGTAGACCAAAACAAACTGACACAGTAGAGGAGGCAACGTCTGACAACACATTCTTCTTGGGAGCTGTAGAAAACCAATATTCCCCATGGTATGCAAAACTTGACATTTGTGATTCAGTCTGTCAATTCAAGATTGACACAGGAGCAGACATTTCCATTATGTCACGTAGCCAGTATGACAAGCTTCATTTGGCACCACCACTCACCCCAACAAAAGCTGTCTTGAAGTCACCAGGTGGTGTTCTAAAAACAGTAGGCCAGTTCAAAGCCCAAGCCAAGCTGCATGGTACAGACAACCCTTTGTCTCTGAATATCGTCGTTGTCAACAGTGAGCTGGATAATCTCTTGAGTCGGAGTGCGTCTCTTGCGCTCAACCTCATCAAGCGTGTAGAGAGTGTGGAACAAGGAGTGTTTCAAAACATACTGGATGGACCGCCCGTTGATTGCCAACCCTGTGAAGATACGGTTGAAGGAAGGTGCACAGCCTTATAGTATAGCAGCTGCACGACGCGTTCCAATTCCTCTCCTCGAGAAAGTGAAAGCGGAGCTGGAACAGATGGAGAAACAAGGAATCATTGAGGAAATCACAACCCCAACCGACTGGTGTGCACCAATGGTACCAGTCCAGAAGAAGAATGGCAGAATACGTATCTGTACAGACTTCAAGAAATTAAATGAAGCAGTGAAACGAGAGAGGTACATCTACCAACGATGGATGACCTACTTCACAAGCTCAGTGGCTCAAAGGTGTTCAGTAACTTGATGCCACTTCAGGATTCTGGCAACTACCACTCGACAGTGAGACTGCAAAACTCACTACATTCATCACCCCGAGCGGCAGATTCTTCTACAAGAGACCCCCTTTGGAATTTCCTCAGCTCCAGAAATATTCCAAAGAACTGTAGAAGGGATCCTGGGAGGCATGCAGAATGTTTTGTGTTACTTCGACGACATCCTCGTCTTCAGTGAGGACACAAATACACACGAGAAACACCTGGACGATGTTCTACAGAAACTTCACTCTCATCATCTGAAACTGAACAAAGAGAAGTCAGAACTGAGAAAGTCTGAGATAGAATTCTTGGGTCACCTGATCAGTGGGAATGGAGTGAAACCTGATCCAGCAAAGATAGCAGCACTCATGGACATGCCTGACCCAAAGAATGTTCAGGAACTGCAAAGAATGTTGGGCCTGATCAACTTCCTGGGCAGATACATCCCAGATCTGTCCTCAACACTGCGTCCAGTCACCCAGCTGTTGGAGAAAGACCGGGTGTGGACGTGGGGTGGACCACAGCGAGAAGCCCTACATAAGGTGAAGACGGCACTGACTTCAGCACCAGTCCTTGCTTTCTTCGATCTCACCAAGCCAACAACAGTCAGCAGCGATGCCAGCAGTTACGGTATCGGAGGTGTTCTACTCCAAGAACATGATGGAGTTCAGAAGCCTGTAGCCTACTGCTCACGCACCCTGACGCCAGCAGAACGTTCATACGCGCAAATAGAAAAGGAGTGTCTAGCTGCTGTCTGGTCATGTGAAAAGTTCTCACGGTACCTTGTGGGTCTTGAATCTTTCACACTCCAAACTGACCACAAGCCCTTGTCCCCTTGATCAACACAAAGGACCTCCAAGACACACCCTTGCGTTGTCAACGTCTTCTCATGAGGCTGATGAGGTTCAGTCCTCATGCGGTCTACGCTCCTGGCAAAGACCTTGTAATAGCTGACACATTGTCTCGCGGCCCCTTACCTCACGAGTCTCAGCAGGATGACTTTCAGCAAGTTCGACAAGACGTCGAAGCTCACATAGATCTCATCAAGTCAACTTGGCCAGTAACAGACAAGCGCCTGGAAGAGATCAGCCCAGAGACAAGTCAGGACAGAGTGCTTAGCGCAGCAATGCAATACACGGCAACAGGATGGCCAGCTTACCAGACTGACGTAGGCCCAGAACTCCAAGAAACTTTATGCTGTGAGGAACGAACTAAGTGTTCACAATGGCCTACTAATCAAAGCAAACCGGATTGTCATACCGACTTCGCTGCGTGCCGGGGTCCTTGACCTCATCCACGCAGGGCATCTCGGTATTCAGAAATGTCGAGAAAGAGCAAGCTCATCAGTCTGGTGGCCTGGACTTAACAAAGAAATTGTGAACAAAGTCCAGCAATGTGCTCATTGTGAACTCAAACAACCATCGCAAAGAAGTGAACCACTCCAGCCTACCCCTCTCCCAGAACGACCATTCCAGATGGTAGGAACTGACATCTGTGAGGTGAAAGGACAACAGTATTTAGTCTTAATCGACTATTTCTCCAGGTACATTGAAATCGCACATCTTCCAAGTGTGACATCATTAACTGTCATTGCCAGATTAAAGAACATATTTGCCCATCATGGCATTCCAGAGACTGTCGTATCTGACAATGGGAGACAGTTTACGTCATCTGATTTCCAAACGTTCGCAAAACAGTGGAACTTCACACACCTCACTAGCAGTCCTTACTTTCCTATATCCAATGGGGAAGCAGAGAGAGCAGTTCAAACAGCAAAACGGATCCTGGAGCAAGAGGACTCATTCATGGCTCTCTTGACATATCGTGCAACGCCTACGGGTCCAACACGAGTGAGTCCAGCGGAGCTCGCCATGGGACGTCGACTGAGGACGACACTGCCCACCCTGCAGACAAATCTTGATCCTCAGCAGTACGACAGAGATGTCATTAAGGAAAACGATGAAAGGGCAAAGATGAACAACAAGACTTACTTTGACAGACGACACGGAGCACAGACACTGCCAGAGCTCTGTGCAGGCGACCCAGTCTTGCAGAAGTTGACCATGAGTCCAAGTGGTCTAAACCAGCAACAGTTGTGAGCCAGGTTGCACCTCGCTCATACTTGGTGCAGACCGAGTCAGGTGCACAGTACAGGCGAAACCGCAGACACCTTCGCCTGTCCCAGTCCTTTCCTGTGACCTTGAGTCCCAGAGGTGACATTCCCCTTCCAGTCCTATGTCACCCAGTCCCCAGTATCCTGCCTACCAATCCCCTGACCCTGGCCCTAGCCCCAGCTTGCAGAGGTATCCAGGTAGCCCTGTCCCAGGACGACCCCAGGCTGACCAGATGCCGTTCCAGCCTGGTTCACCTTCACCTCCTGCCCGGAGTACCAGCCAGCCCAATCCAGCAGTCCAGACTACCCAGCCAGAGGGGTCAACGGACCTCGCCAGTGGGTCCAGTCCGAGCAACCAAGAGCGGGCGTGCAGTCATCGTCCTGCTCGTTACAGAGACTAGTGCAATGTTAACCAATGTACAAGACTTCTCCCTCTCGGTTATTCAGTGACTCTAATACGTAATTGTTGGCACATTTCGAGAGTGCACTTTTGTCCATCTTCAGGGGGAGATGTAGCATGTGGTGACCGTGCACATAGGCACGTCGCTATCTGCCGTGCACATAGTCACACATGATGTATCGCGCATGCGCTGAAAGCGTTCGTGTTTGGTTGGAAAACAACTCACCCCAGCTTGTCCAGAATGAGAATATACTAGATCACAAAACAACATAGTGTTCCTGCGTATTGCCTGGTTTGAGTACGCAAGAAATGTTACAATGTCAAATGTTCTTACCCAGATAGTGGTCAGCCGAAGTTTGGGTCAACAAAATGGATTGATGTCAAATGTTCTTTACCCAGATAGTGGTCAGCCGAAGTTTGGGTCAACAAAATGGATTGATGTCAAATGTTCTTTACCCAGATAGTGGTCAGCCGAAGTTTGGGTCAACAAAATGGATTGATGTCAAATGTTCTTTACCCAGATAGTGGTCAGCCGAAGTTTGGGTCAACAAATGGATTGATGTCAAATGTTCTTTACCCAGATAGTGGTCAGCCGAAGTTTGGGTCAACAAAATGGATTGATTGATCTCCACAACATCATTTGGTTAAACTGTAGGGCGAGCTGGATGACAAACGGTCATCAGAGCAAAAGCACCTGTCATGCAAGTGCTTCAGCCCTGAACTTCTTGCACTCTACAGAGGTCTGGCCTTTTCTAGGTGTAACTCCTGAATATCTTTCTGTTTTCACCTTTTCTTTGTTGCAATCGGGATTGAATTCTGCAGTTCCATTATAGTCATGCAGTGCAGTGCCAAGTCATCTTGTGAAAGATGTCTTAAATTCTTAGCTGTCCGATACCTGTCGCAAGTTTTTAAGTGTAAGCCTAATGAACTCTAGGCATTCAGTTGATCCCAAAGGGGATTTTCAGTCTACTCCGTTTTAGGCCAACTGTACTGAGCTTGTCACTAATGAACAGCACTGGCTGGTGGCCTGTGTTTCAATGACTTGCCTACTTTTAACTGCAATCTCAAACAGTATAACTCACCCAGGCTTCATATTGATTTCTGTGGTTCCTTCTGATCGATCCGAGCCTTCTACAGAAAGTGTGCTGGCGGTGTGGCATCGTGTAACACAGCAGTCCTGGTGCGTATGGACAATGACGTCTTGCTGATCGACAGAGGAGGAGCCAAAACTAACGACCCCAAAGTTCCTCTCACCCTGCGTCTATACCAGTCTGGTCGGCTGACACCAGGGTTTGCCCTGCGTCGCATTGCTGGAGGACTTAAGTATGAGGTGTGTCTGGTGATAGTTTGAAAAGATATTTGGACAGCTTTTCAGATGAAACTGTTATGATTGCATTTTATGTTTCTTAGAACTGGGATAGGATAGTTTTTGCATGGTTTGTATTTAGTTGGGTTGACATTTGGCATTAATACATCTCTTATAAGACTGAAAGTTGCAATACACACACACACACACACACACACACCACACACCACCACACACACACACACACACACACACAGTGCTGTGCATATGTTGAAACAATTGCAGTTTGTCAAAGAGAAAAGATTAGATATTCACTACTTAGATAGATAACTGGTGTGGTGTTGTGTGGGTGTGGTTTAGTGGTAATTTTGACAGATTTAACATGTTTTTAGACCAATTCGTATTAGACACTAACTAATGCATATTTATATTACAACACTTATGCCAGCTTTAATTAGTGAGATTGGAAAAGATATACCACACTGTAATTATGTTATGGAGATATGCTGTGGATTGGAAGGGCTGGTAATAGGGCACAGTGTTACACGTAGAATTTTAGCCAAAGTCTTAGTCAACGAAATGAATTAAAAATAATTTATGTTGAAAGTAATTATGTTAGTGATAAATACTGGCACGTTTTTGAAATGAGTGTACAGGGCCAGTTGAATCAACTTTGGGCCCGTGATTGCATCACAATAATCAGAAATCTTGATCCAAGTAACATTAAATATTCATGTTGTTAAACAGATATGTCGTACATGCCACTGCAACTGTGCTGGTGTTCTCTTTGTACTGTTTCTGAATTTCTCTGTCACTTGTGATTCAATAAAAGCAATGAAATCTATGTCCTATAATTATGCTCCATTTTGGTTAGTTCATAATTCACTTCAAAAATTGGTCCTGTCGGTAATGTACTGATTAAAGGATATATTGGAAAATTTTTCTTTTTTTTAGCTACATAAACTCCACTATTTTCTTCTGATTTTGTTAAAATCATTCATCTAATGTGTATAATGGAAAATCTATTATGGTTTAGTCATTATCTCCATCTCAGATTTACGTCCTGGTGCAAAATACTGCTAAAGGAGTATAATGGAAAATCATTTTTTGAGAACACAATACCTCTATTATTTGACTTGAGAATAAAAGAAGTATTGCTTCTATGATGTAAAGTTGATCATGAGAAATGTGGTTCCTGATAGAAACAAGGACTGATGAGAGCATGCATGTAAAAAGAAAAAAGAAATTGGCGAGAAAAAAAAAAAGAAATAAAAAACAAACCTAACAAAAGTGACACCCCTCACCCGTAAAGTTGGGTAAATGAGTATGATGATTCAGCTTGAAATTGAAGTGCATGCTTTCTTTTTTGCAGGGCTGTGTGGTAAATACGATGACATTGTGGACAATGACCTGATGAAAAAAGATGGAGAACTGTATGAAGGCAGAGGTCTACGTCCAGATCCCTTCAGTCTGTCTTGGAGGTTGGTTTGATTATGATAACTATTGTTACAGGTTTTTCTTCTTTTGTCTGCAGTTTATCATAATGCTTTTAGTAGTATTTATGTGCAATCATTGTGATTATGAGTTTATCCATTTTCCCTGTATCCCTCACTGATGCTCAGCGTTTACAGCTGTGAACTCTAACCACCTGCTTTTATGCGCACAGTCATCCCACAGTAGGTGACTAAGCTCAAATTATGATGAAGTATCTACTTGCATATGCCATTTTTTTCTTTTTTTTTCCACAGATTATCAGAAAGATAGAAACTATGAAATGCTGTACATAACGACAGAGAAAAATCTGAATACTTCATGTTGACAATCTGCTAAGTGTCACACAAATTCCTCCTTTCCAACCATTAAGAAACATTCCTCTTGTTTTTTCATGGTGTTACAGTCAGACAAAATCCACTCTTTGTTGTTGTTGCAGAGTGCCCCAGAATTGAGACTCTCTACAATGGTTTCTGCGGTTCAGACGCTGACATGACTAGGTGGTGGTCACGTTCTGTGACTGCCCTGAGGTCGGAGACAGTGTGTGTGGTGAGAGGCTGGACCTGAACCCTTGTGAACGTGCTGACAACAAGATGAGCTTCTGGCAAGGTCAGACACCTGTTCACTGGCAAATGGTTAACACGGCAAACATTCATTTGACGACCAGGACCAGACAAACATTACTTGAAGACTAAGACTTGTTGATGTAAATCTGCTGCATGATTGCTTTTTTGGTTTGGATGGGTGCTTAGCAAGAAAAGTGACTGAAAAGGGGACTATATCATCAGGTTTCACTACCATTAGGTCCCGGTGCCCATCTGCCTGCAAGAAGAGTTTGCCTGAAGAAACAGTTGTTTACACAAAGAAATGAGATGTCAGCTTTTTACTGTGCTGTGAACAGACTGCTAAATGACCTGTTGAATGCAAGTTGTCAATGAGACAGATCTGACATTCAGAAAAGGACAAATGTTATGTTGTGGGTATTGCAGCGTGCGCTTGGCACATGTGTGAGTGGTGTTTTTTTGACTGACGATCTTTATCAGAAGACTGTAAGACATACAAATC
>CM031617.1:62189126-62236626 GCA_018398815.1 Conus ventricosus | reverse complement strand
TCTGCTTTTTTTTTAATTCCTGTTTTTATGCCTTTGTTTATAAGCCTTTTTCTTACACTGTTACACACTGTTACATACTTATATCTTCTATTTAAACATTTGCTGGACTGTCAACAAAGTATTTAAATCTTTCAGTGAGTTCATAAGAGATGAAAAAAATGTGTGGGTTAAATTACTTGTGAAGATTTCTACGAAGATGGATCATTGTGACGATACGCCATCACTCATGTTGTCCTGGCAGATCGAGGAAGGCGGACAGTACACACCGACTGGAGAATCTGTCACTGTGAAGGGAGACTACTTCTCCTTCAGTGAAGGACCTGCCGACCCCCTACTGTTGGCGTTACCTGGTAGCTGTGTCCAATAATGGAGTCAACATCAGTCAAGAGCTGCTGTTCACTGTCTTCAGGTCACCTTGCCAGGACTGTGCACCGACTGGTGTCTGCACATTCACGGTATGTCAGTGGTTACACTATGTCATACATGATTCTTGAAACTTTTTTTTTCTGGCCAAATTAAGCATGCGGTACACTATTTCCTACATTTCACACCAGACATTCTTTTGTAAGGAATAAGTTTCAAAACTATTTCAGACATGCTTCTCATTTCATAGGTGTTGTTTTGTTTGGTGAAGTCATTATATTCCTCGGAATTTGCATCATGTATCAGGGAGTGGCTCGGCAGACTGTCATGTCATTGTACCTTGCTTAAAATTCAATTAAAATATTAGAACTGGACAGCCTGTCTCAAATCCTTAAATAGCTAACCTACCCCATACTGTCTGATTCGTTCCTTCATTTTCTCTGTATATAGGCTGTTGGTATAGGTTACAAGAAAAATTCTGAGAAAAAAAAGAATGCAAGCACCTACAAACTCAAAATGTTGTGGTAATTTGAAGAATAGTTAAAAAATTTTAAAAGTAGAAGAATTTCTTTATTTCTTAAATGAGGCGGGGGGTTCCTCATACCGTAGAGATTTGACTTGTATGGTCTTTTGCAGCAGTGGACACTTCCAGATTGTAAAAAGGGAGTGGGCAAATTAGTATGATTGTGGATATCCACACTGTTTTCTTCAATCTGTTGTAAATCTTAGTACTCACCAAAGTTGAGGGAGTTGACGTCTTGTTGAGCAAGCAAGAAGGCACTGGGCAACTGTGCATTCACACACATAGTAATGAAATAAAAGCATTCACAGCCAGTTGGAAAGTATGGTTGCACTACAGGATGGCTGTAGAACAGAGGCTTACTGCTTAGGTTTGCAAAAGAAAGGGGAAAAAAAGCCTTTATCCTGTGATCAACGAAGGTTGACACCCGACATATACAATGGTGTATATGGTAATGAAAGTCTAAACCTGCTGCACCATTGCCACAGGTATTGACTTTGAAACACTCTGTATGTGAAAACATACTTGATATTCCCATTGCTATAAATTTTGCATGTTCTTTGAAATGTGTATTTCACCTGAAAACTCATGTGACAAAGACTTTATAGTCAGCGTTTGTGTATGTATATGTATTTTATATGTGTGTGTGTGTGTGTGTGTGTGTGTGTTGTGTGTGATTTATTTGGGCTTGGTTTGTTTTCTCTGTCAACAAATTCAACAGTGTTTGTTTAAGACCATGGTTGGTACTTTGTTGTTTTCTGCCCACTGTGTTTCTATCTTTTCCTAGTTTTCTTTGCATTACTTGAACAATTGACAGCTCACTGTTTTGAATCTTCACATTCATCATGTGAAATCTATAGGCTTTGCTAGTGACAACTCAAGAATATATACAATGAAATCTTTTTGTGGGAACCCATCTTCTGGAACCTTTTATTTTTGTCTTATTGGATTTACCTCGCATCAAAAACTTCTTTCTTTTGATTGTTTCTAGAGACTGACATTAGAAGGTTGTATATACTTTGAATGTGGGCAAATGATTCCATGAAAAATTGATATTGTTTACCTCCTTTTCTGATTGAACAGCCTGAAACTTGCTTCATCAACAACACATGCTACAGCTATGGTGACATCAACCCTGACAATGAGACTCTGGTCTGTGACTCCTACCAGGACTATTACCAGTGGAGTGAGCTCAAGGGTGAGCAGCTGTGTAGAGTTGATATAGTATTCATGTTACCTACAGTCATGAAACCCACACACATGCATGCACACACGCACATGCGCGCACGGGTGCGCACACACACACAATGCATGCACACACGCGTGCGCACACACACACATGCACACAACGTGCTGTAATTGTTTGCATGTTGCTAATTCATTGAACCACTTCATACAATTGTGACCTCTTTAGAGTAATGGTAAAGGCACTGAGAGGGGAGGAACGGGTGAGATGGAGTTGACGACATAATAAATTCGCTATTTTTGTAAACCAATACCTGAACATTTTTTAAATGGGATGTGCAGATTACCCCTACATAGAGGGACAGCCTGAACTGTCAACTCGTTACAATGAAACCACCAACGAGTTCATTTTTGTCTGTGAGTATACAACAACAGCTCGTGATGGTGTCACCTACTTTATCTCATGGCAACACGGCAATCGGTCTGATGGGAAAAGGAGGTTGTGGATGATGGTACGGAGGAGCTGAACATCCAGAATGCAGCAGGATTCAAGTATGGGTCTCAGGTAATTCCTCTCTCTCTTTTTTTTTTTTTTGGTTGTTTTCTTTCATGATTTTCTGTTCTCTGAATTTCTCTCTCTTTGTGTTTCTGCCTGTATTGAAATGCCCTTTTGTTTCTACTGTTTCTTGTGATAAAGACAGGGTGTGGGAGGGGAAGGGTAAAGGGAGGGAGGAATGGGGGGTCAGGGTGGAAAGGAAGGATTTCATGTGAATTTGTCTGAAAATTTTACCTGTTTACCTCACTCTCTCTACCTTGCTCTGCACCCTTTCCATTCTGTATGTTCTAGTTTTTGGAAGTCACATTTGAAACTTCTTATTGATAAATAATGACAATTTATAATGAACATTTGCATTTCTAATGGTATTCTTTTACAATCTTTAAGCACTATTAAAAGTCAGATGAAGTTGATTGTTGATGCACTGTTTTCAATACACTTTAGTAATTTTAAGTTTTGAATAGTTAAGACTATATGATTTGTTACAATGTGTCATGACTGGAAATTTTGAATAACAATTTTGCTTCTGTTACTGCTTTTCACACTCCATCTACGACTCCTTCCCTAACTCTCTCTTGGTCTTCTTGATTATGATATGTTTTTTGTGTGTGTGTTTTTTTTAACATTTTTTTTTATATTGAGTTATTGAACACCAATCCAGGGAATACACAAATCACTTGCTTGCCTAACAGAATGGAAGCTATTCCTGCTTTTGAAGTATAATGGCAGTTTGATCTTTGAACTTGCATTTCTATAACAGAAGAGTTGCAACAAACATTGGTGTGTTGCAGGTAACGTGCGCGCTCAGTGCCTGCTACAACGTTAACTGCTCTTCCACCATCAGTCCTCTGAAACTCAGCAACATCTTTGTGGCTGAAGTGCAGGTCTGTTGGAGATTTTTATCATTCTATACATGTATTATTCTGCCTGTATTGAAATGCCCTTTTGTTTCTACTGTTTCTTGTGATAAAGACAGGGTGTGGGAGGGGAAGGGTGTGTGTGTGTGTGTGTGTGTGTGTGTGTGTGTGTGTGTGTTTGTGTGTGTGTGTGTGTTGTGTGTGTGTGTGTGTGTGTGTGGTGTGTGTGTTGTGTGTGTGTGTGTGTGTGTGTGTGTGGTGTGTGTGTGTGTGTATTGTTTCCTTGCTGGCATCATCATTCTTAAAAATTGTTTGTATATCATTTTCGTTTATAACATCTTGTGACACAGCTTAACAGGTTTTGATTTTCATGTATTTGATTTACTTTCATGACAAGATGGGTACTGGTCAAAAGAACACTATACATTTTTATATGTTCTATTTAACTGCATCAGATGGGAATTTTATTTAGCATTAGAAATAAAGAATAGATAGTTATGCAAGTCTGCCTTTCCTATACATGGGACTTGGTAGCCTATATGCAGTGGACAATTATTGGTAAAATCATCAAAAGGTTACACAAACCAAGACAGACTGAAACAGTTTTCGCATATGGAAAGTCTCAGCATTATTTTCTAGCCATCAGAAGGAAAGTAGACAGACCATGACACATGTACTCAGTTTGAGTATTTGATTAAAACGTTATTTGTTAATCAAAAATAAAGTACAAAGAACATGTTTTGTATTCATTTTGAGTATTTAGTTAAAAGGTTTATGTGTTATTAAAAGACAAAGTTACAAAGAATGAGAATTGCAGTAAAGCAGGAAGACGAAACAAACAAACAAACGAACAAAAAACAATATACAAATGCATACAATATGGAAACGGTTACACCAGCACTAAAAATGGATGGGCATATTGCAGATTCAGACAGAGGAAGTGGTCGTAGTGGAAGGGGGCATTGCAGTTTACCTGGAAGTCAACATCACAGCACCCCCTGAGCTCATGTGTTTAGTGGACGACACCAGCTGTGTGGTCCTCATCACAGCGGTCATACCACTTTCAGAAGAAGACATTGTTTGCCCATCGTCTGGAGAGTCCATACCGCAGGTGGCAGTGGAACCCAAGCCAGTGGAAGACGAGTGTGGAGTGAGGTTTATTCCCGGTGTGTGGCCATGGCATGTGAAGCTGCCACTTGTAGCTGTCATTGATTCTCTGGTGGATGGGGATGCCATTCGTCAAGTGCAGGTGTCGGTCTCTGTGTCCTGGAATGCCACCATTGAGTACTCTTCAGTTGTGGGCTCAGTTCAGGTATGTGCTTTACTAAGTGCACATGCACTGTACACTAATGAACACCCTTAGAGAAAATGTCAAACTTTTTGATCAGTCATGGAGAGTTCATGGTTTTATGTGTTTGTCTGTTACGATTTTGTAAACTGTCAGGGAAAATTCAGCTGTGTGTTCTTGTCTTTGTATGTACTCTTTTACATATTCATGACATCATTTCTTTTATAATGCAAGAATTTAGGAGTCTTAAAACTTGACAAGAAGAAAAATTACAGGGCAATTTTTTTTTTTCTAGTTCATTGAATGAATTTTTGGTGTACAGGTCACAGCAGTTGACCAGGACAGTACAGCATTGTGCGGCTCCGTGAATGACCCTCACATGACCACATTTGATGGCACCGCATACGACAACTTCTTCGAAGGAGAATTTGTGCTGTACCGTTCTCAAACCTACCCTGTGGCGGTAAGCAGTGTACATTGGCTGGCTTCGGTTTCATATGGTGACATGCTCTTCAGTGCAGACTTTTGTTTGATTGCTGTTTCATCTTCAGTGCCCTTTCAGTGGAATTACTTATAGATAGGCTGCATCTTGGTTTGCAGTATACAACCACACCTAGGTATTCAGCTCAGACATGTTTAACTGTCATGAGAATATGTGTGCCACTGTAAATGTGCATATATCCTTATGTATAGCGTGAATATATACTTATCCGTGCATGAATATATCCATTTTGCTTGCTTATGTATATGCACATCAGAGATAGAATGACAGATCAAACACACACACACACACACAGACACACACACATGCACAAGCACACACACGTCACTCTCTCACTCTATATTCACACATGCAAATGCCCACAACCTCACATATGAACACTTGCACACACATATACATTCACACACACACACACACTCACACACAGGTAAGTGGGTGTATCAGGGTTCGCGATAACCGGTAATTGCCGGTATTTTACCGGTTGTAAACAGTAAATACCGAAAATTTTCGAAGCTGCCGGTACCACGGACCGATTCTGTTTGCCAGTGACCGATTAGATTTCCGTCTGAAAAAAAAAGAAGTCTGACGTGACAATTTCGGAAAGGCACTAAAAGTCATGCGCCTGTACCCACGCACCCACCCCTTCGCATCCCTTCCGACGAACTCTTGCAATCGCCCGACACCTCTTTGGCGCCAACCTCTTTAGCGTGCAGAACAGCAAGCTTTACTGTCAAAGAATAGAGCGTTGCGCTCTTCTCAGCACTACAGTGGCTTCATTTCACAATGACTAATCGGGGCCTAGTCTCCTGGTCAGCGCTACCCTCCCTCCACTCCCAACCCCGGCCCACTGGATGTTTATGCAGCTGATGATATGAGGGTGCTGACTCGCCACTTTGCTGCTGTTATCAATGGCCCCCGCGCACAGGCTGGATTCAGCCAATTCAAGTGGGCCCTTAGTGGTTACGGTGGTGATGATAGCTTCTCCATGTCCTGTAGAATCGCCATCCGAAACCTGGCTATACAGTATCCAGACTTTGCCATGCTGGCAAAAATTGCGCTAGCTGTGCCTGTGTCCAGTGTGACAGCTGAGAGAGGATTCAGTGTACAGAACATGGTCAAGACAGAGGGCAGGAGCCGACTGAATGAGGAACGAGTAACAAGACTGATGAGACTCAACATCCATGGCAAATCTCTCAGAGACTTTGACTGCCGTGCTGCTGCCACTCGCTTCTTGGGCATGAAGCCATGCAGGAAATAGGTAGGAATTTAGGCCTATTTATTTGTGTGTATGTTTTTTTCTAGCGCCTGTGTCACTGTCAGTTTGTTGTTCTGCAAGGACCGTCATTCGTGTGACGTAAATTCATGCTATTCTTCTTTTTGTTCCTACGCTTAGCGCTCATATAGGTCTTTTGTTCAATTTAGATTTAGTTTTGTTGCCAAACAATCCCCCCCCCCCCCCCCCCCCCCCCCCTCAATAGTTTCGTTCTGTCACAGTGCGTACCGGTTTTGATTTTCTGGGGACCGATGTTTGGGGGTTGGTCAAGATATCTCTGAAATGGAACTCACGGTACTGGTTTTCAAAAATCCTAGCGCGAACCCTGGGTGTTATACTATATGGCCATATGGCCATAAACTCTTTAACAAAACTTAAGTTTGAATGCCATTTAGAATTCACAGTGATGAAGAAAAAAAGATGTACAGAATAAGGAAAAGCAGAGGAAAATGAAAGAAGTTGACAAAACACAAAGACACTTGCCCTCATGCACAGACGTATAGAAAAATAGATGCACAGTCAAAATTAATGAATGTATTTTTAAGATAACTCATATTGTGAACTTACTTACACTGACTGCTTGTTCTCATGTGAGACACTGTGTTTTTTGTTTAGAACCTGACCCTTTACTGTTTCATCATTTCCCAGGTGCATACCTTTTATCGATCGTGCAATGGCATTGCATCTTGCAACTGTGCTGTGGCCGTCAAGTCTGGGGATGATGTCATAGTCATCAATCGCTGTGGGCCTACTCCCGGAACCACCATACCTGTGGATGAAACTGTGTATGCCAATGGGGACCTTGAACCAGGAACATACATCTACCGTTTCCTTGATGGGAAACGTTATGAGGTATGAAACAAAGTCTGACTAAAGACACACACACGCGCGCACACGCACACACACACACACACACACACACACCCCACACACACACACACACACACACACCCCACGCACTAACAAATTTGGCTGAGTAACATGAATAATTAGTATGTTTGTTTTTGTATGCTTTCACTTTGAATGAAATAATGTTTGAGTTTGTTACAGCACCAATAGCCAAAACTTAATCCTGGTAGTAAACAGTGTAATAGAGTAGAAAAGAACAGGATAGAAGAACAGAAACCTAATAGAAATGAAATTGTGTCCCCAGCAAGGCATTTTTTTTCATCACATACGATTCATCATCTGCATTGATTCTGTGAATTCTGGTGATGGAAGAAGAATTTGAGCTCAGTGTGTTGGGATTTGCAGATCCACCTGCCCCAGGGAACAGTTGTCAAAGTGCTGGTCACGTGAACTTCCTCAACGTTTGGGTTCAGGCTTCCACTGCAGACTTCAACAACACGGAAGGTAGGTTACCTCCACAGCTTCGAGGCATGGTTACAGGTGGTGTACTTCTGTGTGCCATCAAGCAACCATTTTCATGTTTTTATGTTTTAGTCAGACGACTGAAAAGACTGTATATGTGCACATTGAATAGTTGCAGTGCTTTAATTATTGCGTGACATTTCTTTGTGAGTTTGATTCAATGGAGTGAATGTTTAAGATCATTTTACCTAAAGTGTGAAAAAACTTATTACATCATACAGATTCAGGAAATACACAGAGGCTGAAAATATTATGTGAGGGCAGCTGTTTACAGTATCTGCAAAACCATTGAAAAGAAATACAATACAGCATACAAAATATTGTTGGTGGTCACATTTGATACAAAAGTTTAGAAGGTGCTAATAAGATCTTGAATAGTTTTTTTTTTTTTTAAATAAACTTTCTCAGCAAAAAATAATCACAATGCTTTTTTTCTGTTTGCTTTTTTAGGATTGTGTGGAACTTGGGATGACCAAAAAGCCAATGATTTGATGGGACAGGCTGCAAACGGATTTTTCTTTGACTTGGAGGTATTGTTTTAAAACAAAATTAAGTTTTTTACTGTGTATCTTTAGAACAATGTGTCAGACTTACTACTGCTATCCTAATTGAGTATAGTTTTTAGCAGTTCTTGATCAGTATTCTTACATATTTGTTAGTCTCTATATTCACTGTTTTCTTCTTAACCCTCTGCCTACCGCATGACTTTGTGCTATATGACTATGAGAATACCATGCCAAGAGAGGTAACTCCGCAACACATACACACTTGCCATAAAGAAACCTCAATAGAAAATTTGTTTTTAACTTATCTATTCTGTAAAGGTAATGAAAAAATTCAAAGACATCACTCCATCCAAAAGAGCCATTTCCCCCACATATAGTGAAACTGGTACACGAGGAAAAAACAAACAAACGAACAGACTAACTGTACTTCGGTGTTCTCAGTGCTAAAACAATTTTTCCTAAATTCACTGTACCCACAGAACATCATGGATTAGGAGCACAGAGTGATTTTCCAAGTCTAAACAAAGTACTGAAACCTTCAGGAACAAAATAAAGTCATTCTGTATGGTATGCACACTAAATAATCAACTTTTGTTGTGAAGCAAAAAACAACCCAAACTTCAACAATTTTGTTAAACTGAAGGCATCACATACAAGAAGATTTGTCTTCTAACTACTGAGGGGAAAAAATAACAAGACAGATTACTGAATACTGGGCTTTAGATTGTGATGGAATTCAACAAAAATGTGCTTTTGCACAAGTGCACTGAGCACCCCCCCCACAGCTGTTCAGAGCAAGCCACTTAGTTTTCAGAGTAAGGGTAGTTTACAGCTCACCCACAGCTGCAGAGGTCAAGCCGTGAATGCAGATCAGGGAAAGGGGTGTTTTCTGCAGGCTGCTCCCCACCAGCCAGCTAACCGCGCTGTACTAGGCGAACTGAATGTCATCTGTGTAAAAAGCCGTCTGGCAACAGTGTGTTCAGCATTGCTGAGCGGCCATTACAAGTGGGGCTGTTAGTTTGATAATTAGTAGTTGTCATGAAAAATGTAATATATCTGTGCTTTTGAGATGACTGAATAGCCAAATTCCCGACAATTCTTTTAATACCAAACTCGACCAGGTTTATTTTCCTGTGAGATAATGTAGATTACGGCATGAAAGCTGTACACAAGTGGTCAGGCGACATTCAAACAATGACAACACACACACACACAATTGTGCAAAAATGACGTCATCACTTTCTGGGAACTTAATTTTCCCTAGTTAACTAGTACACAAGTTTGATATATACCTCTGCTTGGACTACAACAACAAAAATGTTGGATTAGAAATGTGTAAGACTTGTTTTGTTCGGCCTTTACTAAGTGTCTCCGAATGGGACGGAAATGTAAAGCTGTGCCCCCCTTCCCCCCAACACGCACACACACACACACTGTGGTGATGATGTACCTCTTGTCCGGCTCTCTTGCTTTTTGATAAACAGGCAGTTTTTATTTCAGGCCAGAGTTTATGTTCATCCTTTTCTGCTTGCTTTTGTGCAGCAAATAAATTTGTTTCTTGTTAAAAGTCTGCCAAATTCTTCTGAAATCAAAAGGCAAAAGGTGATGCTCCTACAGGCAAATCGTGGGACACACCCACTGACTGACCCGGTTTCCTGGCTATCAAAAGAAGGGAAACTTTTGGGGGGCTTCACTTCTTGTAGCCAACCACTCCAGTCAAGAATTAAAGAATCTCTAGCAAGTTTTGTTTTTCGAATTTTCTTTTTTTGGGGGTCTGGGCCCAGCAGCAATGGGTTATTCGACGTCGTCATTATCATCGCCTGAATCATTATTGATTCCGCCTCAAAATCAGTCAGCAGTCGATCTTTATTCATAACTAGGTCAAGATTGACGTCCGAATCGTCTTGCTTCAAATCTTCTTCAAGAGTGTAGCCCGCAAATACGCTCTCTTCATCAATATCACTTCAGAAAATGAATTCTGCGAGTTGCATAGTTACTTGATCCGCCATTTTCCCAGAAAATCTTCGCGAAAAAAAGCCGAACTTTGAAAATTCACAGCAGCGAAACTACTCCACCAAACTCATGCAACAAAAACCAAAATGGCGTCCAGAAACGGAAGTACCGGAAGACTCTTCTGTCGCAATTGCATTCTGGGATATGCGATGGTGAAAGCGAAAGTTGTTGACCGAGTATTCAGCGGTCGATCTCGGTCGATCCGGTATTCAGAAAGATGAAATCTCGCGGTCGATCTCGGTCGATCTGGTAGGCATTGGGTTAATGTGGCGCTTTCAGTCCCGCCTTTTGCGTGGTTTTGCTCTGTTCCTCATATACATCAAAAACAGTTTGTCAGAGCTCATCAACTTGCACATAGCTATTTGGAGAGTTAGTGTCTGCTGGTGATTGTATGTGAAGACCTGGATGTGCATAACTGATGAAATGCTAAAGGAGAAAAAGAAAGTGTGAAACAGATGTCTCCATGTTGTGCCCTGTGTAAGGCAGACAAAGTGTATGGTTTGGTCAAATGATTTTGCTTCCATGTCTGCCCATTGTGTGGAGGTTGGTGTGGCATCAGTACATTTTTGGTCATCTTCTCTGTCACTGACCATTTCATTTCCAGTAAAGGACAGTGTGTGCAGGATTGGAAGGCAGCAGTTTTGCACTGTGGCTCAGTGAAGCCTTTAAGAGTAGACACAATATTCATTTGTACCAGGGAAATCTAAGTACACAGTTTTTTTCTTTATTAGTTATGTCTATTTCTTGTTTAAATATTTGTTCATAGTTTGAGTGCAAGAATCCAGATTTGAAGATAATGGTCATCAGTATTTTTGGATCAATACACGTTAGCTGTTAGCATTCAGATTTAGTTTTACATTTAGGAGAAGTATTACTTGACAAGACCTGTGCTCAATTGTGCCAACTGAATCAGTTGACATGAGAAAGGGTTTTGATGCAGCATGCATTTTTTGTTACCAAGATCTGTGTTTAGTTGTGATTATTGAACCAGTTCACATGAGAAAGAGACTTGATACAGCATACATTTTGTTAACTTCCACAATTGATCAGCTGGTTCCCTGCTTCTTTTCCATAGGTGTCTGCAGAAGAAACGCTGTACAAAGGAGTGTGTCCAACACAGTCCACAACCACCGATAAAAATGCATCGCCAGTGTTGTGTGGCTGCAAATCCAGTAATCGCACAGTGTGTGATGATGCCTTCACTCTGTCAAGGTGTCCACCTACTTCCACAGAGGCTGGCAAGTACATAAGTGGTAAGTACTTTGTTTCTTGTATTTTCAGCAGTAACAACATTGACCATATGTCCGCTTAAGTCTTTCCGTTGCCAGGCTGGCACACCTCATTTGGTGTGCTGCAGCAAGGTTGTATTTTCAGCAGTAACAACATTGACCATGACCATATGTGGACGTAAGTCTTTCGGTTGCCAGGCTGGCACACCTCATTTGGTGTGCTGCAGCAAGGTTGTATTTTCAGCAGTAACAACATTGACCATGACCATATGTGGACGTAAGTCTTTCGGTTGCCAGGCTGGCACACCTCATTTGGTGTGCTGCAGCAAGGTTGTATTTTCAGCAGTAACAACATTGACCATGACCATATGTGGACGCAATTTCTTTCCGTTGCCAGGCTGGCACACCTCATTTGGTGTGCTGCAGCAAGGTTGTATTTTCAGCAGTAACAACATTGACCATGACCATATGTGGACGTAAGTCTTTCCGTTGCCAGGCTGGCACACCTCATTTGGTGTGCTGCAGCAAGGTTGTATTTTCAGCAGTAACAACATTGACCATGACCATATGTGGACGTAAGTCTTTCGGTTGCCAGGCTGGCACACCTCATTTGGTGTGCTGCAGCAAGGTTGTATTTTCAGCAGTAACAACATTGACCATGGCCATATGTGGACGTAAGTCTTTCGGTTGCCAGGCTGGCACACCTCATTTGGTGTGCTGCAGCAAGGTTGTATTTTCATCAGTAACAACATTGACCATGACCATATGCATAGCTGCCAACTGCTACGAGATCGCCGTAGTTTGCTACGCCAAGAGAATGCTTGCTACGACGCTACTACGATCATTAAATTGCTACGGCGAAACAAAAAAATTCGAAGATACTTTCGTTTTGTTTGGACAGCGCTAAGTAACGTCTCTATCGGTCTGTCGGAACTGCATTTCCGCTTTCGGTTTTACTGTAGCACGTAGATTTTTTTTTTACAATTTACCCTCTTCCTCTGCTTCATCTCTGTATAATAACATTTATAGATATACTAAGAGTACTGTAGCTTTAATGTGGTCCGTAAAACTGGTTATAGGCCTGATTTCTTTTTAGAACGCGCGCAAAATTAAGTTGCTACTGTCAAATTGGAAATGCTACTGTGAAAATTGTGAAATGCTACTGTAAGCCGCATGAGCAGGTTGGCAGCTCTGCATATGTGGACGTAAGTCTTTCGGTTGCCAGGCTGGCACACCTCATTGGGTGTGCTGCAGCAAGGTTGTATTTTCAGCAGTAACAACATTGACCATGACCATATGTGGACGTAAGTCTTTCGGTTGCCAGGCTGGCACACCTCATTTGGTGTGCTGCAGCAAGGTTGTATTTTCAGCAGTAACAACATTGACCATGACCATATGTGGACGTAAGTCTTTCCGTTGCCAGGCTGGCACACCTCATTTGGTGTGCTGCAGCAAGGTTGTATTTTCAGCAGTAACAACATTGACCATGACCATATGTGGACGTAAGTCTTTCCGTTGCCAGGCTGGCACACCTCATTTGGTGTGCTGCAGCAAGGTTGTATTTTCAGCAGTAACAACATTGACCATGACCATATGTGGACGCAAGTCTTTCCGTTGCCAGGCTGGCACACCTCATTTGGTGTGCTGCAGCAAGGTTGTATTTTCAGCAGTAACAACATTGACCATGACCATATGTGGACGTAAGTCTTTCGGTTGCCAGGCTGGCACACCTCATTTGGTGTGCTGCAGCAAGGTTGTATTTTCAGCAGTAACAACATTGACCATGACCATATGTGGACGTAAGTCTTTCGGTTGCCAGGCTGGCACACCTCATTTGGTGTGCTGCAGCAAGGTTGTATTTTCAGCAGTAACAACATTGACCATGACCATATGTGGACGTAAGTCTTTCGGTTGCCAGGCTGGCACACCTCATTTGGTGTGCTGCAGCAAGGTTGTATTTTCAGCAGTAACAAAATTGACCATGATCATATGTCGACGTAAGTCTTTCGGTTGCCAGGCTGGCACACCTCATTTGGTGTGCTGCAGCAAGGCAAGACATGCAGATCAACTCTAGCGAGTGCTGTTGTGGTGACCAGAAGTCTCTCCCTCATTCATGTGGTGTATGTGTTTTACTGTGAACCCGCCTGCCTTTGTGGGCTGGAGGAAGTAGTGTGCTGGTTGGTCATTGGCAGTGTTTGACACTGATGTTGATTGTTAACCTTTTGTCCATTGTTTCTCCAGGGGAAGACTGGACTGACTACTTTGTGGGCATGGCCTTCACCCCTGTGTGCACCGAAGAGACTGGTTTTGAATACAACATCTCCTATGTCCCTCGGGTAAGCAATCTAGTTTTTCTGTTCATCCGTTTTCCTAATTATCTGTCTGCCTGACAATCTGTCTGTCTTCTCATTTCTTTGTTGATTTCTTATTTTCTTCTGTATACCTTCTATAACAGCCTACTTGTTCTTTTTCCATATTGAGATGATATGTACAGCAAGTTGATGGGCAAAAATGGAGAAAAGTAGAAGAAAACAAAAATTCTCAAGATTGCCATCATTTGTCTGTGTAGGAATACACCTGGCCGACATCTTCCGGCTGGGATGAGACCGGTGCCACAGCTTTCTGCATCAACTACATTACTAGTACAACTTTCTCTGCCGAGTGCAGAGACTTCATGCAGCTCCAGTTCCAGACAGTGGTGCAGTTCTGTGTGGAAGACATCAAGGTAAAATGCAGTGATGATTCTTTTATAAACAAAACTTTTTCAGGATTACAAATGACCACCCCATTCCCCCTCTCACCCCACCTCCTCTTTCCATTTCCTTGCCCTTTTGTTTTAATTTCCTCTTCTCTTCATGCCTCAACCCCCACCTCCACTTCTTTCCAATCCTCTCAACCCCTTCCCCTCTTCATCGCCTGATAGAAAAAAAATCCTGAAAGTTATTCAAAGGACAATTGCAAATTGCAATTAAAAATGAACAAAAAAGGGTTATTAGTGGAGTGTCATAAATTTTCATTTCTTTTTTTCTGTCATTGACATTTTAATTTCTTGTGCATGGTTTTTTTCTGTTTTTTTGTTTGTTTTTTTTGTTCTTGCACGGTCTGCTTTGATTTTGTTTTCATTTTTGCTTGACATATTTTGTTCTTCCATTTATGTGTTTTGATTTTTAGCTAGTTTGTCTCTGCAATATGTTGTTCATTCACATACATATTCATTTTGATATTTTTTTTTTTTTTAATCATATTGCAACATTTTGTCACAAAGATGTTGCAGTATGCCACGGCTCTGTCTTAAAATAGACATAGAAAAACAGCCATGGTAAGTTACTTGAAAATGGGTAATGCTTAGTTTTCTTCTTACGATCATGTGTTCTGTCTTGTTTCTTATTTGCTTGCTTCTTTGTTTCTTTGTTTGTTTTGGCATGCCAGTTAAAACTGATTTCATTAAAACTGATTTCAGATTAACTGCCTTTTGAACAGTGTTTCTCTATTTGGAAAGATGAAAAGAATTGTTTGTGACATGATAATGGTGAGGGGGGTGGGAGGGGGTTAAAAGGATGTGGTAGAAATTTTGTTTGTTTATATCCTTGCTTCTTTTCTGTGTCTTAAGATAATAGTGAAGAAAAATGAAGAAACCAAACTTAAAAACAGAAAGAAAAAAAGAAAACGAAATTTTTTGTTTTGTTCTTCTCCTGGCAGATTTCTGACAGCACACAGTTTGCAGCCCAGGCACTTTCCAGCTTTGTGGAGCAATGTCTGACCATCCAGCTTCGTACTGTCACCCTTTGGGTGATAGACGGAGGGGTGCTGAAACCCCCTGAGACCTTCCTGGACAAACTGTGTCACAATAGGTGCAGCAGCCAAGGAACATGCGACAAAGGTGGGTCAACTAAAAAATGGATGGGTTGCATGATAGCATTACCAACCCCAAATTTTACTGTACGCAGCAGCTGAGCTGATGATTTAATTCACATATTTGCTGGGTGTTGCGAGTTCTTGTGGTGTTTTGCCTGTGGGTAGGGTGTTTGTGGTTGGGTTGGTTTGGGTACTTGAACCGTTAGAATTATGGGAAAAAAACACCTCAGTAAGAGTAGTCATCATCATCATCAGGACAATATTGATTAACACCTAGATTACCTGACAAAATGGCCTGACACATTTTCCACAAGTGTGTGCAATTACACAGAACTTTTGTTTTCATATGGAAGGCTTTAAATTAGAAAGAAAGAAAGAAAGAAAAAAACAACATAAATCTCTCTCTCTCTCACTCTCTGTCTGTCTGTCTGTCTGTATATATATATATATATATATATATATATATATATATATATATATATATATATATATATATAGATCAGTATATTTAAAATGCCTAAAACAATTTTTTAAGTGCTCAACCCCTTGGGGAGCAACATTAGTTAAAACAAGTTAAAAGAGGAATCTTAAAACTATCTACAAATTTGTTTCAAGCGTGTTGCGCTGTCATCAGGATGGTTTTTGGTTTGCCCACCGCCGATGTTATATAGCGTGTGGGCTCCCGTTTGCGGTTGTTTGCACGTGCGGGTTGGCTGCACATGTTTTTTTGGGGGCTTTCAGGTTTTTGTTTTGGGTGTGTTCACTAACAACGATTTCCATTTATGCCTGCAGTTGTTTACTATTTCTGTTTTGGTGTTTAAAGTTGCTAAGTGTGGTTTGCATAGTATTAACCATTTTTCAGTTAAACATAGGTTGCACCTTTTTGAAACATTGCTCTTTTTATGATTTTCCAGGATATATTGTAGCTTGTT
Organism: Conus ventricosus; assembly: GCA_018398815.1. NCBI lineage: Eukaryota > Metazoa > Mollusca > Gastropoda > Neogastropoda > Conidae > Conus > Conus ventricosus. The sequence continues at coordinate 62,220,176 of CM031617.1, read as the reverse complement.
TTTGCGTCTTTAAGTTTCCAGATATATTTGCTCAGTTCTGTTTGGTTTTTATATTTTTCTTTATTAATACTATCTAGCCGAGAGCGGCACATGCAGCACAACTCCCTGCTGCCGCGTGCTTGCACATGGTGCTCAGTCCCTGCCGACGCGCATATTTCGCCACTTTTTAATTCATTTTTATGGTAGCTAGATAACAACTGACCGTGTTGTATTAGGCGTCATAGGAAAGAACAAACACTCAACTAATCGAACTTAGTAATTTTGAATCATGTACTTTCAATGTGTAGACACGACTGTGCCCTGAAAAACATGTCTGGCAAGTAAAAAAAATTCTTTGTTTACATTCTATTCCGTTCTTTTACAACACCAAATCAGAAGATGAAGGGATGGCTGCATCTTCAAACAATTCACTTTCCTCTTATCTTTCATAGTTTTCTATCTCTCTATCACTCCCCTATTCACCAGATCCACTTTGTAATATGATTTCAAGCGCTACATTGAGCGAGAAAACGCTACCACCCCCTCGTCTGACCGACATTTTTTCGCGCACACTTAGCGGCAAAGCCCGGTGCCGTCAGTTCCTTTGTTTCAAAGCTGCAGCTGCTGGGGTCAGCCAAGTTCACGATAGAGCACTGAAAGTAAGGTCTACAACTCGCTACAACATCACTAAGACGAGTTACAGAGCTTATTTCCCTTGGATCATTTTATGTTCCAGTCGCCCGAGAGTGTGTGACACGGCAGAATGTACTGTCTGTCCGTCACACAGCCTTGGGAGACTCGGCTCGAGGGAAAGAAATCCCATCACCCACGACTAGGTGACACGGCTGGTAAAGGTTAAATGACTGTTTGTGGTTTGCATATCTGAATTTGAAGTGGTTTTCAGTGATCCCTATGTATGTTTCTTTTTCATTTTCTGATGTCACAGTAGCCTGGTATACAATGTTGTTGTGAAGACATTTATTGTTTAGTCGGCACTGCTCCTTTCTGGTGCAATTGCAAGATTTCCTTTCTTCACCCTTCTTTGCTGTGTTGGTTTTCATTTTGTTGGATGCGTCAATTAGGTTTTTGAGGTTGGGCATACATGAGTGAACACACCCAAAACAAAAACCTGAAAGCCCCCCAAAAAACACGTGCAGCCAACCCGCACGTGCAAACAACCGCAAACGGGAGCCCACACGCTATATAACATCGGCGGTGGGCAAACCAAAAACCATCCTGATGACAGCGCAACACGCTTGAAACAAATTTGTAGATAGTTTTAAGATTCCTCTTTTAACTTGTTTTAACTATATATATATATATTTATTATATATATATATATATTTATATGTGTGTGTGTATGTGTCTGTCTGTGTATGTATATATATTTGTTTGTTACTTGTTAGTTTGTCACTGTATGCCTTTGACAGCACACAGAATTTAAGCTTACAAACAGCATCAACATTCACTTATTTTGAGAATGCTGTCATTTTGTTGGTTGTTGCAGGCATTTGTGTGTGTAACGATGGATTTGGAGGTATTGACTGCTCTGTGGATTTGAACACTAAGCCTGAGATCAACGTCGTGATACCAGGGTTGACATGTGACTCAGACTCTCAGCCTTGCACCACTGTCATGATTGTTGGTGGTCCTTTCGTCAACTCCGATGACCTTGTTTGTGTGTTTGAAGAAGCTGAGGTGAGGTGGCATTTTTGTTTTAGAAAGGAAAATGGAATTATGTATGTGGTCAGTTCAAAACACTTTAGGGCACAGTAAATCAGATATAAAATATGTATGTGAGAGAGAGAGAGAGAGAGAGAGAGAGAGAGAAGAGAATACATACTTGTATCACTCAGTATATCTGTCGTCTGCTTGTCTCGATATGTAAACTTTAGTTGGCACAATACAAGCTTTCAGTATAATTCTTCTGTGTTCATCTTTTAGATACAAATGTACATGGCATGTAAACAAAGGCATATGATGCAGTGTTATTCAGACCATGGCATGTTCAATGAAATTTAAGCCTTTCAACACCAAACGTGAGAATAACACAGCAAGATTTGTATTGATTCGGTGTTATGCTGCAACTCTGGAGATGCTATTGTATGATGGATAGCAGTTTCTTGTGGCAAGAAGAAGAAATAGATCTCAGATTTAGAAATACAGTAATTTTGCTTTCTTTTACTGAGAGCAGAAAAGAATCGCTTCAGACCTGATGAGGCAACAAGTGTTCAAATAAAGTGTCAAACAAACAGGAGCCAAAACACGCTGTTATACCAGAACAGCTTGCATCAAAAGGGTTAATCCATAAAAGAGAATCTCAGTAGACTCTTCAATTTCTTTTTCATTAAATCATTTCTTTTACTGTTTTTTGTTTGTTTAAGTTCATATTGTTTATCACGTTGTTTCATTCCATTTGCAGTACCAGGGAGGAGTGACATTCATCAACACTGGAACTCAGATCACAGTGAAAGCAACGTTCATCTCCTTTGAGCGGGTCACCTGTCAGTTGCCTGACAGCAGATCATACTATGTGTCCGTGAGCAACAACGTGCAGCTGGTCGTCAGTGTGTCAGTCTTGGGTACAGGTCTATTCTGCTACCTGCTTTGACTGCGGGGAGGATGGATGTGCTCTGAAGGTATATTCTTGTACTCCGGACCTGTCCCAACTGTTGTTACTGATATGTGATAGTGAGAAGAAATGGTGCATGTGTGTGTGTGTGTGAGAGAGAAAAAGAGAGGGAGAGAGGGCAAGGCTTGTGTGTGTATTTGTGAGTGTTTGCGAATGTGTGTGCAACTATGATCATTATTTTTCTGTTATTACTTTTTCTTATGTATTGTACAACTTTGTGACATATCTAGCCAGAAAACGAAGGAAAAAGTAAAGGAGGATGGGATCCAGAGGAGGGAAAGATAGACTAAGAGTTTTAGTGGGCTGGCAATGTATTGAAGAACTAAAGAGCAAAAGGTAAAGGAAGGGAGGGGTGGAACGACATCATTTTTTCTTATGAGTACTCTATCAGATGTTTATGACCTGAAATTGTCCTGTTTCACCAATTCTTTTATCAGATTTTTTTTTCTTGGAAAAAAAATAGTGACAGTTTATCTTTACTTTGTTAAATGTCAGTACATCCAAAGTTTAAAATGAGTTTAGAAAATACTGTGACTCCAGTCATTTAACCAGTCATTGGGAGGAAGTGAAAAAGATCTGCAAGTGAATTTGCTAAAAAATACAGACCTAATCTTTAGGTGCTCACTGTTGCATATTTGACTTGCACGCAGCCCCCAGTGTCTTTGTGGTCATGGTGTTTCCTCCTCTTGGTGTGTTTCAGGACCAGTTTTGTTTCATCAACAACACATGTTACGGGTTAGGTGAGGCTAGCCCTGACAACCCTGACTTTGTGTGTGACCCTGGAAAGAACATCACAACGTGGACAGACAGAAATGGTGAGGGGCTGCTGAGCCTGTGTGTGCCTACAGCTTGCAGGGCATTTCAGCTTCCAAGTTGATTTCTTCTGAAAAAAGCATATTGTCAAAACTGGCTGTGTTACCTGTTTCGTTCTTGTGATCTATGACATTTATGTTCAGAGGAGCAGATGGGATTAATATTTGGATATTTTACATTTCCCCTCTTACTTTTAAAACATTTGATATTCATTTTCCTGATTATATTTTATGACATTCTACATAACCCCATCTACTTTCAAGTTTAAAACCCGCTGTTGAATGATTTTTGTTGATGTACTGCGCAGCAAATAGTTGCAAAAGAAAAAATCTGTTTTTTATTCAGAAATTTGTATTTCACTGAGAATATCAAAACATTTGAGATATTTTTCAGACCTTTTTTTTAAATATGCTTTTCTGTTCTTGTATTTCAGCTTACCCTCGAATCGAAGTGGAACCTGTATTGTCAACTCGTTATGACCAGAACAGCTCCGAGTTTTATGTGACCTGTGACTGGTCTCCATTTAATGACACAGACACTTCTCTCACAATCTTTGCTCAGTATTACAAAGATAGAGAGCTGTTTGTTGAACACACAATATCACGCGATGTCACCACTGATGAAACCCTGCTGTCTTCTGAACTGGGAGTCACATATGGATCTGAGGTACTTCATGGGCTTGTTTCTATACTGTTTTTCTCTTTGTTTCGTGTTTATTTTTGTTGCACAGTCACATGAATTGTATGTTTGTTATTGTAAATAATCTTTGCCATTATACATTCATGGATGAAACCATATATTTGACATTTGATAATCTTGAGCTTGGTAGGTTAAAAGTTCTTGTTTTTACTTGTACTGTATGATTTGGTGTTTGGATAGGTGCTTCTGATGTAGTATAACAGGATAAATTGTCATTTGGTTTGTGCATTTAAAGCTTTTCATCATATTCTGTCTTGGAACAGTGAAGATATGATGTTCCATTGTAAGGGAAGCGATCCATGTCTTGTTTCCCATCATTTGAGATAGAGTTCTGTTTCTTTGTTCTGTTGCTGTGTTCATGAAAATTTGGGGGACAGACTTACATAAAGCTGTTTTTGATTTTAATGCACAGTAATGCTCATGTACATGAATATGTGTGTTTGTGTGTGTGTGAGTGTGTGTGTGTATATGTGTGTGTGTGTGTGTGTGTGTGTGTGTGTGTGTGTGTTTTGAAAAGGGCCAGTAAGTGGCTGTATTCATTTGATTATTCATACAGTATTGAACTTCATGCAGTTTGGGCTAATGTGACAAATATTTTATTATTACCTATTGGCTCAGTGAATGGCTTCCATCGAGGAGCTGGCCAAAACAATGATTTTTTTACGTTCATCAGTTTTTGTATGTACACACTCACACGCTTACATTGCAGTAGCCAAACTACCAACATACTACCTGCTTGGGTCGTCATGGTCACCACTTCATGCGCTGTATGTCAGTAACCTATAAATTTTGCTGTCGTAATTTTTCTTTCCATATGTTTGACGTTTTTCTTGTATCAGTGGTTTGTGTGCTTCCATCATCTTTTGAACACAAGCCTACGTATGACATGTGGACAGAAAAATGAGGGTCACTTGTACATATTGTCTTCTTCTTCTTGGCCTCGGCCCAGAGGAGGTCAGTGGGGGAGCACACTGTAGAACAGTTCACCAGGTCTTCCTGTTCTGTCGGTGTTTGTGCAGGGCTTGGGTCTCTGCAGATGTTTACTCTGTCCACTCCGCAGTGTTATCAGTGCATGTGGTTCTGTCTTCCCCTCCATCTGACTTCTTCAACAGTTCCCTGGAGAACTGTTGTAGCAAAGTCATTGGATCTCATGACATGGCCATACCAAAGTAGTGTTCGTGACTGATGTCACTAGATATTCATGTCGTAGGCAATGCAGAAATAAGTTGTGGACGTACTGATTTGGCTGTTGTATACCTGTTTCAGTTTTTCTGCGGAGTTGTAGCATGTGTCACCAACAACTGCGAAAGGACACGAAGTCCCATCATAATCAGCAAGGAGACGTTCAAGCTGCAGATAACAGTAAGCTTCCCCTGGCAGTTGCTTGTGGATTTTGTGTGTGTGTGTGTGTGTGTGTGTGTGTGTGTGTGTGTGTGTGTGTGTGTGTGATTGCTTGGTTTTTCCTCCAAGTTTCCATTACTGCACTTGCCATTGATTGTGATGGTAGTGGTTATTTTCAAATCAATTTTGTGATTTTACAACCTCAGAAGCCAGGTTAAAATATCAGTGAATAATGATTGCAGGGAACGTTAGTGTCATGTCAAAGAATTGTTCAATGACTGGTTATTTCCACTGAGTCTGCAGTAGAGTTTTTAATCTTAGTATCTTTTTTTATACACATAGTTCTGATTTTAACTTGATTGCAGCACTAATATGGCCTCCATGGTTGGCTGAGCTATGAATAAAATGCATTGAGCACACAACATGTTCATTTTATAAGAGCCTACTGAAAACAAAAAAAAAACAAAAAAACACCTTCATAACTTTTTTTAATTAACTTTATCATTATTGACGTTGCACAGTGGAGTTACTGTAAAGTACACTATCAACATGATTTTAAATCTTAAAATAAAACACAGGACACACACAAGAAAGCCAATAACATCATTTTGTCCAAGTTTTACTGTGTGGTTTGCACATTTTGGTGCTAATTAGAGAACAGCTTTGGATTATGACTTGCAGACTGATCATAGAATAAAGATTATTTATGAAATAGACCATGGATTAAAGTTGTAGTAAATGTCTTCAGATTTTGAATTTGTAAAGCAGTCTTCAGACTCTGACCATGAAAAAATTTTGTGGGTTGCTGAAACTGTAACAACTGAAAAAATACCAAGAGCTTGGGATTGATACTAGGTAAGTCAGAAACCAAGTGAACTGATCAACTAGAGTTAAGACCTTATAGATGAACACAACAGTGCGTTCAGGTGATTTGGAAGTATCACTAATACTGGTATAACTGGACACAAAACAGTAAAACACTGACCTTAATTTCAAATATTGTATGAACAAACTATGTACGGTTGTTTTTTTCTCATTCATTTCGTTTCATTCAGAGAACAATAATGTGCGTTCAGGTGATTGGAACAACAACACTGACGCTGATAGAAGGGGATCCAGAACAAGTGGTCCGCATCCAGTCCAACTTCCCTCCTCGGCCCTCTGCCCCAACAGCACCGACCCCTCCGCCTGCGTCCTCACCATCACTTCCCTCCTACTGCAGACAGACAACGACTTATTCTGCCCACTGTCTGGAGTGCTGGTTCCTCAGGCGGTGCTGCAGTGGACCACAGAGGAGAAGGAGCAGCACGGCTGTGTCTTACAGCTGACCACGCTCAACTGGCAGATGGTGCACTCCCTGCTGATCAGAGCCACCATTGACAGCAAGAATGATGGCGACCAGAGGCGTGATGTGACTGTGACACTGGAAGTTGCTGTCAATGTGACCTACATCATCACCACCGTTGAGGTTTGTTAGATGTTTGGTTTAGATAATGTCGTTGGTTTGATATGAATGTGGTTATGCTTGCATGAAAATGTTAGTCAATACTTTCTGTTTGTGCTAAGAAGAGTTGAACAACAACAATTTTCAATAAAAGTGATATCAGTCTTTTCCAGTTTGAATCATAGTCTGGTCAGAAGAGCTGTAAAACAGAAAGATTTATATCTGAGACATGAAGTGTGGTTTAAAAAAAAGTTTCAAAGAAGAAAGATTGTATGTGAGACTATAAATGTAATGTTATGATGCTGGAAAAAAATAGTTAGTTGCAGGCAGAAATCGAAACAAATTTTCAAAACTATTTTAAATGACTATGCAGAACGATGTGCACAAACGAATCACAAGACAAAACATGACGTGTTTCAACCTCTTGGGCCTTCTTCAGGCAAGATGAACAATACTCAGAACAATGAAAATGAAGAACAAGCAATCACTTATCTTTGTCAAATTCGGTGCAAGATGACCTAAGAGGCCGAAACGCATCATGTTTTGTCTCGTGATTCATTTGTCCACGTTGTTTGGTGAAGTCATTATAAATAGTTTCTAAAATTTGGAGAGAACAGGTTTGTATAAGAGAGATTCATAAAGTCTGGTCTGAAGGTTTGGAGACATAAGTTAAGTCTGGTAAGAGAGGTGTAAGAAGTAAGGTTATGTCTGTGACCCGCATCAATCATTCGAAAAAGTATTGCCACCAAATGATATGTGATGTTTTCCCACAAGTGATAGATAAGGTACATCCAGCAAACTGTACTGCAGGCAACAAAGAGTGGTAGGGGTCAATATAAAACAAAATGATGTATCTGCACCAGCCTATAGCAAAATCATTGAAATTCAGTGTATTTTACTTTTTTTGTTTAAATCACGCTACAAACGTGATGACATGATAATTTTTTCACTCAGTTTCTTCAATCTTTATGTGATAGCGACACAGTTATATAGTCGTTTTTCTCCAAATGGCATCGGTTCTTCTGGGGCACTGGAGAATAAAATGTTTTTTTGGGTTATTATTTTCAACATACTTTGTGTACTGCTGGAAAGGTGTCTCCCTCGCCTCTCAATTCATATGCAAGTCTTGTAAAATAAATGTCCTCTATGAATTGTGGAAAATGGTCACATTTTCCGCACATGTCCAGGGATTCATATGTGATTTCATGAACATCTACGGTCAAGCGTGGCTGTGCACACATGCAGGCATATGATTATGGATGAAAGTGATTGTGTGTGTGTGTGTGTGTGTGATTCTGTGTGTGAATATGTGTGTGTGTGCATGTGCGAGACAGAAACCTTGTAGGTTGGAAAAAAATATGAATGCTGTGTGGCGATGCCTAAATGTGTCATTTCACTGCTGTCAGTATTGAGAAAGGAGAGGTTGAAACTGGAACCTGTGATATGTGCAGTTGACCATCATCGACCGAGATCAAGTAGCGATCTGCCAGTCAATCAATGACCCACACATGACCACGTTTGATGGGAAGTAAGTCCTGCCTGTCAAAGAGGTCGCTTTGTCTTCTTCTTGCTCCTTTTTCTTCTTATTCTCGCTGTCCCTCTCTTTCTCTCTGCATCTCTCTTTCTGTCTCTTTGTCTGTCTGTCTGTGTTTCTCTGTCTGTCTGTTTCCTCGTTTTGTCTCTATGTTTCTGTCTTTTTCTCTGTATCTCTCTGTCTCTCCCTTTCTCTTCCTCTGCCCTGTCGACTTCTTTTCCTCTCTTTCTGTCTCTTTGTCTGTCTGTCTGTCTGTCTGCCTGTCTGTCTCGCTGTATATCTTTCTGAGTACCCACCTTCCCTATCTTTCTGTATACAAGTGTGTTTGAGTATATACATGTATATACATGTGTGTGTGTGTGAGAGAGAGTGTGTGTGTTCTTGTGTGTGTGTGTGTGTGTTTGCCTATGAGAGAGAGATAGTTTGAGTGTATGTGTTTGTGTGAGGAGTGTGTGTGTGTGTATGAGGTGAGGTGTGTCTGTGTGTGTGAATGGATAAGTTGGCATGTGTGCCTAGATGTTTAGACAGGATTGGAATGACAGTGTACCATTAACATAGCTCACTTGATAGCTTTGTATCGTTGTTTGCCCTCTCCCTCTTGTAGGCTTTGTATCATTGTTGTGTGCCCTCTCCCCCTTGTCTTTGTCTGCACAGCCTGTCTCCTCCTGTCTCAGTATCTCTCTTCTGTCTTTTTCTCTGTTTTTTTTGTGTGCGTCTCTCAGACCCTCTCGGTCTCTTTGCCTGTCTGTCTTTTCAAACACACACACACACACACAAATGCACACAGGCATGCCCTCTCTCTCTCCCTCTCTGCCTGTTTCTGGCTGGCTGGCTACCTGTTTCTCCTTCCTCCTCTCTCTCTCTCTCTCTCTCTCTCTGGCAAATTGTCAGCTGGCCGTTACATGTTTCAGGTACTACGACAACTACAATGTTGGAGAATTTGTGCTCTACCGTCACATGACTCTGCCATATGAGGTAGGTAGAGCTTGAAAGTTTCAGTTTATTGTTTACTATGAATAAAAGAAAGCAATAGAAGAACTGGACAATGTAGTGTATTACTCAGAAGAAGTTAGGGACCTTTCTCTATCTTTCCTGCTGTGTAAAAAAGATCTTATAATTTGAATGAAGCCAGAATTGACAGAAAATATGAAAAGTCCACACTGTCCAATAACTGGAATTATAGTTTGCCTGATGATCCATTTTAAGAATAATGCAAAAAAGAGAATGTACTTTTGCTGAGTGACCATACTTTCATGACCCTACTTCCATCATGATACCATTTGTATGTTTTTTTATGGTAATATAGTGACCTGAGCAAGTCGGTATCAGTTCTGCTCAGCCACGTGTAGTATGCTCTAGCGTCAATGCTGTAAAACAAGTGTGCCTGACAGAAACTATACTTTTGTGTAAAGGAAGTGATCCTTTTTTTTTCTTTTTTATGTAATATATATCTTCCAGAGACTATAATGGTTTGCTAATCAGTATCTTTGGTTTTCAGTCGTTAAAATCTTTCATTTGACTGCATACACCCATGATATGGTCTTAAGGATCACCTGTGCTATACACAAATTGACTTGACGAGAATGAAGTCTGGTTGACAGTGATGATCTCTGTATGTTTTTTCACTCTTTATAGCATGCGTTGGCACACTATGTGTTTCAGGTCCGGACATACTACCGCACCTGCTACGGAAGAGCATCCTGCAATTGTGCTGCTGCCGTGCGCGTAGGGGATGATGTGATTGTGGTGGATAAGTGCGGGCCAGAGAGGGGCAAAACTTCTCCCCTACAAGTGCAGCTGTTTCAGAATGGAGACCTGGAGCCTGGGACACAGATCATACAATACCATGGGGGCAAGAAATATGAGGTAATGCTCTTAACGGGAGTTTGCAGTAAGAAGGTATATTGAATTTCTGAAAAGATGATCATGTTGATGCTGTTTTCTTCCCTGTCTGTGTATGCACGTGTGTGTTTTACTCTTACATACTTGTTACACAGCATTCATTTTTTATGATGAACGGTGATCATGTTGATCCTATTTTCTTTCCTCATTTTGTATGCGCATGTGTGTTTTACTCTTACATACTTGTTACAGCATTCATTTTTTATGATGAACAGTGATCATGTTGATCCTATTTTCTTTCCTCACTTTGTATGCACATGTGTGTTTTACTCTTACGTACTTACTGCAGCACTCATTTTTAAAGATTATGTACTTGCCTGATTGATGCAATGCTTTTGTTAATTGTGCAGAGGCCTAAACACTGATTGTTGTGCGTTTCAGGTGTTGCTACCCACAGGAGCGAAAGTCGTGATAAATGTGGGCAATGAATTCATGAACATTATCGTGCAAGCATCAGCAGTCGACTTTGGAAATGTTGAAGGTATTGAAAGATGTCCTCTGCTGTGAATCAATGAAATATTCTTGGTTGTTACAAGACTGTTCTTTACCTAAGCACCAAGTAAAGGCACACAGTCATTGTCCAGAGTTCCATTCCTTCATATTCTGTCACGCTGTGTTACAGAAGAGGTAACAGCTTGTCTTGTCTTTTCAGTTTTAATATTTCTTTTTATAGTTGTTCACCGTTAACAGAGATGTAATCTGCCAGGATTTATTGCAGCACTATTGTATGTAGACTATTCCATTTTTGTAGTAGCAAAATGACATGCCTGTTAATTGATACTTCCTTTCCTTGACTTTAAACAGAAAGTGCCATATTGAATTCTAATGCTTTGTTGACGATTTATTTGAATGCTTGAGCAATACAGTCAGTCAGACAATGGATGCATGATGGTGTGGAGGGGTAAGGGGTGTGCAGGTGAAGACAGGCAGATGGTAGTAAGTGCAGGAGCCAAGGGACAGCAGCCAGTCAGGAAGATGCAGAAGACAAAATCGAGTTTTTCTCCCGTTTATTTCCCTTCCATAACTAGGAGCTCAAACCAGGAACACTGCCCTGGGAGCACTCTCACTCACTGAACACACTGAGCACTCTGAGCACACTCTCTGCATTCTTGGGACACACTCCTGTCTCACACACAGCGCCTCTAAATATGTAGCGTGAGCCATACTGCCAAGCCAGCGACACACTGCTGCAGTCAAAACAGCCTCACGAGACGGGAACCAACAGAAATCTATGCTATCTATTGCAGCTTCAGTGTTGGCTGGCTCACCGTCGGTTCAAAGTATTCAAACATATGCGATATTAATGGAAACCTCAGAACCCAAGGAGCAAAATGCAATAAGTCACATTTGACAACTTTGTGACTGTGTAAAAGAGTAAACCCACTTTTAACGTGTTTGCGTCATATTTTTCATTATTCTGATAAGGAATACCAAGCAGCGAAATAATTTTGTAATGAACAAATAGCTGGCACTTCACTCTTTTCCCTACATATAAATTTCATTATCCAAGATGGTGTCTGAGCGGAGAACTTTGTTTTAGAAATTTGATAGAAAACACAACTGGCTTTCCTCACCACATGGCTGTCAACATGTGGTTTTGATACAATTTTCAATAAAATATTACTCTGTTGAAATGGTCTATCAGATGATAATTTTTATATAGTTTTAGGTGCATCTATCATAGAAATGGAGTCATTAACATGATTCCGATCGGGAAGTCCGAATTTTGTAAAACGACAATTTAGATCAAAACTCTGACAATGAAAGAAGAAGGCGACTTGCTCAAGGGAACTGGCGACGTCAGTCATATCATGTAGCTGCAAGCCTGTGCGGAAAAGATCATAGGCATGCAATATACAAAATGAGAGCTTATGGACTTTACTTTCAATGCCCGTTTTCAAATTCTTTGGTTTCTTTCATAATTTTTGTGAAATCAAGAATTATTCAAGGTTTGTTCGATGGACAATTGAAAATGGCACCCAAATTAATTGTGCAAAATACCAGTTTAGAGAAAATATGGGCTTCTCAGCCCAGCACAGTTGTAACAGATAGAATACATTAATTTTTGTGACTTCAGAGATGTATATACAACTATATAGGTTCTGAGGTATTCATAATTTAAAGAGATTACACACTTACAAAAAACAAAAAAAAAAGAGATTTATTAATCAAGGGAGGTAAGGGGGAAGGTAACTCTTGAACAAAATATTTCGTCCACGATATGTACCTTTAGTACCGCCGGCTACAGATGTAAGGAGTTTTGATAACAAGTTGCGTTGGTTGGTATTGTGTGAAGACATGAGAATTATGGAACTGAAGAATGGTACCGACTAGAACATCTCTACAATGATATGCAGAATTCCTTAAGGAAAAAAAAGGTGTCTTTCAATGGGGGAAGTCTTAAAGGTGAGGAGAACCCAGTGCATGTAAAAAAAAAATTAAAAAAAGCAATGTTTCAGCACACATTTAAAGGGAGAGCATCTTTACTAGGCGGCAAGTTTGGCACTGACAAAGGTAACAATGTTCCAGAAAACAAGCCTTCAAGGGAGGAATCTTCAATAGGAAATTTCATACCTTTTGTTGATGCAAGAAATGGGAGAGTATGGGAACAGTGAGAGGAGAGAGAGGTTAGGTGGAGGGGAGGGTAAGGTGGGGTGGGGGCAGGAACATTGAGGGAAGCAAGGAAAAGTTCAGGGAGGGGGTGGGAGGAGGTCGCAGGTGTTTTAGGGAGGAATATAAGGATGAGGGGGATACACAGGGGGAATACAGAGAGACAAGCAGATAAAGAGAGAGTTTTACTGTTGAGGCTGTTGGTATTTGACAGGTCTGTGTGGGAACTACGATGGGGATGCAGAAAATGACTTGTGGGTAGATGGTGCTGCGGTAGCACGTGTGGACGACTTCTCGCTCTTCTGGAGGTGAGCAGTTTGTCGCCATTTTCTTCACATTTATTACATATTGAAACCACGAAGACTGCTCTCTCTCTCTCTCTCTCTCTCTCTCTCTCTCTCGCTCTCTCTCACAGACACACACACACCACACACACACACACACACACACACACACACACTCACTCACTCACTCACTCACTCACTCACTCGTACACACACACACACACATGTACAGTGTAATACATGTTCACATATTTATACATGTAACCCCCCCCCCCCCCCCCCCCTTCTCTCCCCACTTTCCCCTTCCGACTCATCTTCTTGCCCTTCTGACTTTACATACACGCATATACACATACAGCTGCACACAAACATGCACCACACTATATCACACACAAATGCTTCATTCAAACTTAGCACAGGACAAAATGAAGCCTGTTTCTCTGCTTTATCCAGGGTGGAGTCCTCTGAGTCACTGTATTCCGGCTTCTGTGGACAAGTAACCAGCACCCTTGCCTTGGTTGGCACATTCTGTAACTGTGGTACAAACCCCGGCTTCTGCAGCAGCACACAGTATCTCTCCACATGCCAGACTGGACTGGTCATTGCCAAAGGAGGTCGTTGTTCTTGCCCTTACTGTGATGCTTATTGGTGAAGATTTCTTGATCGGGTGACAATAGGAGATGCAAACAGTATTTGTATTTATATTCAGATTTATGCGACTCAGAAGTCATCACTCACCTCAAGTTATTATGGTTGACTGTTTATTTGTAGTGGTGTTTTTTTGTGGGGTTTTTTTTTTGGCCATTTGTCTCAAAAATTAGTGGATCTGAAAGACAACAGAAGTTTAGAGGGAAAATTTCATGGTTTCTTGAAGTTTTCAGTCAGTGAGCTGTATTTAATGTGTGTGTGTGTGTGTATGTGTGTGTGTGTGTGTGTGTGTGTGTGTGTGTGTGTGTGTGTGTGTGATCAGGTATTGGTCAAGGAATAAGGATGAGAAAGAAAATGATCATTTATAAACACTTGAGGCTTGCCATAGATTTCAAGTTTTATGTTGGAGTGCTTTAGGGTGTATGCAATTTGACTGGAGACCAGCAGACATCTAACAGATACACAAACAACACTTGTGTGGACAGAGAAATATTGAGGGAAAATTGACTTTGTCCAGATCTTCAGACTGTAGAGTCCGGAACATTTCCCATGTTTCAAACCCTTGACAGCTGTGACATTTTATACTTTTAACAGTGTAATATGACAGAGTGAATCTCACCATTTTCACATGCCAAAACAAATGCAGACAGTGCTCATTCATTTATCTATCTATCTGTTTATGTATCTGTCTTTCAATTTTGTTTAAATATAACTTTCTGAGGTATTTACAGACAAAAACCAGCAGATAGTGATGGTTCATTTTATTTTGTAGGCTATTTTCTTCCCAAATCCATACTAAATAGCTAATATTTGTCTCTAGTTGAGAAACTGCTCAATCTGGAAAGCTGAAACTGTTCCAGCAGCTGAGGTGTTGATCTTTTAAATGTATGGCATGCTTGGTTTTGTTTTGTCATGCACCGCATGTAGGCAACACATACATTTTATGTCGGGCAACTTGCTGACATCATGGTAGAGTGCACACAAAAGCCTACAGCTAAAAAAAAGAAAGTACACAAACCATATTAAAAACCTTTCCTCGACCAATGCAAGCTGTTTGCTGAGTTCCTTTCTTTTAGGTGGATGGGCAAAATGCTCTAGTGAAATGTGCAGCTGGACTACATGTGTAGGCATATCACAAAACTAAAAGGAGTATACAAGTCTTACAGCAGTCAAGAAGTTAAACATTGAGGACTTCGGAGAACCAGGTCCCGAGTATCATGAGAACTGACAGAAATGCTGTTTTTCAGGAGTGGACATCACACAGAGGCTGATTGGCAACAAGAAACAGCCAGCCTGTGGTGGTGGCTATGACTATGATGTGGATTACGTGCCTCAGGTAAGCGAATGTGATCACTTCTTTTTTTTTTTTTTTTTTTTTTTTTTTTGCTGTCCCAATCTCGGCGCCACCTCAGAGGCAGTGCACCCACGCCGCCCATTCCGACACCCCGTCCACAGCCACAGCCCGGTCGGCTCCGCCGCAGCCACAGCACCGGCAATCCACAGGGACCAGTCATTGTCAAGTCATCAAGAGGCAACCCACCGGAGGAGACACTGCACTGCTGCCGAGTCACTTCGGTGGTGTTCAGTGGCGCCTGTTCTGATCTAACATACGCAGGACACCACCTACTAAGCCCCCTACTGACGACAATAATTGCTTAGTCGCGGAGCCGGCGTGAGTGAGCTCTCCCTCCGGAGGGCGCCACCACGTCCATCCAACGACAGCCCCCATTGACCCGCCGATACCGGTGACCCCGACGGAACCAAACCAAGGCCACAGACGTGGAGAGGACATCGAAACTGAGGTCACCATGAGAGCAGGGCATGAAGGGCCACAGAACTTGAGACATTTTTTTTTTTTTAAATGCTGATCGATGAGAATGAGCATGATTAAGATGATGCTACGGATTTCCATTTCGGTCTGAGACTACATGACAGGGCTGTACTCTACACTTCCTTTCATAATATATCCCGGCGTCAACCAGGCCTGAGAGATACAGACACCTGCAGTGTTGGTCATGAAATTTGAGCAACACTCTCAGAAACGCATCCATTAAGTGGATGAAACTCGACTGTGTGGTCCCAGTCTTCCCAACTGAGTCCGCAGCAAACTCAACTCTGGGTAGGAGCCGGTCAGGGCAGAAAAACCCACATGACTCTAATGGGATTCGAACCCACGACCTCCCAGCCGGGAGTCCGCGACGCTAACCACTTCGCCACGGCGGCTGGTTGATCACTTCTTCATTACTCTTTTTTTTTGTTGTTGTTGTAAGGGAGTGGGGAGGTGAGGGGTTGTTTAGTTGATTAATTTCATTTTTCTGTGACAGCATACACATACATGATGATGTAGCCAGTATTAATTCATACATGACAGGCCTTGAATAACAGCAGCACTTCCCGCAACAGTGTGCTCTGTATGCATCTGCAATTGTCACTGATTTTTTTTTTTCATTGTATCTTATGGCATCTTTTAAAACATAGCAACCAAATGCTACATACCAACAGTTGGTACAAAACAAAACTTTACATCTAATGCATGTTGAAAGACTTTTTAGCTTGTGTCACAGCACTGTTGTCATAGAAACTACATGATCAAATAAGTAAAGAGGGTCTTGTGTACATTTGTTTGGTTAGTATGACTATAGCAACACAGGGGAAAAGGGAGAAACAGCTGTCAGTATGATGAGGAACAGATGTGAGAAAAGGCGTGGAGTATATAATTGGAGAAAAATGACCTTACAGTAATCACACAGCTGCATGTTGCAACACTTTGCATCTTGTCACAGCGCTCATTGTATGCAGACACTAAGATTCTTTTCTTCGTCGTCATCAGTAAATAATCATCAACTCAGTTGATCTCAGAATCTTTTGTGTACACTTGCATTTGTTTGTCATTCCCCTCTTTATTCAGATCACTTGCTTGACCCAGTGCTTCAAACAGTGATACCTTCCTTTGCCAAGCCAATATGATTGCTGAGGCAGGAGACGCCAGACATTATATTATTAGTAGTATGAATACTTACATAGCGCCTACCCTGTGCTAGAGACCAAGTTCTAAGCACTTTTCAATCCACACTTGTTTACACAACGGGCTGCCTACCTGGGTAGTGCTGAACGAAGAGCTGCCAGCTGGCACTTCATTCAGTCGTTTCCCATGTCATCAGTAAATATCTTTCATTCAGTTTCCTTACTTCCTTCATTCTTTCCATTTCTCACGTAGGGTGCATGCTATGTGTAACGTGTCATCCACACCAACGGCCAAACTGGCCTTCTCTTCTGAAAGACATGCCATGGTGGGGAATCCCTCTTGCAGGCGGTCTAATTTTGAGCTTGGTTTTCATAACAAGAAAAGTAACTTTTTCCATTAGCTAGGATTAGTTCTCCACTTACAGGCTTGTTACTGCGTAAAGAAATTTACTGAATAGCTTAGCTTGGACCTTATTCAGGTATTTAAGGTGATTCCTTCCCTTTGACCATGCACTGCAAACTGGGATGATTTTTATACTCTCACTAGTTCCGTGTCCTCTGTTCTGAACAGCAAATGGCAGCTTCATGGGCACGTGGTGCCAGTTTGTCCCCAGGACCTGTTTTCATTACTGTCAGCACACACAGCAATTATAGATAAATGAAGCAAACATTCACTTCACACACAACGCATGCATACATGCCCACACGCGCACATGCACATACAACAATCACTTAAACAGACACGGCACTATAACACTACACTATGACACCATGATGCCAGCTACATAACGGGGATGGATATTACAATACCCTACTGTTCAGTGTACGGCAGCCAAGAAATGTCAGGTGTCTATGATTGAACCCACAGTGCATCAGTAATCATATGAGAGGGTTAACACAGAATGTCAAGCCTTCTATCCATTCTTAACTGTAATTATAAGCGAGTCAAGGCTCTGCACATTTTCAGGTGACCACAACTGTCTCGGACATGGAAGGTATCAGATACTGCCTACCACCTGGGGTACTCTGGCATGCGCTCAGGGAGGCTTCTCTAACCTGGAGGCTACGCTGGCAGGCATGTGTGAAGGACTTCAGTAACTGAGGCTCGTGGTTGTTTGGCAAGGCATCGGTTGTGGAGACATGTTTTATGGTTTTTTGCTGAGGTCAGGAGTGGAAATGGTTGTAGGTGATGTGAGCATGTATTTATGTGCATATCTTTCCATGCCTGAGGTCATGAGTGCAAATGTATGAGAAAGTGTGTTAGTGTGTGTATGTGAGTTTCATTACATGTTGTTGTTGTTGCATTGATGTCATTGAAAGGCATGTGTATGCAGATTTACGGCTGTGTTGCTGCAGCAACAGAAGCTTCAACTTATAGTATTAACTTACTTTTCAGTTTTATTTCATTGTCTTGTGATGGACATATTGCATTGTTCTTGTTTGCAGATTTTTGATGGTCCAGTCTTTGAGAAAGCAGCACTGCAAAACTTACTTCTGCGGTGTGACATTCACCTGGAAGTCAACATCACATTCTGGGTCATTGTGGATGGCCAGGTTGTGATCCAGCCAGACATCTTTAACCTGCTCTGCCTGACGACTGCAATGGCAGAGGAGCCTGTGAGGAGGGTAAGTACTGTGAGCAGTACAGGGACCTTTTCCATGGAAAACAGTGCATGAGAGAGACATCTTACCCTGCTGCATTCTGACTGCATTCCCTCCACAGATGCAGACTGTGTTCTCATACTGCACACTGGTTTTCTCTTTTACCTGTCTAAACTATAGTGCATGTAAAATGCATGCTTTGCAAAAATGAGGCCTGCTGTCTCCTGAGCACTCCCTTTGGCTTGCCTCCTGCGTTTGATTCATTCATTTTATCCTTTGTCTTTTTGGACGGGGGGGGGGGGGGGGGGGGGGGGGGGGGGGGGGGGGGGGGGGGAAAACGGCGTGAGCTTGGTGACAATTCTCTGGACTATATTTTCTCTCTGAGTCTTGGCCATATTTTACATGTGAGCATGACAAAACTCTTCCTATTCAAGAAGCATTTGCCCGGACTATCTTTGCTCCTGTCCACCTAAAGATATACACATTTGCAACAAGAGTGGCCCATTGGATGGCCGTATTATCATGTCTCTTGGAATATTGTTCTCCAGTGCCTGATTGTCAGTTTTTTAAAGAAAGAACAAAAAAAAATAGTCGTATTACCTGTGTCTTGGAATGTTGTTCTTTAGTGCTTCCTTGTCAGTTTTAATGTAAAACACATTTCTCAATCCTACCTGTTGGTACATTCATGAGGTTGCAATGTTAATTTTGCTTATCAGACAACACACTTTTGTGGCAGAGTATTGTGATGTGCATGTGTATCCTACTCCATGTAAACAGCATGTGAGACTGGGATATAATACCTATGTGTAATAACCCTATTCCATTCACAAATGAAGACTGCGTCTTTGTATTGTAAGCTGCATTTTGCTAGAATAGAAACATTGTATTCCTGTAGTATTTTTCCAGTTTGCACATAGAGACCTCAGAGACCCTTGAGATGATGCTCCTACAAACAACCCTGTAAACTGGATTAAAGTCCACTCTAGTTGTCTCTGAGTTATCTTGTGGACAGACAGATGGAAGGGAGAACAATACTCTGCTGCATTATTCACTATGCCTATTAGCAGAGAAAGGAAAGAAATCAAAGTTCCATGACCATATGCCTTGTTCATACTTGTCTCACTGGAATATATCTTTTGTAATGTGTAAGAACCATATGAAAATCTCCTGACATCAATATGGTAAGGAAAACCATGTTGGCAATTCTACGTAACAAGATCCAGTGGTCTTGCTGGAACAGCCCTTCAGGGAACTGTTGAAGGAAGGACACAAAGGGCAAGACAGAAGAAAAACGATGGTCTGACAACAGTGCAGAGTGACCAGGGTAAACACTGGCAGAAACTCGGACCTTGGCACACGACTGACAGAACCGGAGGAACCTGATGAACTGTTCCTCCTTGTGATGCCTCAGCGACTCCCCACAGGATTAAGGGAAAGAAGAAAAAGACTGTTGAAAATAAATTCCTATTTATTAATGATATACAGATTTTTTTTCTCATTATTGTTATAAATGTAGACACCTTCGTAGTGATGAACTCCAAACCTTTTTCTTATGACAGTGTTTATGGGAATTGATACATCATGGACAATAGAAATGCTGACTGTTCTTACCATTTCTGTATGACTTTTCAGGTGCATGTCTATGTGAAGAAGGCTATGAAGGAGATGACTGTTCAGTGGAGACAGACAAGCCCCCACCCTGATAGAGCGACCAGACCTTGGTCTGTGTGATCGCACCCAGGAACCCTGCCTTGAAATCCTGATCAATGGCTTCAACTTCCTGAACAGACCATCCCTTGTTTGTGTCTTCCAGAGCATACAGGTAAGTATGGGGAAACACCCCTCAGCTCATGGGGCAATTTCTGTTTGTTCCAAAGCGAAGGTGCGACTTTGTTCAGAGGATGCCCTGTACACTTTACCATATTTTACAAAGTATGTATACTGCACAGTATATTCCAAACCATGCACACTACACAGTATCATCCAAAGCATTTCACATTATATAATATCTTCCAAGCTATGCATGCTGCACAATATCATCCAAGCTACCTAATTCATGGTGCTGAAAGACCATACACACTGCACTATATCTTCCAAACCACACACATTGCACAATATCTTCCAAAGTATACATGCTACAAAAAATGCTTTCAAACCGTACACACTACACAATATCTTTTGAAATTATATACACCTGCGTAATATCTTTCAAGTCATACACATAACCATACACACTATACAAAAATGTTCCAGATCATACACACTGCCCAAAATCTTCCAAACCATACACACTTCATGATATTATCCAAAGTGTATATGCTGTTCAGTATGTTCCAAACTATACATAATACATAGTATCTTTCATACCATACACACTACATAATGTCTTCCAAACCATACCACTACACGATATCTTCTAATCCATACACACTGTACAGTGTGTTCCAAACTATACACTCTAATCATCTAAACCATACACACTACTTGTGACACAGTAGCTTCCAAACTGCATACACTGCACAATATTTTCTAAACCATACACACTGCCAAATATCTTCCAAACAGTACACATTATACAATGTATTCCAAACCAGATGCTCTACAATATAATTATCTTCCAATCATATGAATCAAGCTCCGAAGAAATGATTGATTAAGTACCTCCTCAAAGCTCATCTGACAAGCACTGCAAAACATTCAAGTGCATTTCAATTTTTTTAAGACACAATAGAACAAAAGTATAAACGAATTGATAGTATAGTAAACCTTATCAAAGTACATCATCCCAAGCTGAAATAACATATTTAAAGCATAGGTCCACTACAGCAAACCAAACAGGGTGTAAGAAAAAAATTTTTTATTGAAAAAAAGTATATGTAATGCGTGAATTGACCATTGCAGAGAATATAGACGCTGCAGTAATAAATCATACAAATGATCTCCACCCAGACTGAACAGTGTCTAGTTGTTGTGTGTTTGGTTACAGATCACAGAGACAACTCTGGTGGTGAGTGACACGACTGTCTTGCAAACCGCCACCTACATCAACTTCCAGACAGTGATCTGCACGGTGCCCTCTGAAGGCAGCTATCGCGTGGCTGTGTCCAACAATAACGGGGTGACCGTCAGCGTCAGCTTTGACTTCCTGGCTTTTGATTCTACCTGTGTCTCCTGTACAGGACCAGATAGCTGTACAATCTTGGTATGTACTGTGCTACATTTGAATACAGATGCTCATTCTCTGTCTTTCTGTCTGTACGTCTGTCTCGCTGTGTGTCTGTCTCTCTTTGGCTCGCTCTCTCTGTGTCCTGCACTCTTTCTCTTCCTTCCTTCTTTGCTCCCCCTTCCCACAGTCAAGCAAGATGGTTTACAAGTTAACTTGTTTCGTTCTCATTTCCATGTGTTGAATTTTCCTTATGCATACCACACGGATGCCATAAATCTGTATAGTATGGACATGCCATGCTTACCAAGGAAGATTTAATAAAGGAGTGGA
The DNA here is from genome assembly GCA_018398815.1 of Conus ventricosus. Taxonomy (NCBI): domain Eukaryota; kingdom Metazoa; phylum Mollusca; class Gastropoda; order Neogastropoda; family Conidae; genus Conus; species Conus ventricosus. The sequence goes on along the minus strand of CM031617.1, from coordinate 62,198,228 downwards.
AACCCCTAGTTAATGAACTCCTGAATGCCTTCCACCCCATTACTGTCAAATCATATCAGCCTTAGTGTAAGTATAAAATTGGTTAGCCTTCATGGCTGTTGGAAATATTTCTGGTTACCACTGTGGCCATTGGCTGACCCAAGAGCGTTTTTTTTGTGATTGCTTTTGCATTCAGAGTTCCAAATGATTATTCACTTTATCAAACAGGCATTTTATTATCTCTCATAGGTTTATCACTGTTGTCTTTATTTTCATATGAAATATTTCATAACATATCCCTTTCATTTCATACAGTCAATTCTGATTTCAATCAAGATTTCAGTGAAACACATAAATCAATTTTACAATGATTTCAATCAAGATTTTTAGAAAGTTACTTGAAATTAGTGAAACACATAAATCAATTTTTAAAAAAACAACTTGGAGGAAACAATATTGTAATGAAAGCTTACTCGTTTTGTTTTTGTTTTAATTTTTTTTTTCTGTTTCTCTTTGTCGGTGTATCTTATACTTTTTCAGACACTTATGAACTTTTATTCACATGGTTACTATATTGCCTAAATGGCTGCTTTTGCATATTTTCTCTCTCTCTCTGCACTCTTTCTCTCTTAAAAAAAAAGCAGTTAAAAGTATGGTGTATTGAATATTGCAGGTTTTTTTTTCTTTTTTTGGGGGGGGGGGGGGGGGGGGGAGAGGTTGTTTGTTGTTGAAAGAAGAGGACGAATAAAATGGATGTGCCCCACAGCCGATACGTGTTACATTGACTCGACATGCTACACATTTGACGAGGAAAATCCAGCAGACAACAGCCAGTCCTGCCAGCCAGCGTTCAGCCAGTCTCAGTGGACCGAGAAATCAGGTACACCAAGAATCTCAGAGGACTGTTTGAAGTGTGGGATGGGGTGGGGGAGGGGTGGTTTCAGGGCTTAGGGGAGGTGGGGTGTGAAGAGATAGAGGTCAGCATGGGGAGGATGGGGCTGCAATGAAGATTGTCACTTTAGTTGCATAAGAACATCCATACACATTAACACACAAATACACTTATGTGCAAACACACACACACACACACACACACACACCCCACACACATACACACTCGCACGCACATATTACAGGCATTTTATTCAGTACTCACGCTTTTCTTTGTGGTTCCAGAGCTCCCCAGTGTGCGACAGCCAGAGTTGACAACACAAATTCTGCAGACAGAGCCTTTCTTCCAAGTAGTATGCACAGCAGTGGAGATTGAACTTCAGACTACACGCTATTACCTTCAGTGGCAAGTAGGTGATCAGACGATTGACGTCACCGAACCGCTGGACCAAAGTGCACGTGCCACCCTCACTGCTGAAGATGTGACTGGTTTACAGCTGGGTGATAAGGTGAGTCCATGTAGTTATTTGAGGTGGTCTTGGGTGGGTGATAAGATGAGTCCATGTAGTTATTTGAGGTGGTCTTGGGTATTACAGAGAGAGAGAGAGAGTGTGTGTGTGTGTGTGTGTGTGTGTGTGTGTGTGTGTGTGTGTGTTTTACAACGATTTATTGTCGTTATTAGCCACATTTTACATCAAAACTTGTCTGAATTTCTGTCCATGCTTATAAGGAAATGATATTGTGGACGTACAATACAAATACAGATCCGTTCAGGACAAATAAGTGCATGTTGCTTTCTGTGAACTTATCACAAAAATAAACAGTCAAAGTAGCTTTAATTTAGAGCATCATTACCAAAAAAGTTTGATAAGATTGATATTTTTGTCCATTCATTTTTTTTGTGAGCTGCAAAGAAATCGTAGGGCATGCCTCAGCAAAAGATGTTAAGGAATGGTTGAATTGGTTTCAGATCTCCTGTTCTGTGAGAGCATGCTTCATTTCTAAATGTGACCAGGATGAAGGTTTCTCCGAGTGGCGTCAGAGCAACATTGTGGACACAGGCATACAGGTGAGTGAGTCATACCTTCCTTTAAAGACAGTTTTTCACTTGTTCAGAGATGAAAAAATAACTGAGAGATTGATTATTATTTTCTATAAATTTTAGAGCCATCTGTGTGCATAAAATAAAAGGAAATATTCATTGCACCAGGGCAACATTCTGGATACAGGCATACAGGTAAGTGAGTCATACCTTCTTGAAAGACAGTTTTTCTCTTATTCAAAGATGAGAAATAAGTGAAAGATTGTTTGTTTGTTTTCTACACATTTTAAAGCCATATGTATGCATAGAACGAAAAGAAATATTAATTACATTTGTGAAAACCTGATTCTCAGAAGACTGTTTTCCATCACACCATGAAATATATTTCCATGCTGTGTCCTGAGAGGACGTTTCTTTTTCATAAGATTCTAATGATTTCTGGTTGTTGTGGTTCAGGTGGAGGAGACCGAAATCAGTGTGACTGAAGGTGGAGAAAGTAGTCAGGTCCACGTGAGGTGTCCCTTCCCTCCCGGCTTTTTCCTGTCCAACTTCACCTGTGGTCAACAGCGTACATCTCTGTGACCTCACAGCTGCTGTTCCAGAACCAGCCAGCCTGTCAGGGGAAGGCTGTGACTCAGGCTCTGCTGGCTTACGATCCAGATGACCAGGATGCTGTTGCCTGTGGGGTACGCTTCACCAGCGTGAACTTCCAGGTGACGCAGGTTCTGACTGTGCGTGCCATCGTCGATTCACCACTGAAGGATGGGGATCAGACAGGGACCTTGCAGATTACAGCCACCTTTGTGGAGTCGGTCAATGTGTCCTACACTGTGGTGGTGCCTTCTGTGCAGGTCAGCAAGCTGATAACTGACTTCTCTGTGTTTGTACAGTGTGTGTCTATGTGTCTGTGAATGTGTGTGTGTGTGTGTGTGTCTGTGTGCATTTTCATGAAAATACCCAGTGGATCCTCTGCAAACATTCTGGAATCCTACACCTTTGTATTCTTTAGATCTGGGGCTACTCAAACTCTGAAATGATTGAGTTCTGCTAACTGGTAAAAATACTAACATGAATAACTTATAGTACACAAGACATATGCATGTAAATGTATACTTATTTGTCACATTTGTTGATCATATGCATATGGTCAGTGAAAAGAGATGGTGTGAATGCATACAGTTGTTAACGACTTTGTAACTCATAAAGCAAAGAATGCCATTTAAAAGATGATACTTCACGTTTACCAGTAGCACTTGAACTTTAACATAATATACAGAACACACGCATTTAATGTTACATGGTTGCTTAGTATCTTGGCAGCTGTCTGCTTCAAAATGTGTGGATGTCTTCATCGTTATTCTCATTTGTCTTCTGTGCAGGTGATAGTGATTGATGCTGACAAAGGTGGACTCTGTAAATCCATCAATGATCCTCACCTTACAACTTTCGATGGCACGTACGTAGAGCAAAGATTGAATTGTCATGATTCTAGGAAATGGGAATAGAGGACTGAAATTTTATGATAATTCTGGCAGCTGTGATATGAACATTACATAATTCCTTGATGATTCTTGATTCTGTTGACTGGTCAGTAAAACATGTTATGAGCGATTGTGGGAAATGATTTGATGGAGATGTTTGACCTGGTGAGGGGTAATTCTGTTGACTGGTCAGTAAAACATGTTATGAGCGATTGTGGGAAATGATTTGATGGAGATGTTTGACCTGGTGAGGGGTAATTCAGTTGACTGGTCAGTAAAACATGTTATGAGCGATTGTGGGAAATGATTTGATGGAGATGTTTGACCTGGTGAGGGGTTTTGCAGTGTACTGTATGTTATTGATTGGGTTTGTGTTTTTTAATACCCACAAGGCTTGTCATGTGTGTGTGTGTGTGTGTGTGTGTTTTGAGTATGTGTGTGTGTACATATGTGCGTGTGTGTGTGTGTGTGTTTAAGTGATAGTGAGTTAAAGAGAGAGATTTAATAAATCTGTTGTCATTGAAGTTGCTGCTTCAGTACGTCTATTCCAATTTTTCATTTTCTGTTTTCATTTTGTGTTTGTTTTAGTTTCTTTTTCCTCCAAACTCATATTCACCTTTCCTTGAAAACTTTTGTGTTGATTCAAACTATCCTTGTATTTATTATAGTAACATTTTGCTTCACTTTTCATTTCATTTGAGCATTATTTTCTTCCGTTTTGTTGTTGTTTTCTCTCTTCACTCTGGTCTCTAAATAGCTGACCTTGTCTTCATTTTCAGTGCTTATGACAACTTTTTACAAGGAGAGTTCATCTTGTTCCGCCATACAACTCTTCCATTTGAGGTAAAAACTAACTCAGTTTCCTGGCTCATGTTTCAGTAATTACTCCATAAGAAAGCAGAAATCAACTTTACTGGCATGGTACGAAAAATTGAATCCTGAGGTAGAGCATTCAAACACTTAAGTCAAAAGATCTAGAATTATTAGTTTTTTCAACTTGTTGTCATTGTTGTTGTTGTGATTAGTTACTACCAGAAATAAAAACGAGTGCATGGTGTTATTGATTAGTGATTACCAGAAATAAAAAACATGTATGGTGATGACACTGAAAGACAGATGCTAGAGCTTTTAGCATCTAATATCATGTGGTGATGAAAAGACATTAAATAAACCACTGAACTGAACAAAAATAAAACTACTGATGCTAGAGTTTGTCCTGATTTTTTAGAGGAACAATAGCATGCGACCATTGTTTCATGCCCTGTTCCAGGTCCATGCTCTTTACACGGAATGTGGCAATGGAGCAGCCTCCTGCAACTGTGCAGTGATGGTGCGATCCTACGACGATGTGGTGATCATTGACCGATGCTCTACAGGACCCTCTCCAGCTCATGTCCCTCTGGACGTGCGCCTCTACCTGAATGGACAGCTCACCCCGGGTACATTCATCTACCGCTACCTTGACGGCAAGAAGTACAGGGTAAATGAGAACATTTTGCTTGCTTCCACTTTCAGTGGATTCAGTGTCTGTGGGTAGGTTGGTAATAACGTGGTACTGAATGAAGACATAGAACACGCATTAGAGAGCAAATGGGTAATAATAATGGGAAGAAGAGGAGATTTTTGAATATATGGACAGTGATAATGAGATCACATCATTGAATATGTGGTTAGTAACAATGGAGTTAAGAGAAATTTTTCTGAATATATGGGCAGTAATAATAGAATCATGAAGCATGTGACTGAGTACAGAGACGGTAGTAATGAAAATTAGGAAGCGTTGACCATATGGATAGTAATAATGGAATCCAGAGATATGTCATTAAATATAGGGACAGTAAATATGGAATCAGAAGATGTATCACAGAGTATAGGAACATTAATAATGACATTGAGATATACTATATATATGAATGGTATTAATGAAATTAGGAGACGCATTACTGGTTATATGGACAGTAATAGTGGAATCAGGAGGAATGCTTTTAGATACATACACAGCAGTAAAGAACAGTGTTGGACTGTGGGCAGGGTCTATGAAATCATGGAAAACCTTCATGAATACATGGACAGCAAGGATGGAGTCAAGAAATACATTATTGAATACCTGGACAGTCACAATACTGATTATATGGACAGTGACAGGGGAGTCAGAAGATACATAGTTAAATGTATGGGCAGTTGTGACAGAATTAAGAGACACTTTATTGACTATATGAACAATAGTAATTGAATCAGGGGGCACATTTTCAATATATGAAAAGTAATGATGGAATCAAAAGGTATTTGTTATTAGATATAGGAACAGTGATACTGGAATCAAGATATGTATTGAATATATGGATAATAATGATGAAATCAGGAGATATGTATTAAATATATGGATAGTAATGATGCAATCAGGAGATATGTTATTGAATATATGGATAATAATGATGCAATCAGGAGATATGTTATTGAATATATGGATAATAATGATACAATCAGGAGATATGTTATTAAATATATGGATAGTAATGATGCAATCAGGAGATATGTTATTGAATATATGGATAATAATGATGCAATCAGGAGATATGTTATTGAATATATGGATAGTAATGATGCAATCAGGAGATATGTTATTGAATATATGGATAATAATGATGCAATCAGGAGATATGTTATTGAATATATGGATAGTACATGTGGAATCAGGACAAAGTATTGTTGAAGACATGGACAGCAACAGTGAAATGAAGAGATGCTATATTGGACAGCAGTAGTTGAATCAGGAGGTGCATTAAATACTTGGACACTAACAGTAAAAAACAGCTGAATTCAACAGCAATTAACAACTTTCTTTGTTTCAGGTCTACCTCCCACAGGCATGTACATTGAAGCCAGTGTTGGAAATATCATGGCATCTTTCATGAACATCCACATCCAGCCTTCTGCAGCTGACTTTGAACATACTGAAGGTGAGTTTGATCCTGGGTTTGGCGTAGGGGGAGGGATAGAAAGAGGTTTTGGGAGGGGACGGGGCCATTCCCAATTTATCTCTAGTTGTTTTCATGCAAAACAGTTAAGGTTTGAAGAGGATCAAGTTTCTGTTTTTGATTTGCTGTTTGACTGGTTTATAGTCCTGGAATGACCTTTGTGATCAGTCAGACTATGAACAACTTCATCTGGTCTAGCTGTTGTTGCTTACTTCTAAGGTGGATGAGGATCCAGGTGATGATATTCTGAAACATTGGCAGGAAAGATGTTCTCGTCTACCCTTGCCTGTTCCTTTCCTCTACTGTTTTCTCCTTATTCCTGATGGTGATGGGTGGTTTTCAGGTCTGTGTGGAACACTGGATGGGGATGGGCTCAATGACCTACAGAAACCAGATGGGGAGATTTCCGCTGAGACGGGCAGACCCGATTCTTTCTCCCAGTCCTGGAGGTTAGTTTTGCCCTATGTCATGTCTTGTTGTGGACTTGCTCTTCAGCTTAAAACATGGCCGTGGAGCCAGTTTATTCAGATAGATTATTGTCAATGTGCCCTTGTGTCTCAGAGTATAACACTTATCCTGTAAGCTGATGTCATTAGCCTCCATTTTTAACTCTTTCCACCTGGTCCTGATCCATTGTCAGCCATATGAACACATATGTCCGCCCTCACCTGACTTCTGCTGTACTTCAAATCAAGTGTGCAGAGTCCATAACCTGTGAATGAATAAAGGGTAAATTGAGATTATTTGAACACTACTTCATCCTTCTGTGATGTGCTGTCTGCCATATAAGCCAGGAGATAAGATAATGTTGCTTATAGCCCAGCCGACCGCAAAGGGCCACATCAGGGCTGTTATAAGCCAGGAAGCAAGTTTACAGTGAGGCATGTGTTAGATGGGTTCTTTGTGGGCAACCTTAGAAAGTGATAAGACTGAAACTCTAAAGAGAAAACCCATATAAAAATTTGTGTTGTAGCAGAAAATATGTTTGACAATGGCAGTCCAGCTTTATTGCATTTGGTTACAAATGCTGTAAACTGAACCTGTCAGAATCAGAACCATTGATGAAGTGATGATTGATCTGTTGGGTCAGGGAAGGAAGCATCATAGGATTATTCAAACGTAAAAACTTAACAGCGTTATGAAGTATTGCAGTTCTGTTACTGTGTGTCCTTCTGATGTGCTCATACAGAGTTATGACAATTCCTGTGAAGTAGCCCATGTCTTCCAGCTGAACAGCCAAACAGTGCCATGTTTGAAAGGTCACTCTGCCAGATGCTATGTAAGAGCTGAAATGGTCAAAAGAGCACAGAAAGAATGTGTGTAGTGACTTATCAGTACAGTGGAACCTCTTAATCAAGATCCACATAAATGATTAAACACTGGGTCATCAGTGGGAAGAAATCTTGATAGGAACTAAATCTAGTATAGACAAGACGAAAAGCAGTACTCCATGGTGTCAGCTTCATTGTGTTTATTGAAAATGATCATGTTTGCAAAAAATAAGCCTCTGTAGCTGTTTATACCTGTGTTTTCTTTGTGCTTTATTGAAATCAGTATTTGAGTTCCTCTCCTCAAGACCCCTGTGCTGAATTCATGTCAAAATGCTTGGTGTCAGCAGCTTTATGGGCATCATTGTTGGATGATATCATGGTGCTGTCAGGAAGGGAATCTTCCTCTTGCTGGCCCTGTGACTGTGGATTAGTATAGAGGGTTTACTCACTGATGCACTGTGTAGGTTGGATCAGAAACAGTGCAGCTGAACATTAACAGAGTAACTGGGCAGTAGTGCAGCGTTTCCCTAGTGGGTTGCCTTATGATGATCTGGCCTGTATAGCTGCCTGTAGACTGCTGATGGTAGACCTGTGACAGAACAGGCATGGGTGGTGTGCTGTATGGGAGAGCCAGAATAAATGGCATGGGCATAATGCCACTGGAAGGGCACAAATGACGAAAGAGGTGAAAAGGGGGGAGAGGTGGAGTAAAAGAAAATAATGGTAAGACCCTCCTGAAGAGAACTGTCATACAGAAGAGAGCCATCATCAAGTATGTGGTTATTTGAAGATTTCAGGGAATTATTGTCATGTTTGGTGTGATGCTCTCATAGAGCTGATTGTCTTTGTGCCAGGTCGCAGTGGTCCTATTTGAACGGCTACTGCCCAGAAAGTGGAGACCAGTTCCCTTGGACTGAAGAGGATGAGGAGTACTGCAATTGTATGCCAGCAGCAGATCCCTCATGTTCTGACAGCATTTACACCACTCCCTGTGGATACCCTGGCTCTGCATTTACTGATGGTATGTTTGAAGTGTTAGGTGTTTTATGTGATTGTCCATTACTGATGGTATGTTTGAAGTGTGAGGTGTTTTATGCGATTGTCCATTACTGATGGTATGTTTGAAGTGTTAGGTGTTTTATGCGATTGTCCATTAGGTGTACATTCTAATCCAAAGCGGTCATGACATCCTCAAATAAGTTACTGTTAATTTGTTTGTTGTTTGAGACTGTCACAACTTTTTTCTTCACAACATGATCTTAATACCTGTTGTAACATCACCTGTCAGCAACATGTCTGGAGAAAATGTTTGCAGTTACCTCAGAGATAGTAATCCAACCTCATGGTAAATAGATAGGTGGCTTAACAAATGAGATTGCATGAAGTAAATCCAGTTTTTTGTTGCACGTGTCCGATGAATAGTGGTGGGCAGACATTGTCATGAACATGTGTGGAAGGAA
>CM031617.1:62146626-62184126 GCA_018398815.1 Conus ventricosus | reverse complement strand
GGGGGGGGATGTGCGGGGGGGGGGAGGGGGGGAATGGAGTAATGAGGTTGGAGGGGGGGAGAAATATTGTTATTATGGTGAATACAGTAAAACCTTGCAGTGAAGACCCTGTGAACAAAGGGACTCCCTTCCTTTAAAAGTTGTGTGTCTAGGGAACTTTTTGGTTTTGTCTTTTTGTGTACTACATTTGCTTCCCATCAAAGGCTCCCTCCCAGCAAGTCCTGGAACAGTTTAGCTTTTTTTTCCAAAAAAAAAAAAGGTCCCACCCACCCCGACATGATCTTCCCCATGAAACAGATCAAAAAGCAGACATGTTCCCCTTTCGACTTTGGGAGTAATAAATCACACTTCTAAGGGCTTCATTTCCCAATCTCACATTACATCCCACTTTAAACATTGCCAGCATACCATTTTGAAAACAGCCCCTGCTGTTGTCTCACTGAGTTAATGAAAATTGCGGGCTGCATCATTAAATTTCGATAAGCGCTCATTGCAATTCCATTTGCTTGCGTGGTGCTGCATTACTGTCCCTCTTTTTCATTTTGCTAAAACAAAATAGAGAAAAGGGGGCTAACTTATAACCAATCTTGGAGGGCACACTGTCACTTGAACCCAAGAGATCCAGGAGGATGTAACACTAAAAGATGTGAATGTGAAAGGAGTGGGGATGTTTTGAGATGCATCTTCAGAGTGAGAATTTTTTTTTATCTGATTCCCCTCTTTAGCTTGCCAGGGTTCATTTAGATCTCTTAGAGGGTGAAAAGGTATGAATAAAAAGCCACTCTCAATAGAGACTCTAGAAAGGGTTTCTGGAGATGGTGTTGCATAGCTTTCTTTGAAGTTTGCAATATTGTAGCAAATATTGATAGGTGCCTTGTGATAAATACTATTAAGTAGTAATCATTGCAGCTAGAGATGTATCTTTAATAACGGGGTCATTTGGGAAAAAAACGTCAGTGGGCAATGCCAGCATTCCCCCGACTGTGAAAGTTTTATGTTGGTCTTGTTGTCGAAAGTTTCAAGTAAAAAGCTGACTGATTTTTTTTAATCAAAGAAGAAAATAGTAGAGTGCTGAATCCTCACCAGAAACTACATCTGACTCCTTCTTAAATGATGAAAGACTTAAAACAAATCAAAAATAAGTAATGGTGTACTTTGTTCCATTGAGATCCAGAGGTTGAATTTTGCATACGTGTACAGTGAGAAATGTTCATGTGTGCCAACCCAACCATGCCAAGATTTTGATGTCATCTCCGTCGTAAATGTGAATTGTTGCTTACCATTGAACATTTAGTTTTGAAACCTTCATATCTGATTTTATTTATTCATTTATAGGTACAGGGCACACTTGCCATGAATAATTTGTTTGTACGGTTGTTTTTAGGCACATGGATGATGGAACACCCAGTATTCTTGCAGTGAACAGCAGCAAAGCATTTTGTTGTTTCCATGTACATAGCATGTTCAGATAACCTAACGTAGACTTCATCATCTGTGAGTTATGAGAAGCATCATTCTGAAGTGTAACCTCATTCAGTTTCTTTAATTTGGCCCACTGGGATGCCTGTCAGGTTGGTGCCAGCACCGATGTACAGAAACAGAGCTACAGGGTGCCGGCCATTTTACTTGGGCTACAGTTCAGTGATCTGTGACTTGTAGTGACCCACGGGATAGACATCAGTGTTAGCCTGAACGGCATGACATGGCTCTCCCCCAGCTACCTGGTCTGGACAGTCACTGTGAGCAGTGCTCTGTTTAGACCTGTAATCAAGGGTAAGTGCACAAATAAGTTGTACCAAGGCTAATGGCAGCATCAGTTACCTGCATCGTGTCAAGCTCGCTAGACTTGAACTGGAGTGGAAAGACAGAGAAATGACCTATCAGTTCTAGCGCCCCTTTTTTCTAACTAAAATGAGAATTCTTTGAACAGATATCTTTCACACGAATTTTATTTCTTTTCATTCACACATTCATGTCCCCCAAACAAAAAACATCCATGACGGCATCATACACACCCTTACAATATAAACCCACGTAGCGGGTGCCCGAGGCAGCACCAAGGAAACAACATAGTATTACACGACATAAAATTAATTAAAACTTAAGTGCGCACAAAGAAGATCCACTAAGGTAAATCATACATTCTTGTTGGGTTGGAGGAGGGATGGCCCTTTCCTGATCCCTAACCTCGAGGCTATTAACGAGGTCCTCTGCCCTCAGAACTGCTCTCAGCATGGGTCTTGTCTGAAAGGTAACGGGGTTCTGTGCAGCTCTTTCAAGATAAATGTCTTTTGGGGGGAAGAGAGAGGGGTAGTTGGTAAAGTAGAGGCTGTTAGAATGTAAGTGATAGCCCTTCACTGACATCTAGATGGAAGTATTTCTTGTGAACAGGACTGTCTGTTTTATCTGTCTGTTGTTGATTTTGTCTTTTTGATGAGTTTTGCCATGTGTTTGTCTTCCCTGCATTAAACACACCAGTCATGAAATCACATCATGAACTTTTTTATATTATAAAAGAAATAATTGAAAGTAGTACAGTTTTGAAAAATGGCATCAAGCAGAACCTACGCCCCATTGTCAGATCATGCAAACGCTTCATCTCCAGGTGCTTGTGTGTGTGACTCTGGCTTCACTGGTGCCGACTGCTCGGTGGACTGACCAAACCCCGAGCTGCTCTACATTGTGGGTGCTCTTTCTGTGACCTTCGACAAGGACCTGTCCTGACAAGCTGGTGGTTGTAGGTTCTGGGTTTGCCAACACAGCCAACCTGTCTTGTCATGTTGCTCCTAAACAGGTCAGCTCCTTACTGCTTCCTTTATAGCGGTTCATTCATCTTGAGGCTTTAGCACAGTAACACTTTCAGAGACCTGGGGGGGGGGGGGGGGGGGGGGATGTTGCAGGGGGGGAGGGGATGGAGTAATGAGGTTGGAGAGGGGAGAGAATACTTGTTATTATGGTGAATACAGTAAACCTTGCAGTGAAGACCACTGTGAACAAAGACTCCCTTCCTTTAAAGTTTGTGTCTATGGAACTTTTTGGTTTTGTCTTTTTGTGTACTACATTTGCTTCCCATCAAAGGCTCCCTCCCAGCAATGTCCTGGAACAGTTTAGCTTTTTTTTCCAAAAAAAAAAAAGGTCCCCACCCCACCCCCCGACATGATCTTCCCATGAAACAGATCATAAAGCAGACATGTTCACCTTCGACTTTGGGAGTAATAATCACACTTCTAAGGGCTTCATTTCCCAATCTCACATTACATTCCACTTTAAACATTGCCAGCATACCACTTTTGAAACAGCCCCTGCTGTTGTCTCACTGAGTTAATGAGAATGCAGCTGCATCATTCAATACGATAAGCGCTCATTGCAATTCCATTTGCTTGCAGTGGTGCTGCATTACTGTACCTCTTATTTCATTTTGCTGAACAAAATAGAGCAAAGGGGGATAACTTATAACCAATCTTGGAGGGCACACTGTCACTTGAATCCAAGATAGATCCAGAGGTGTAACACTAAAAGATGTGAATGTGAAAGGAGTGGGGATGTTTTGAGATGCATCTTCAGAGATGAGAATTTTTGTTTTTATCTTAGATTCCACTCTTTAGCTTGCCAGGTTACATTTAGATCTCTTAGAGGGTGAATAGGTATGAATAAAAGACCACTCTCAATAGAGACTCTAGAAAGGGTTTCTGGAGATGGTTGTTGCATAGCTTTCTTTGAAGTTTGCAATATTGTAGCAAATATTGATAGGTGCCTTGTGATAATACTATTAAGTAGTAAATCATTGCAGCTAGAGATGTATCTTTAATAACGGGGTCATTTGAAAGAAAACGTCAGTGTCAATGCACAGCATTCCCCTGACTGTGAAAGTTTTATGTTGGTCTTGCTTGTCGAAAAGTTTCAAGTAAATAAAGCTAGACTGATTTTTTTTAATCAAAGAAGAAATTAGTAGAGTGCTGAATCCTCACCAGAAACTACATCTGACTCCTTCTTAAATGATGAAAGACTTAAAACAAATCAAAATAAGTAAATGGTGTACTTTGTTCCATTGAGATCCAGAGGTTGAATTTTGCATACGTGTACAGTGAGAAATGTTCATGTGTGCCAACCCAACCATGCCAAGCATTTGATGTCATCTCCGTCGTAAATGTGAATTGTTGCTTACCATTGAACATTTAGTTTTGAAACCTTCATATCTGATTTTATTTATTCATTTATAGGTACAGGGCACACTTGCCTATGAATAAATTTGTTTGTACGGTTGTTTTAGGCAAATGGATGATGGAAACCCAGTATTCATTGCAGTGAACAGCAGCAAAGCATTTTGTTGTTTCCATGTACATAGCATGTTCAGACTAACCTAACGTAGACTTCATCATCTGTGAGTTATGAGAAGCATCATTCTGAAGTGTAACCTCATTCAGTTTTCTTTAATCTTGGCCTCACTGGGATGCCTGTCAGGTTGGTGCCAGCACCGATGTACAGAAACAGAGCTACTGGGTGCCGGCCATCTACTTGGGCTACAGTTCAGTGATCTGTGACTTGTCAGTGACCTACAGCATAGACATCAGTGTTAGCCTGAACGGCATAGACCATGGCTCTCCCTCAGCTACCTGGTCCTGGACAGTCACTGTGAGCAGTGCTCTGATGAGACCTGTACATCAAGGGTAAGTGCACAAATAAGTTGTACCAAGGCTAATGGCAGCAGTCAGTTACCTGCATCAGTGTCAAGCTCGCTAAGACTTGAACTGGAGTGGAAAGACAGAGAAATAGACCTATCAGTTCTAGCGCCCCTTTTTTCTAACTAAAATGAGAATTCTTTGAACAGATATCTTTCACACGAATTTTATTCTCTTTCATTCACACATTCATGTCCCAAACAAAACATCATGACGCATCATACACACCAATTACAATATAAACCCACGTAGCGCTGCCCGAGGCAGCACCAAGGAAACAACATAGTATTACACGACATAAAAATTAATTAAAACTTCAAGTGCGCACAAAAGAACGATCCACTGAAGGTATTGACGATAACGTTCCAAAACGAAAAACCAAAGGAACGATCCGCAGAAGGTATTGAAGAATAACGTTCCAAAACGAAGAACACACAGGAGGTAGGTGGAATGTAGTCAACGACAAATAGAAAAAACAATCTTGAAACAATCTTGAAGTCTCCAGACTACTTCTTTACAACCAATTCGGCACTCGTGAAGAGGAAAACACCACAGTCACACCAAATGCCACAAAGATGACACTTGTATCACACGACACCGCCTAAGCACGTTGCTGGTCCCAAACTTGACATCGAAACACGTCGATGAATGAACGTAGACGGATGATCGCAATTACACTGCAACTACATTGAACTGAACAAAAAATAGACGATGTAACCAAACGATGCCGACGACTGGAAATGAACAAAATATGGAAGCTGATGGAGCAGGAAGCTTGTAGCCAAATTGAGGACTAGCAGAAACTGCTGCAGAGAACCCCCAACAGCCATACTTGCTGAAGACGAGTGACGGCGAAAAGACGGCCGACGCTGGTAAGCTGATGAGATGACAGAGGATAGTGTGTAGTGTAGCGGCGGACTGACTCGCCACCCAGCTCCCTGGAGGTCGATTCAGGGGCAACGAGTCAGCACTTGACCACCGAGTCTTGCAGGAAAACTGCAGCCGAGAACGCCCATCAGCTACGCTCACTCCGCACGTCGTGACCGGACCGTCAGCCTAGAAGAGTCGCCCGAAACCTAAAGCATCTGCGACTCCTTGACTAAGCCATACAGTCACAAAACCCAGAAGCCGAACAACCAGCATCATTCTCATGTCTGATGATATTTCTTACGCTCCACACACCGCCCATCCGCGTCTCTTCTCCTTGAACCACCAACTTTCCAGTTACCACAAAAAACAAAATGACGTAACACCATTTTTACATCATTGGTTACGTCATATCTGTACAAACTTTATTACGCTTTTTCTTGTAAGATCGGTAGGAAGAAGAATTTCTAAAAATATGTTTACATGCAAAATCACCTCAATATGGGTTTGAGCTGTTGCACACAAACAACAAGCATTTATCCATAAATATCCATGCCTTATAGCTATTTACTTTATTATATACAATCACATCAACCTAACCAGGCTAGTCAATAGGTGTGCATGCCTTGGACTAAACAAGGTACATAGGACACATGGTGCTGTACACTGATGACTGGAAGCACCACACATAAGAACAGAAATGCAACCTACCCTGCCGACTGAGAGGTATAGCAGGTCACAATAATAACATAGACACACAGAAACTATTTCACCTCTAGGACATAAAATCCAACTACAGGTAAAATCACTAACCAGAGACTGGCTTTAACCACCCTAACTGCAAACCGACTGTAGCAGAAAGGGGAACTAAGCACCAACCACACAGATGAACAGAGATGCAACCTACCCCTGCCGACTGAGAGGTATATGACGGTGCAACACTAACATAGACACATAGAAAACTATTTCACCTCTAGGACACAAAGTCCAACAACAGGTAAAAATCATTAACCAGAGACTGGCTTTAACCACCCTAACTGCAACCCGACCGTAGCAGAGAGGGGAACTGAGCACCAACTGACTCCTCTCTACCTAGCAAGCTAACACGAGTTAACAGACCACTGTTCACATACAATAATCAATCAACAAACACATTACAGATAGCAAAGTACAAACCTAGCACAAAGGGCATGTACCAAACACGAACACAGGCCCAAATGAACAAAACTAGGCATGTGAGTTTGTCCTAGTTGGCCAAGGCTTCACAGGCATACTGTCCTAATTAAACTGTTCCGTCCTTAATGCAAAGTGAAGAAAAACTAAAATGAACAAAACTGCCGTGGACAATACCCCCCCTTAAGATTCAAATACTGTATTTGAATTTGCCAACTCAACAGGCACGGCAGTTACGAATTTTGCCTAGGATCCATACATCGCATGCATACTAGCGCTCTATTCCTTTCTGATTTTAAGACAACATTTTAAGTGTGGATTTACATACTACTTGCAATTTGGAATCCTGAATTTGGACCTACTGCCATTACAGGTACAATGGACGTAACACTGTATCCACACACCCATACAAATTTTTCTGATCTTACTGATCACTGATTCCTCCACCGATCTTAGCTTCCATCATTGCCTGAACCCTCTCCATCTGGCTGAGAAATCTTCCACAAGATCTCTCTACCTGGAATGGCTTGCACCATGAAGAACCCTTCTCACAAGTGGGATGGATCTTGCACCAGTGCATCCTCACCAAAGGCACTGGTGGCATTCGACCTTTGTCGATCGTCCCTTGACATTTTTCGCATGATTGGCAGTATCTGACGATGTCGGGGCACATTTCCGGCCAGTAGAAACGATAAAGAATGCGAGCCTTGGTCTTCCCCGCACTCAGATGTCAGACATTGGAATGTCATGGCCTAGTGCCAATACTGATGGACGCAATTCCTTTGGCACGCAGATTTGAGTGGTAGTCTCCTTGCACTCACGAACTTCTCAACAGGACGCCCCCCTTCTTCACATACGTCACCTCTCCATGCTTCGTCTGGTACACAGTCCCCTTGAACATGCAGCTCTGGCCTTTCTCAGCGTTTCATCCTTTTCCTGCTCGTCCTTCAAAGAAGACTTCGACGCCACCATCACTTGATCCTTAAGAGACCAACGGGCTCACAGGCTCATTTTCACTCCGGGCTTGTGCTCGGGTCTGCACTGCCGCTAGCAGGGCTGGTACCGCATACACTGGGACTCTTTCAAACGGCGAGTGTTTCCCCCTGTGTATGAAATTCCCAACCAGTACGTCCTCTGCTGGTTTCTTCATCACAAGCACTCTCATCTTCCCACGCACAAAGGGCGAGTCGAGGACAACTTCCGCTACTGGAAGTGTGCTGCGGCATCTGGTTTCAGCCAAAACAACGGTTACTGTATCCCCAGTATAATCGTCGCAGACATAAAACTCTTCTGATACAACCGTTTGTAACTGCACCTGTATCTCGAAGCCCGTTTGCTGGCATACCATTCACCAACACTTTGCATCGGGGTGTGTAGGGTTTTCCCGCGCATGAGACACATAAAGTTGGCGTAAATGGGGGCTCAACTGTTGAGGCTGTCCGTTGATACCGCTAAGACCTTTGGGTCCGTCTCTTGGCATTGACGTGCAATGTGTCCTTTCTTCTGGCATTTGTAGCATTGTATCATCCCTCTCAAGCTAGACTGTTGTTTTGCCTGATCATTCCCCTTATCCTGTCCCCTATCTTGGTTTCTTCCCTAAGGATGTTTCCTCTGTCCCACCTTCAGGCGTTCCTTCCTCCTCATTCCCTCGATGATTAGGCTTAAACAGTTTGCCTTTCGCGCTTTAAACTCGCGACCCATACGCTTTGCTTCCGCATACACGGTAGCGTGCTTAGCCACTTCATCAGCCGTCTTGGGGCATGCCTTACGGACCTCCACAACCAGATCTTGTGACAAAATCCGGTACATCTGTTCTTGCATGAGCAAGTCCTTAATGTCGCCTGCGTCATCTTCATCTTTCTCTGCAGCCTGACACCAGAGAGAAAAACAAGACCTCAGTCGAATGAGGAGCTGGTCAAACGTCTCATCCGGGTCCTTCTCATGTCTCGGAATTTTCTGTCTATACGCCTCCGCATCCCAGACGAAAATGTTTCAACAAAGCCCTCTTAACCTTAAAGTACTGGCTCAAATCATCAGGATGAAGCCGAAGGACTGCCTGTCTTGCTTTTCCACGAGTAGTGTAACTAGCTTTGTAGACCACGTTGACTCCCTCCATCTGCATAGTTTGGCTATCCTTTCAAAGTGAGCCACGTAAGCATCGACATCTTCGCCATCTTGCAGTGGGTCTAAGTGGACATGTTGGGCTTCGCTCTTTTCCTTCTAATTCGAACCTCTTCCTCCTTGCTGTACTCTGTCTTTCCACCTCTTCTCTCCTTAGCCTAAGTCCTCTTCATTCCTTTCTCGCCTTAGTCTAAGTTCCTCTTCATCCCTTTCCCTCCTTAGCTTAAGTTCTCTTCATCCCTCATTCTCAGTCTTTCCTCACTCTTCTCGTCTGAACGGAACTCGAGACAAAGGATGCTAATGCTTCCCCCTGTAAGCCCATCTTCTTACCAATGTCTGCGAACTTCTCATACAGAGATGCTGCGTTATGGTCCTGCTTTGATTCTTTCCCATCATACTAGTTATCATACTAGCCATTCTCTGTCTATCTGCTGGGGATGCCAATGAAGACTCCAACTGTGAGGTAGTTTTAGATTTCCCTGAGCGCAATTCATGACGTTATCTTCCTGACTATTATTTTTTTTTTTTTCCCACAAGTAGTTAAAGTGCAGCCTCTCACACAGTTATTCAATACGTTTTACCTAATAACAATCTTAAACCTCTTATCATATTGCTTCGTAACTTATGAAGTGCCTACAGGCAACCTTGCCCCCGCGTCTTACGTTCTATTCTCTTCAACTAGTCACAACTAACCATGTAGCGGTTATATACTACGCAATGGTTACACTACCCTCTATGTAATCCCCTGGTTCTTAACCAAGACCTGAGTTAAAATATAATGAGAAAGGATAAGATTTCCTTTCTTTTAAAGACAGTCCAGATACTTAACCTCTTCCCTGCTTACACAGCACCCTTTGCATGGTCATGCTCCATCAGTACATCACATAAGCGGCAATCAATCATGCAAGAAGGAATCATGACATACAAATCATCGTTGAGAGGTTCACTCGTGAGAGGTTCACTCGTAATCACAAGCAGTCATCACTCTTCTCTGGCAACAACTCACATTCATTTCTTACGCTCGCCTGTATGTGAGTACGTGCTTAGCAGGCACACCCATACACTAACGTCTTATTGTTTCAGGCACTGGCTGCGTCAACCCATACAACCAAAACGGAACAACATTCACACCTAAAGTGGCAATGGTCCGGTCTTATATGCCTAAGTGCTCAACTGAATCCGTTTTGTCTGCCTCCCAAAACTGAGCACACAACTCCAACCTCCACTTGCTTTGCCCTAACGTCTAAGCCCCGCTAACCTAATCTACCTAAACCCTAACCATCCCACCGCTGCCACCAACTGGAATGTAGTCAACGACAAATAGAAAAAACAATCTTGAAGTCTCCAGACTACTTCTTTACAACCAATTCGGCACTCGTGGAAGAGGAAAACACCACAGTCACACCAAATGCCACAAAGATGACACTTGTATCACACGACACCGCCTAAGCACGTTGCTGGTCCCAAACTTGACTCGAAACACGTCGATGAATGAACGTAGACGGATGATCGCAATTACACTGCAATACATTGAACTGAACAAAAAATAGACGATGTAACCAAACGATGCCGACGACTGGAAATGAACAAAATATGGAAGCTGATGGAGCAGGAAGCTTGTAGCCAAATTGAGGACTAGCAGAAAAAAACTGCTGCAGAGAATCCCCCACAGCATACTTGCTGAAGACGAGTGACGGCGAAAAGACGGCCGACGCTGGTAAGCTATGAGATGACAGAGGATGGTGTAGTGTAGCGGCGGACTGACTCGCCACCCAGCTCCTGGAGGTCGATTCAGGGCAACGAGTCAGCACTTGACCACGAGTCTTGCAGGAAATGCAGCCGGAACGCCCATCAGCTACGCTCACTCCGCACGTCGTGACCGGACCGTCAGCCTAGAAGAGTCGCCCGAAACCTAAGCATCTGCGACTCCTTGACTAAGCCATACAGTCACAAACCCAGAAAGCCGAACAACCAGCATCATTCTCATGTCTGTGATATTTCTTACGCTCCACACACCGCCGTCCGCGTCTCTTCTCCTTGAACCACAACTTTCAGTTACCACAAAAAAACAATGACGTAAACCATTTTTACATACATTGGTTACGTCATATCTGTACAAACTTATTACGCTTTTTCTTGTAGATCGGAGGAAGAAGAATTTCTAAAAATATGTTTACATGCAAAATCCACCTCAATATGGGTATGAGCTGTTGCAACAAACAACAAGCCTTTATCCATAAATATCCATGCCTTATAGCTATTTACTTATTATATACAAATCACATCAACCTAACCATGGCTAAACAAGGATACATAGGACACATGGTGCTGTACACTGATGACTGGAAGCACCACACATAAGAACAGAAATGCAACCTACCCCTGCCGACTGAGAGGTATAGCAGGTCACAATAATAACATAGACACACAGAAAACTATTTTCACCTCTAGGACATAAAATCCAACTACAGGTAAAATCACTAACCAAGAGACTGGCTTTAACACCCTAACTGCAAACCGACTGTAGCAGAAGGGGAACTAAGCACCAACCACACAGATGAACAGAGATGCAACCTACCCCTGCCGACTGAGAGGTTATAGACGGTTGCAACACTAACATAGACACATAGAAAACTATTTCACCTCTAGGACACAAAGTCCAACAACAGGTAAAAATCATACCAGAGATGGCTAGTAACCACCTAACTGCAACCCGACCGTAGCAGGAGGGGAACTGAGCACCAACTGACTCCTCCTACTAGCAGCTAACACGAGTTAACGACCACTGTTCACATACAATAATCAATCAACAAACACATTACAGATAGCAAAGTACAAACTAGCACAAAGGGCATGTACCAAACACGAACACAGGCCCAAATGAACAAAACTAGGCAATGTGAGTTTGTCCTAGTTGGCCAGGCTTCACAGGCATACTGTCCTAATTAAACGTTCGTCCTTAATGCAAGTGAAGAAAAACTAAAATGAACAAAACTGCCATGACAATCAGCAACAGGGTTAAGAGTGCTGGTTATTGGAACTATGAACAAATACAGCGAAAGGGGGAGAAACAAAGTATGGTGAGTGAAGAAGTGTAGCCAAGAAAAGCATTGTGACAGATAAAAAGATGTCAGATCCTGCCAGTGTCAGACATGCTCTCTTAAGAAAATCTAGGTCACAGTCTTTTCTGTTGTCAACAGGCTTTCCCTGCGGTCAGTGAGTCTTTCCTCACTGTCACTGGGCCTTTCCCCAGAGTCGCCCAAAAGGCAGACAAGAAAAGATACATCTGAAGGTACAGGTGGGACCCAGAGAAGTACTGTCCCTCTACAAACAAATCAACCAGCTGGGAGCAATCCTGCACCACCCTTGGAAGCTGTGCTGTGTTACATTGGGTTGCACTACACACACCACACACACAACACACCACACACACACACACACACACACACACACACACACACAGGGCATTCCATTAACATGTGAAGGGATATAACTGCTCCCTAGCAAATGCCATTGTGTAATGGACTCTGCAAGTGACATGACAGAACATGGGAGCATTCCCATGGGTTGTACCAGCCATATTTCATGATGCAGAGCCCACCAGCAAAAAATGCAATGTCAAGCAACTGCCATGTGCATATTCCTGTAATTGAGAGAAGAAAAAAAGTCCTCTGGAGAGGATGGAAATGCACAAGTTTTGTTCTAATATTTAATGACACACAACTAATGAAGTTGTTAACAACAAACAAACAAACAAACGAACAAAAGCACAACTGATTCATGCATATGGAGATTGAATGGTTTGCCTTTGAAAGAGCAAAGGTGAAGTGTGTTTTTTTGTTCATAACATATATGTCAGTGAAGATGCTACCCCCAAACTTCACAGAAGTCTTTGATTTTACATCCAGAATGCTTGTACCCAGCATACTGTAAACTGCAGGTTCCTATTGGGAATGTCTGGGCAGAATATTTTGTAACATGCAAACTGATTCCATTTGGGTGTAAGTAATTAGTGTGCATGTGGTTGATCACTGTGCTAAGATAGTTACTTTGGGATCTTTGCAGTGGTTATCACGCCCAGCTATCATGTTATCATTTTGTTAATTTTTATTAGCTATAAACTATGGTAATGTCATGTTTTCTATTGGTACAGGGATCAGAAATGTGAAATCGACGGACGGTGCTACATGTGTCAGACGTATTTGGTGATGACCCTCGCTACTACTGCTCTCCCAGCAACTCCACTTCTGAATGGACCCAGACTGAAGGTCAGACACAAAGGGCTTTAGCCAGCTCGTGTGTGTGTGTGTGTGTGTGTGTGTGTGTTTGTATGCATGTGCATGAGTATGCTTGTGTGTGAGTGTGTGCATGGACCTGTGTGTGTTTGGGCTGTCAGCTGTCTACTTTCTCATGAAATTCTACTTTTTTTGTTACAAATTTTTGTGGGAGAAAAAGTTTAGACTTTTCACCATTACAAAAGACAGTTTGGATCTGGATCAAATGAAAAGAAGTGGGAAGAAACACGTTAAGAATATTGAAATTATGTAGATTACAATGCAGTATAGGAATTCAAGATTGTACAGATAAGGAAAAAATTAGTATACAATAGATCATTTGTTAGTAAACCCACTCTTCTGCTCCGCTTGCCCTATACCATCGCCTTTCTGATATTAATTCATTTGCCAATATTCTTGGTGCCTGTGTTGGCATCAAACTTGTTTCATCAGTTCTTTTTTTCTCAGACTTCAGTAATCCAACTTTATTAGCAGGAATGGACTTGATATCTATTATGGATTCCTATTGTAGTTCTTGGAATTGTATTCTGTTAAAGTGGCTTTTTTGTTCCTTTTATTTGTTATTGTATTGTGTGTGTTTGATTGTCCTTCAGTCTTGAGACAGGATAGAAAATCAGATGATGTGGGATATTGTGACCTCTGTGGATGCAGGTGCTGGAACTCCACAGGGGAAGTCTTTGATTTCTTTGGAGGGACTTTGAGAAGTGGTGTGAGAGAAAACACACCACTGAAACTGCATGAATGATGGGGTAAATTAAAATAAACAAAATTACCACCTATCTAAGTACATACTTAACTAGCTGACATTGTTCCAACAACTCTTGGTGATTGTTGCAGGTGCATGGCGCTGCAAGCCGCTTTGAGTTCCAGTCACTGAGTGAGAGTCAGGTGGTGACCAACCTGGGTGATCAGGTCAGCTGACAGTGTCGGTAGGTGTGCAGCTGGTGAAAGGCAATGGAGGAGCCAAGTTTGTGCAGCTGGACGGACAGAGCCAGACCTATGGTGCTGGACACGCAGACTAGCGCCTACAGCTTCCTGTCCAACCCAGGAGGCTGCCGCTTGGGCTTCACCTCACCTTCACCACCAAGGTGCAGGCACTGTGCCAGAACATGTACATCCTGACGTCAGGCGGAGATCTGGAAGACCACAGTGGTCTGGCGTGTACTACCACCGTGGCTGGACCTACATCACTGTCAGCACTGTGGAAACCTCTGGACCGTGCAGATGGAGGCACCACAGGTTGATCAGTACGGTGACTATGAAATCAGCTGGGGTCAGGATGTCGGTCTGCAAGTCCGCATCGGGAGGACCACTGTCCAGACCAGAAAGTACTCTCTTCGCACCACTCTTGCACCAGAACAGCCAACATGTACATTGGAGGACCTGTTCCAGGTTCAAAAGGCTGCTATGCACAGATGATCTTCGGGGCCTTCAGACGTTCACTGCTCCAAAGTGTTCTGGAGATCATTGGTATCATCACAGGTGATATGATTTATTCATTGTAATAGAACTAAGCTGATAAACAAAGAGAGAGAGATTTTCTCCTGCACAGTCTTATGTAAATTACAGTAATTATGCAGTTTTTAATTTGTCTGAGAGAGTGATTGCACTCGGATTGTTTGTTTATCAGTGATTGACTTCGTGAATGAGTAGCCAGGGAAACAAACTCCTCACTTCCCTGTCTCTTTGCTGAAACAGTCTGCCCAGTCTGCCTGAAGAACCGACAGTGACAGCTCAGGTGAACGTCACACCAGTGAACCATACTTTACATGTCGCTGGGAGAAACTGCTGCGGGCTGATGTCATCTACACTGTGTCATGGGCCATAGATGGTGTCACGTCAGGCCCTTCTGAGGTCGGTCTTGTGGAGGAAGTCATACTGCCTTTGATCTCCTGCAAACTGCAACGTACAAATCTGAGGTGAGTGTGTGGCTGACGTATTTCTTGGATCTGTAGCTCCGTTGCATCAGAAACTGGTCACTGCATTTCATTTGGAAAAAAGCCTTAATGATTAGTTCAAATGATTTAAGTAATTCAAACATAAAAGTTTGTTACATAAAGCTAAGAAATGAGACATTATAATAAATCTAAATCTTTATCTAGTATGGGTATGTTGCCTGCCTATTTATATGGTATGTGCATTTACTGAAAATAGATACATAACTATTCCTAATGAATAAAAACAAAAGGCAACTTAATTCATTTCATTCACAACTCAATATTTGTCGCATCACAAACCATCATATTTTACTGTTTGGATGGATCAACTCACACCACCTCTTTACATAACTTTCAGCACACACAAAGTAAACAAATGGATGAAATTGATGATTTCATGTAAAGGAAGAGGGAGAAAATGCAGAACAAGAGGAGGAATGGAAAGAGAACAAAAAAAACTGTTGGTGTTTCTATTTTTTTTGTGTCATGATCTTGGGCATTCACGTCTTTGGACTCAATTCGCTAAACTGGACCACACAATTTTTTTTTTCATGAATCACATCATAAATTTTTATATTATAAAAGAAATAATTGAAAGTAGTACAGTTTTGAAAAATGGCATCAAGCAGAACCTACGCCCCATTGTCAGATCATGCAAACGCTTCATTCCAGGTGCTTGTGTGTGTGACTCTGACTTCACTGGTGCGACTGCTCGGGGGACCTGACCAAACCCCAGAGCTGCTACTACATTGTGGGTGGCTCTTTCTGTGACCTTCGACAAGGACCCTGTCCTGACAAGCTGGTGGTTGTAGTTCTGGGTTTGCCAACACAGCAACCTGTCTTGTCATGTTGCTCCTAAACAGGTCAGCTCCTTACTGCTTCCTTTATAGTCGGTTCATTCATCTTGAGGCTTTAGATGAAACTACTAGCACAGTAAACACTTTCAGAGACCTGGGGAGGGGGGGGGGGGGGGTTGCAGGGGGAGGGGATGGAGTAAGGAGGTTGGAGAGGGGAGGGAATACTTGTTATTGTGCTGAATACAGTAAAACCTTGCAATGAAGACCCTGTGAACAAAGACTGCCTTCCTTTAAAGGTTTGTGTCTATGGAACTTTTTGGTTTTGTCTTTTTCTGTACTACATTTGCTTCCCATCAAAGGCTTTCTTCCAGCAATGTCCTGGAACGTTTTTAGCTTTTTTTCCAAAAAAAAAGATCCGCACCCCACCCCCCGACATGATCTTCCCCATGAAACAGATCATAAAGCAGACCTGCTCACCTTTGACTTTGGAGTAATAAACCACACTTCGAAGGGCTTCATTTCCCGATCTCACATTATATTCCACTTTAAACATTGCCAGCATACCACTTTTGAAACAGCCCCTGCTGTTGTCTCACTGAGTTATTGAGAATGCAGCTGCATCATTCAGTATGATAAGCGCTCATTGCAACTCCATGTGCTCACAGTGGCACTGCATTACTGTATCATTTTGCTGAACAAAATAGAGCAAAGGGGGATAACTTATAACTAATCTTGGAGGGCACACTGTCACTTAAATCCAAGATAGATCCAGAGGAGGTAACACTAAAAGATGTGAATGTGAAAGGAGCAGGGATGTTTTGAGATGCATCTTCAGAGATGACAACTTTTGTTTTTATCTTAGATTCCACTTTTTTCTTGCCAGGTTACATTTAGATCTCTCAGAGGGTGAACAGGTATGAATAAAAGACCACTCTCAATAGAGGCTCTCAAAAGGATTTCTGGAGATGGTTGTTGTGTGGTTCCCTGCATAGTTTTCCTTGAAGTTTGCAATATTGTAGCAAATATTGATAGGTGCCTTGTGATAATACTATTAAGTAGTGAATCATTGAAGCTAGAGATGTATCTTTAATAATGCTATTGTTTGGAGTTATTTGAAAGAAAACGTCAGTATCAGTGCACAGCATTCCCATGACTGTGAAAGTATTATGTTGTTCTCGTTTGTTGAAAGGTTTCAAGTAAATAAAGCTAGACTGATTTTTTTAATCAAAGAAGAAATGAGTAGAGTGCACTGAATCCTCATCAGAAACTACACCTGACTCTTTCTTAAATGATGAAGGACTGAGAAAAAATCAAAATAAGTAAACAGTGTACTTTGTTCCATTGAGATCCAGAGGTTGAATTTTGCATATATGTACAGTGAGAAAATGTTCATGTGCGCCAACCCAACCATGCCAAGCATTTGATGTCATCTCCATTGTAAATGTGAATTGTTGCTTACCATTGAACATTTAGTTTTGAAACCTTCATATCTGATTTTATTTATTCATTTATAGGTACAGGGCACACTTGCCTATGAATAAATTTGTTTTTTACGGTTGTTTTAGGCAAATGGATGGTGGAACACCCAGTATTCATTGCAGTGAACAGCAGCAAAGCATTTTGTGTTTCCATGTACATAGCATGTTCAGACTAACCTAACGTAGACTTCATCATCTGTGAGTTATGAGAAGCATCATTGTGAAGTGTAACCTCATTCGCAGTTTTCTTTAATCTTGGCCTCACTGGGATGCCTGTCAGGTTGGTGCCAGCACTGATGTACAGAAACAGAGCTACTGGGTGCCGGCCATCTACTTGGGCTACAGTTCAGTGATCTGTGACTTGTCAGTGACCTACAGCATAGACGTCAGTGTTAGCCTGAACGGCATAGACCATGGCTCCTCCCTCAGCTACCTGGTCCTGGACAGTCACTGTGAGCAGTGCTCTGATGAGACCTGTACATCAAGGGTAAGTGCACAAATGAGTTGTACCAAGGCTAATGGCAGCAGTCAGTTACCTGCATCAGCAACAGGGTTAAGAGTGCTGGATATTGAACTATGAACAAATACAGCGAAAGGGGAGAAACAAAGTATGGTGAGTGAAGAAGTGTAGCAAGAAAAGCATTGTGACAGATAAAATGATGTCAGATCCTGCCAGTGTCAGACATGCTCTCTTAAGAAAATCCTAGGTCACAGTCTTTTCTGTTGTCAACAGGACTTTCCCTGGGGTCATTGAGTCTTTCTTCACTGTCACTGGGCCTTTCCCAGAGTCGCCCAAAAGGCAGACAAGAAAAAGATACATCTGAAGGTGCGGGTGGGACCCAGAGAAGTACTGTCCTCACCTAACGAACAAATCAACCAGCTGGGAGCAATCCTGCACCACCCTTGGAAGCCTGTGCTGTGTTCACATAGGGTGCACACACACACACACACACAACACACACACACACACACACACACACACACACACACACACACAGGGCATTCCATTAACATGTGAAGGGATATAATAACTGCTCCCTAGCAAATGCCATTGTGTAAGGGACTCTGCAAGTGACATGACAGAACATGGGAGCATTCCCATGGGTTGTACCAGCCCATATTTCATGACTGCAGAGCCCACCAGCAAAAAATGCCAATGTCAAGCAACTGCCATGTGCATATTCCTGTAATTGAGAGAAGAAAAAAAGTCCTCTGGAGAGGGGATGGAAATGCACAAGTTTTATTCTAATATTTAAATGACACACAACTAATGAAGTTGTTAACAAACAAACAAAACAACAACAAACAAACAAAAGCACAACTGATTCACATGCATATAGAGATTGAATGGTTGCCTTTGAAACAGCAAAGGTGAAGTGTGTTGTTTTTGTTCATAACATAATATGTCAGTGAAGATGCTACCCCCAAACTTCACAGAAGTCTTGATTTTCCATCCAGAATGCTTGTACCCAGCATCCTGTAAACTGCAGGTTCCTAACTGGGAATGTCTGGGCAGAATATTTTGTAACATGCAAACTGATTCCATTTCATCATCATCATCAGTCCTCTCCGTGCCTGCTGGCGCATGAGGCTATGGCAAGAGATCTCCATCTGGCTCTGTCTGCGGCTGCTCTGGGGGCTGTGTTGAGAGTCAGTCCTTTGCCTTTCAGCGCTCTTTCTATTGTCCTGCGCCAGGTTTCCTTCGGTCGCCCCCGTTTTTTTTACTTGGGGGGTCCAGCGCAGGGCTGGTCTGGGGAGTGAGCTGGGTGGCATGCGACAGACATGCCCTAGCCATCTCCATCGACGCGCCTGGATGGTGTCCTGTATTGTGGAGACTCCTGTTCTAGTCCTCAGTTCTTCGTTTGAGATGATGTTCGGCCAGAAGATCCTGAGGACACGTCGCAGACATTTGTTCTGGAACACTTCCAGCTTTTCTCAATGGCGACGGTCGTCTTCCAGCACTCTGAGCCATACAGGAGGACGCTGAGGACATTGCTCTTGAAGAGTAGAATCTTCGTTTGGATGCTGAGGACGGTGGATCTCCAAATGGGCTAAGCACTGCGAAAGCTTGGTTGGCTTTGCTGATTTCTGGCGTTGATCTCCTGGTTGCAGTCGCCGTCTGTGGTCATCTTGCTGCCCAGTATACAAATTCCTGACATCATCAAGTGGTTTGCCGTTAGCGGTGATGGGGTTGTTGTTTGTGGCATTTTTCCTCATGACCTGCGTCTTCCTCTCGTTGACCTTCAGCCCAATGGTGCTGGCTATCTCGCTGAGGCTTTTCTGTCTTCTGTGGGCGTCCATGATGCTTGTGTGACAGCAGTCCCAGGTCATCTGCGTAGTCAATGTCCTCCAAGACTGAGATCAACGTCCACCGGATTCCATGTTGCTTTCCCTGGGTGACGTTTCGCATCAACCAGTCGATGGCCAAGGAGAAGAGGATTGGTGACAGTATGCAGCCTTGTTTCACTCCGGTGTCCACCTGATGGTTCCGTCAGCTGGTTGTTGTGGATGATGCGACACTCAAGCTCTCATACAGGGACTGGATGATGTTGACCATTTTCTGAGGAATGCTGTAGTGTTGTAGGATCTTCCAGAGAGAAGCGCGGTGCAAACTGTCAAAGGCTTTCTCGAAATCAATGAAAACCACGTAAAAGTGGGCTGTTCCATTCATGGGACTGCTCGGGATCTGGCGTAAGATGAAAATGTGATCAATGCATGATCTCCCTGCTCTAAAGCCTGCCTGCTTTTGACGAAGTAGGTCATCTACAGCTTTCTTTTATACGCTGGAGTAAGATGCGACTGAAGACTTTGCTGGTGATTGATAGTAGGGTGATGCCTCTCCAATTGTTGCATTCTCCTAGATCTCCTTTCTTTGGTAATTTGATGATGGTACCAGTTCTCCAGTCAGCTGGGGTTGTCTCCTGGTTCCATATGTCCTGCAGGATGCGTTGGAGGATAAGAGGTGTGTCCTGTTCTTCTGCCTTCGCATCTTGGGGCATACACCATCTTCTCCTGGAGCTTTGCCATTCTTCAGCTTGTGGATGGCTTCCTTGACCTCATCTACTGTGATGTCTCCCATGTTGACGTCCAGGTCCTCCTCTGCCATAGGAATGTCAGCTGGTGTTGGTGGATCAGGGCGGTTTAGGATCCTCTGGAAGTGCTCTCTCCACCTCTCGAGCTTGGCACATTCTTCTGTGATAGGTGTTCCGTCCTCTGCCTCAACTGGTATGTCTTGGTTCTGTCCTCTGTCTCCCCGCAGCCTCTTGGTGGTTCATATACACTGTCTTCATATCCTTCATCTCTGCTGCTGCCTCAGCTTCTTCAGCAAGCCTCTCGCATAGAGACATTTATCTTTCCTTGCAGACAACTTCACTTCTTTGTCTTTCTCTCTGTGCTGGGTTGCTATTCTTTCCTTTAGCCTGGGTGACTTGGCATCTAGCAGTTTCTTCTTGATCTGTTTTCTCCTCAATGGTTTTCCATGTGTTGGCAGTTATCCACTCAGATTTCAACTTTTCCTATAACCTATTGTCTCTTTTGCTGTTTCGTTATAGCCTTGTTGAAACTGTCTATGGTCAGTGCTGTTTCATCTTGGAGGACGCTGAAGCGATTCTTCAGGTGACGCAGAATTCTTTCTTTGTTGTTATATCTTTAGCTTGGCAACATCAAAGCGCAGGTTCCGACTGTCCCCAACTTTTGCCTTCCTCAGTTTGAGGGTCAGTTTCGCTACAGTAGTTCATGGTCACTACCAACATCTGCGTTGTCGCATCACACATACATCTTGTAGGAGCGCCTCCATTTTTCGTTGATAATGATGTGGTCAATTTGGTTCTTTGCTCTTTCGTCAGGGGATGTCCATGTTAGCTTGTGGATGGTTTTGTGAGCGAAAAGAGTACCGCCAATGACCAAATCATTTTCTTCACTGAGGTCGATGATCGTTCGCCGTTGTCGGTCATGTCTCCTATTCCATGTTTCCCATGACTCTTTCCCTGTTCTCATTGTTGCTACCAACTCTTGCGTTGAAGTCCCCTATCAGGAGGAGAACATCGGTCTTGGTATGTCATCCAATGTTGCTTGGAGCGCACTGTAGAACTGATCCTTGTCCTCTTCGTCAGTGTTGTCTATTGGTGCATAGGCCACTATAACTGATAACTTGGCACACTTGGAGTTCATTCTTACATACACAGGTGTTCATTGATTGTGTTTCCATTTCAGTACGGCATTGGCATGTTTCTTGGCAATAATGAGGGCAACTCCTTCCTGATGGATGTCATCTTGCCTTCCTGACCAGTGATGGTTTTCCCAGTACTCAGTCTCTGTTTCCTGTTTTTGTCCATCTTGCCTTGTGACCCCTAGTAGGCTCAGGTTGTAGTTTCTTCATCTCATTTACAGTTTGTGCTAATCTTCCAGCTTGGTACAAGTCCCGCACGTTCCAAAATCCAACTCGCATGTGACGTTTTGGCGTTAGGAGATCCGCTATCGGGCTGGAGACGTCCTTCGGCTTTGGTCCCCCTCTTCATAAGTCCAATTGCTTGGTCTGCTTCACTCCCTCTGCCAGATGGAGTAGTTTCTCTTGCTGTCGTTTCCGTAGCGGTAATGTTTTTACGGGTGAGGTTGCTAGCCGCACGCCCAACTCTCCTCCTTTACCGGGCTTGAGACCGGCAAGTGGCTCCGAAGAACCACCAGGCGGGCTCTGATTCCATTTGGGTGTAAGTAATAGTGTTGCATGTGTGTTGATCACTGTGCTAAGATAGTTACATGGGATCTTGCAGTGGTTATCAAGCCCAGCTATCATGTTATCATTTTGTTAATTTTTATTATGCTATAAAACTATGGTAATGTCATGTTTTCTATTGGTACAGGATCAGAAATGTGAAATCAACGGACGGTGCTACATGTGTCAGACTGATTTGGTGATGACCCTCGCTACTACTGCTCTCCCAGCAACTCCACTTCTGAATGGACCCAGACTGAAGGTCAGACACAAAAGGGCTTTAGCCAGCTCTGTGTGTGTGTGTGTGTGTGTGTGTGTGTGTGGTGTGTGTGTGTGGTGTGTGTGTGTGTGTGTTTGTATGCATGTGCATGAGTATGCTTGTGTGTGAGTGTGTGCATGGACCTGTGGGTGTTTGGGCTGTCAGCTGTCCACTTTCTCATGAAATTCTACTTTTTTTGTTACAAATTTTTGTGGGAGAAAAAGTTTAGACTTTTCACCAATTACAAAAGAACAGTTATGGATCTGGATCAAATGAAAAGAAGTGGAAGAACACGTTAAGAATATTGAAATTATGTAGATTACAATGGCAGTATAGGAATTCAAGATTGTACAATAAGGAAAAAATTAGTATACAATAGATCATTTGTTAGATAACCCACTCTTCTGCCTCCGCTTGCCCTATACCATCTGCCTTTCAGATATTAATTCATTTGCCAATCTTCTTGGTGCCTGTGTTGGCATCAAACTTGTTTCATCAGTTCTTTTTTTCTCAAGACTTCAGTATCCAACTTTTATTTAGCAGGAAATGGACTTGATATCTATTATGGATTCACATTGTAGTTCTTGGAATTGTATTCTGTTAAAAGTTGGCTTTTTTGTTCCTTTTATTTGTTATTTGTATGTGTGTGTTTTGATTGTCCTTCAGTCTTGAGACAGGATAGAAAATCAGATGATGTGGGATATTGTGACCTCTGTGGACTGCAGGTGCTGGAACTCCACAGGGGAAGTCTTTGGTGATTTCTTTGGAGGGAACTTTGAGAAAGTGGTGTGAGAGAAAACACACCACTGAAACTGCATGAATGATGGGGTAAATAAAATAAAACAAAATTACCACCTATCTAAGTACATACATTAACTAGCTGACATTGTTCCAAACAACTCTTGGTGATTTTTGCAGGTGTCATGGCGCTGCAAAGCCGCTTTGAGTTCCAGTCAGTGAGTGAGAGTCAGGTGGTGACCAACCTGGGTGATCAGGTCAGCCTGACAGTGTCGGAGGGTGTGCAGCTGGTGAAAGGCAATGGAGGAGCCAAGTTTGTGCAGCTGGACGGACAGAGCCAGACCATGGTCCTGGACACGCAGACTAGCGCCTACAGCTTCCTGTCCAACCCAGGAGGCTGCCGCTTGGGCTTCACCCTCACCTTCACCACCAAGGTGCAGGCACTGTGCCAGAACATGTACATCCTGACGTCAGGCGGAGATCTGGAAGACCACAGTGGTCTGGCTGTGTACTACCACCGTGGCTGGACCTACATCACTGTCAGCACTGTGGAACACCTCTGGACCGTGCAGATGGAGGCACCACAGGTTGATCAGTACGGTGACTATGAAATCAGCTGGGGTCAGGATGTCGGTCTGCAAGTCCGCATCGGGGAGACCACTGTCCAGACCAGAAAGTACTCTCTTCGCACCACTCTTGCCACCAGAACAGCCAACATGTACATTGGAGGCCCTGTTCCAGGTTCAAAAGGCTGCTATGCACAGATGATCTTCGGGGCCCTTCAGACGTTCACTGCTCCCAAAGCTGTTCTGGAGATCATTGGTATCATCACAGGTGAATATGATTTATCATTGTAATAGTAACTAAGCTGATAAACAAAGAGAGAGAGAGAGTTTTCTCCTGCACAGTCTTATGTAAATTACAGTAATTTATGCAGTTTTTAATTTGTCTGATGAGAGTGATTGCATCAGGATTGTTTGTTTTATCAGTGATTGACTTTCCATGAAATGAGTAGCCAGGGGAAACAAACTCCTCACTTCCCTGTCTCTTTGCTGAAACAGTCCTGCCCAGTCTGCCTGAAGAACCGACAGTGACAGCTCAGGTGAACGTCACCACCAGTGAACCATACTTTACATGTCGCTGGGAAAAAACTGCTGCGGGCTGATGTCATCTACACTGTGTCATGGGCCATAGATGGTGTCACTGTCCAAGGCCCTTCTGAGGTCGGACTTGTGGATGAAGACATACTGCCCTTTGATCGCCTACAAACTGCAACGTACAAATCTGAGGTGAGTGTGTGGCTGACGTATTTCTTGGATCTGTAGCTCCGTTGCATCAGAAACTGGTCACATGCATTTCATTTGGAAAAAAGCCTTTAATGATTAGTTCAAATGATTTAAAGTAATTAAAACATAAAAGTTTGTTACATAAAGCTAAGAAATGAGACAATATAATGAATCTAAATCTTTATCTATGTATGTGTATGTCTGTCTGCCTATTTATATGGTATGTGCATTTACTGAAAATAGATACATAACTATTCCTAATGAATATAAACAAAATGGGCAAACTTAATTCATTTCATTCACAACTCACATATTTGTCGCATCACAAACCATCATATTTTACTGTTTGGATGGATCAACTCACACCCACCCTCTTTACATAACTTTCAGCACACACAAAAGTAAACAAATGGATGAAATTGAATGATTTCATGTAAAGGAAGAGAGGGAAGAACAAATGCAGAACAAGAGGAGGAATGGAAAGAATGAACAAAAAAAAACTGTTGGCTGTTTCAGGTGTCATGCTCTGTGGTGGCTTGCTACGTCTATGACTGCAATTCGCTAAAGGGACCAACATTCACAACAACGCTGGTCCTCACTATTCAGGTGGGTACAGCTTTCTTCAGATTCTTTCTGCGTCCACATCCCACTGGCCACCAATATGACTTTTTTACAAGATCTTTTTGTTTTCTTTAACTGCTGCTGTTTCAATATGCTTTTTCTTTTATTTGTACCACTCTATCCAGCTACATAGCTGTTTGGATCTTGGTCACCTGCACTTGTGTATTGGTGGCAGGTAAGTCACTTGAGCTGATGACAGCTTTAGCAGGACAGATAAAGGCGATTGCTGTGACATGAATGCAATCTTTCAACATTTTTTCTTTATGGGACGTTTATAAATGCTGCATTTTGTTTGTTAGTTTGTTTTTATGCTATGATGAGAGTGACTGGATGTGTACCATGGTATGTGTGAAATTTTTAAACTTTTTTTTTCGTGTGTAGTTTTAGAAGCTGCTTTTGTTGTTTGTTAGTGGTCATGCTACAAAGAGGGTGACTGCAGTCGTCACTGATTAATTGAGGAGTAAAATCAACACTAATATGACACACACATGGAAATAGATACCCATGCAAATGCACACACATACATTCACACACACACACACAACACACACACACACACACCACACACACACACACATATGCACATATACTCTCTCTTCTCTCTCTCTCTCTCTCTCTCTCTCTCTCCTCTCGCTCTTTCATCTCTTCCTCCTCCCCTCTTTCTCTCTGTCTCATCCTTTGGGTCCCGTTGCAAGTGCCAAAATCATACATCATGGCATAGCTTTAAACAATGCTGTTAGAGATTCCAAAGTGAATGTGAATCAGAGTTCCAATCGTAATATTTTTTCAGCTTGTGGGGACCCAAGTGACGCTGATAGAAGGAGAAGGAAGCAACTCGGAATTGCTGGTGGTTACAACAGTCCCTCCCTACCTCCTGTGTCCTGTGGGTGAAAGGGATCTAAGTGCTAGCGTCATGGCCACAGCATTCTTTGGGGAGTTCACTGGGCTGCAGGTCTGTCCCAAGGGCAACGCCCTGATCCAGGTAACGTTTCTTCACTTTTTGCCTCCGGTGGAAATAATGGTACAGTTTGGCCAGTTTGTTTCCGTTTTGTGTGCTTGCGTTTTTCTTTCTGTTTTTGTTGTTGTTGTTGTTGTTGTTTTTTTATTTATGTGACTGCCATTATCTCTTCTCCCCTCTCCTTCCTACCCCATCCCTCCATTCCCTCTCTCTCTCTCTCTCTCTCTCTATATATTTAATATATATCTCTTCTCTCTCTCTCTCTCTCTCTCTCTCTCTCATCTCATCTTCTCTCTCTCTCTTCCTTTTTCGTTATTTTTTTCATAATCGATTCATTTATTTGATTGTTGAGTCATCCATGTTTATGCATTTTTTCAAGACAAGTACGACTGTGTGTGTGTGTCTCTCACTCTCTTTCTTTCTTTCTCTCTTTTGCTTGCTCTGTGTCTCTCCCTGTCTTTATGTATGTATACATACATTGAGAGAGAGTGTTTGTGGAGTTGAAAGTATTTAATCATTTTGGGGGTCCATTTTGTGGTTGTTGGGTTTTTTTTGCTGGAAAACCCGCTCTGTCCACCTAGCAGTGAATGGATACCTGATTCAGTTCAGGGAAAGTCAAAGGTAGCGGAAGTAGAGGGATGGATCCACTTTCCATCATCCCTGTCCTTGACAAAATAAGCCTTTGACAGTTCACTGTCCCTTCAGCTAATAGGCTATGGGAACTTTGACCTTAACACATATCTGTCTATCTGTCTATCCATATATATCTGTGTGTGTGTGTGTGTGTTCGACTTTGTTATGAACTGTAACCACATTAGAGGTTTCTGCCACAAAACCTGTTCAATCTTTTTTTTTCCCACTACAGGCAGTTGTGCAGACTGGTGATGATGGTGATGAGTGTGGGTCAGGAATAACCATGACGTCATGGAACACCCCAGTGCCGATTTACCTGCGAGCAGTGGTAGACAATACACGAGATGGAGATTCAACAGGAATGGTAAACGTCACAGCCAACATTATCTGTGGGCAAATAATAACCACAGTGGAACTGGGATATGCGTTGTAAGTACACATTATTCTTTGTCTGATGATTATAGGCTTAATTAAACTGTATGGTATGATAAACTGAGATACAGAGTCTCATATATAAGCAAGAGTGGTATTGTGTATATAAGTACACATTATTCTTTGTCTGATGATTATAGGCTTAATTGAACTGTATGCTATGATAAACTGAGATACAGAGTCTCATACATAAGCAAGAGTAGTATTGTGTATACAGACTAACGATGTCTTCATGATGAAATTGAAACAAGGACAGTTATGCTCTATAAGTTTCTCATACTTACTTTGCAAAACTAATGCTGTTAACAGACTGGGTTTGAATCTATCCTTGACAACTTTGGTGCTAAGAAAGTTCATTTGGTCTTTACGTGCTCCCTAGGACTCGCCTTCTTG
Organism: Conus ventricosus; assembly: GCA_018398815.1. Lineage (NCBI taxonomy): Eukaryota > Metazoa > Mollusca > Gastropoda > Neogastropoda > Conidae > Conus > Conus ventricosus. Next base: position 62,156,748 of record CM031617.1, on the reverse strand, counting down.
GAGATATGACATGCATGCCCAAGCCATGCAGGTGAAACTGAAATGAAGGGAGTTGTGCTCTTTGTTTCCCCATGGCTTGTGTGTGTGTGTGTGTGTGTATGTGTTCTCATGCTTTCTGAATCCATAGATAACAATTGCTCATGAACTTTTGGACACTTAATATATACTTACGATGCCTGTGGAAAATCATCCAATGTTTTAATGTTTTGATTTTGTTTCAAGGCTATGACATGTAAACAGGTGGGGTTTTTTTCCCAAATCATCACATCTAAATGATGATTCACCATCATTTTTGTTTTGTTTTATTTTACTTTCTGTAGGAGGTTAGGGCTGTAAATGGCAGTCTTGGACTGATATGATTACATATACTGCAGTTCAAAGATGACCCTACTGTGTACAGGTACAAGTGGTGGACAAAGACAAATCCAAACAGTGTGTGGCAATCAACGATCCCCACATGTCAACATTTGATGGCAGGTATGTTTTTAGTTTTCTTTCTGATCTTCTGTCTGTCTGTGATCCATTGGATGTCAGCGTTTAGGTCTAATATCAACACCTACCTCAGGTAACGGTTGATGGAGAAGTATGAACTGCCCATCACTGCACTGATTTGTGTGTGTGTGGTGTGTGTGTGTGTGTGTGTGTGTGTGTTTGCCATTTGAAGGATTGAACTCTCATTCATATGAATCTAAGTTTTGTGCCAAGCTACCCGAGCTAACCAGATATTTTTCCTGTAAATCATTAAGTCTTCTACGGGCACAGTCACAATGTGTGTCATAAAAGCAGCAACAGTCATTTCATTAGTGTAGTTGATGTACTCTGAGACAGTCGCTCAAATCCATTTTGCGCTCAATTTGAGGAGATAAGTGATTGTTTGTTCTTCATTTTCATTGTTTCATTGTGTTGCCTGAAGAAGACAAAGAGATCACAAACGTGTCATGTTTTGTCGTATGATCTGTTTGTCTCTTTCGTTTGGTGGAACAGTTTAAGTTGGTTTCAGTTTCTGCCTGCACTCATCTCACTTTGAAACTGATTTTCACTATTATAACTCAGATCACAATCAGAACTGTCTGAGAAATATTGCTTTGAAGATAATATTTGTCCTTTTTGTTATGCATTTAACCCCCCCCTTTACTTTAGATCTTGAGTATTCACAAACTTTCCCAAACTGTTCACAACACAAGAATGATGTCAAATCCACTGTTGAACCTTTAGTTCAAGAGTAGCATGGCAGACACATATTACTGTTATTTATCGTCAAATTTGGAGGTAAATCCGGCCTGTTCATTTGGGATTAAGCATCAACAAAGCTAATTTTGCTCAAAATCAAAGTTGCCAATTAGGGCTGCAGGATTGTGAGCTAGGAGGTCATGACTTTGATCTCATTAGGAGCATTTATTTAGGGGATGTTTGGCCCTAACTGGGCCCAACAACTTTTAGTGCTCCAAGGGCTCAAATGGAAAGACTAGAACCACACAGTTGGGGTTCGTCCATTTCGATGGGTGCATCTTGTTGAGTCTTGCTTACATTTCCTTGCCAGTGCTGCAGACATGGGTATATCTTAAACCTAACTGGGATGTATTATGGAAGGATATATCAAATATGTCTCTGTCACAAAGTAACAGACTCTACAATGTCATGTACATCCTCTTCATTCATCATGGTTACTTTTTAAGAAAAGTCCCTAGTTCTGTGGCCCTTTATGCCCAAGCATGTGGGGACCTCAGTTCCAACCTTCTGTCCACACCCACGCCTGTGGTGAGTTTATGTCAAGGTCATTGGTATCGGCTAATTCATGGGGACTGTCGTTGGGTGGACATGGTGGCACCACCTGAAAGGAAAGCTCACTCATGCTGTCTCCATTTCTAACCAGTTATCATCACCAGTAGGGGGCCTAGAAGGCAGAGTCCTTCGTATGTTGGGTCAGGCCAGCCACCACTGAGCAGTGCTGAAGTCGCCCAGCAGCAGTTTAGTGTCTGCTCTTGTGGGCTGTAGCATAACGAATTAATATGGATTGCTGCCTATGGGCTATGGTGCTGAAGGTGAGACAGACAAACATGAATGGTTGTGTAGGAGACAGCCAGAAGAGACTCTGTGAGAAAAATGCCACTAGGGAGAGGTGAAGAGAAGGGGAGGGGGGGGGGGGGGGGGGGGGGGGCGTGTGAATAAGATGATTAGACAGCAAAGAAAAAAAAATGCTACATTTTATTGCCAACCTCTTTTTAGGCCATCTTGCTTGCTCAGACTAGTCGTGGATGGCTCATAGCTCTGTAACATGTAGGTAGAGGTCACAGATATCCACAATTGCTTTATGATTTTGGAAAGTAAGGGTGGGAGGGTATGTCTTTATGTGTGACAGGCAGGGGCAATGCGCAAGGAGAAGAGGGTTACATGTATACCTTTAAATACAGTAATTTTTGTTGTTGTTTAAATGTACATACTGGTTCATATCATTCTGGTTCTTCAAATAATAGTTTTGCCCCTAAACAATTTTCACTAGTTCATCATAGATTATTTTTTGTTCACTAATATGCATGCTGGTTTTTTTCCATGTACAGAGCCTATGACAACTACTATGAAGGAGAATTTGTGCTGTATAGACACACCACACTAGGCTATACAGTGAGTCACTTATAGATTTATTTATTAACTTCATTGTAGCTAAAGTGTTTTCCTCGTAACTATGCCTCACATTTCTTCTCTTTGTCTCATCTCACTCTGCCTCAGTGCCTTTGTCCCCATCTATCCATTTGTTCTCTTTGCCCATTTATGTCTGTCTAAGCATGTGTGTGTGTGTATGTGTGTGCAAGCGTGCATGCGTGTGTGCGTGTGTGTGTGTGTGTGTTGGTGTGTGTGTGTATGTGTCCGCACGTGTGTGTGTATGCGTGCATGTAAGACAGGTTTTTCTGTATTTCTTCAATTTTCTGTTGTTGATTTGTCCATATGTGTGGTTGCATATGTGCATATGCCCTATGCATGATTACATGCAAACAAACGTACATGACAACAAGATCATGTGAGTAAAATCACTTTCTGTAATAAACTTTAGTTACCTGAAGATTATTGTTGTTTATTTATATGAGGCGTTTGTCAAAACTGGAGTTATACCCAACACAATGGATACTGTACCCACAGTTTGAACAAGTGAGGACTGTTGTGTGAAAGAGAATACACAAACAGAAACTTGACATTGTGTCAACCATGATCAAAGCACAAGACAGCAAAATCCAAGGACATTTCTTGCTTTGTAAGAAGTCCACCATTCATTCAGTGTTACCTGCAGGTAAATGGCAGCTGTACCTGGAAAAATTATATTTACTTCTTGTTTTTCCATGGCTGGAACAGCAAGTTTCTTATTTGATGGGGGAGTGGGATGCATGAATGCCATTTCAACAGTCTTTTTTTTTTTCAAAATAGCAGAAAGCAAACAATACCAAAAACACCATGAATTTTTGTTTGACTTCTAAAATGCTGAACATTAGAGGTTGCAGTTTAGTATTATCATGTTTGAGAGAAAACAACTCTAATCTTTTTGTGAAGAAGTTAAAATGCGATTGCTTCACCTGAATACATATAGACTGACCCATGTGAAACAAAACGCGTACATGGGCACCCAATCCAGCTAACCCAACCCGTCACAAGGTGGATGCAGTCACTCAGTGGCGAGCATGCTTGTTAGCCACGGCCAAGGGGTTAGGACTAGTTGACACAAAATAGTATGGGTAAGTGCTGGAAAGATGTAACATTGAAGTGTGAAATAGAGTAAATGTCATGTATTTCATACAGATGAGATGACCGTGAACATTTAGAACAGGTCAGTGCTAAAATGCGCATGTGATGAGACAAAGACAGCCTTGCTTTGAGCTGTGGCTTGCCGTGTGTGCCTGCCCTCTATAGAAGAATGTATGTTGTATATTGCACATGTATGAGAGGACAGCAAACATTTGGAATGGGTCTGTGCTAAAATGCACATGTGACAAGAGGAAGATGGCCTTGCTTTGTTGTTGTTGTTGTTGTTGTTCCCTGGCTAAAAGACTCCAGGGATCATCCAAACAGCCAAAGTATTTGAACACTACGGTACAAATGCATCAGCTAGGGATGAGAACATTAAAATTGTGTGACCGTTCTTGATAACCCTGCCACGTAGGCAGCCACACTCTGACTTCAGGGGATTTTGGAGACTGATCATGTTATGCTAGGAGCTTCTCACGACTGAAGACAATCCCCGCACAATTATGCAGAGCATAACAACATTTTGATGTAGCCTTGGTGTTCTAGCTTATGTCAGTTGGTCTGACACAGCCTTAAGCCAAGGCGGGGCCTTGCATTGAACTGTGGCTAGCAGTATGTGCGCTCCCCCTACAGACGGCTTTGCCTGCACTCCACTCACCCCAGCCTCACCCAACCCACCTTCTCCAGTGCCTGCCCTTTCATTGCATGTGGTCAGCATACCTATTGTTTAACCTTTACCAGCCGAGTCGTCCAAAAGTTGACGACAGGATTTCTCTCCCTTGAGGCGAGTCGTCCAAGTCCAGATGACGGACAGACAGCAGTACATTCTGCCGTGTCGTCCACAATCAGACGATGGGAACATAAAAAATTCCTACACTTTCCATGAAATGGTCCAAGGGAAATAAGCTCTGTAACTAGTCTTGGGGATGTTGGAATGAGTTGTCAACCATACTTTCAGTGGCCTATTGTGAACTTGGCTGACCCCAGGAGCTTTGAAACAAAGAAACTGGCGGCACCGCCACACGGCGCGCGGCACGTATTTCCTGTGCCAGAAAAAATGTCGGTCAGGCAAAGGGGGGGTAGCAATTTCTCGCGCAATGAAGCGCTTGAAATCGTATTACAAAGTGGATCTGGTGATGATTGGAGTTGAGTGTTTGTTCTTTCCTGTGACACCTAACACAAGACCGTCAGTTGTTGTAGAGCTACCGTAAAAATAAATTAAAAAGTGGCCAAATCTGTGGGTCGGCAGGGAATGAGCGCTGTGCGCGAGCGTGCGGCAGCAGGGAATCGTGCCGTCGTGCCGCTCTCGGCTGGATAGTATTAAATGTAAAGAACCTGTTTTTATTGGCACTGAGTGAGTAAGATCATTGAATTCAAGACAGCACAGTGCTGGTAAACACTTCTTGACAGCCTCTCCACTACATTTGGGATGGGCTACTCTGGTAAAACTACGACATTTGTACCACCCGAGTCATACAGCTAAGTTGCTTCTGGTCTTCTTGAAGTATTAGTATTTGTTGTCTTAACCTTGTTCCCGTGTCTGTACTGGGTTTCTTTTTTACACACATAAAATGTTTGAATCATCAAAAAAAAAAAAAAAAAAAAAAAATCAGCAAATGTAAGTCTGCGAGCATACTTCTCTATGCTACATTTTGAATTTGAATTCAAGTTGGAGGAGTAATGCAATTTGGGGATGACCACTCTCTCTATGACATGACCATTGGATTTCCAGGTACACCTTTTCCAGCGGAAATGCAACAATGTGGCATCCTGTAACTGTGGTACAGCAGTCAAGGTGGAGGACGATGTGATTCTAATTGATCGCTGTGGGCCTGAGGCAGGCAAAGGAGCCAACCATCCAATGAACATTCAGATCTTCCAGAATGGCGACATCAATCCAGGCCTCAGAATTCATCAGTATCATGGTGGAACTAAATATAATGTAAGTATCTTTCTAAGAAAAAAATATTAAGTGATAATGTACATGTGGGTTTAGAGTACAGATTCCATTCACAACATTCCAGGTATCCATGGAATTATTTGATGTATGCATTTCATTGAAAACACATTTTACCCATTGAATATGAAGTTGATATGAAGGTGTCCATTGGCTTTCTATTTGACAAAAGGAATCAAACTGCATTTGGGATGGGGTTAGCATTTCAGAAAGGCCCACAAATACCAGTTGAACAAAAAACCCAAATGAAGAGAATGTCATTTGACAAACTATAGGAAAATTGAAATAAAAGGGAATGACATTGAAATCAGAAACTTGTCAAAAATACAACACAGGAGAGGGGAGAATACTGAAACAAAATCCTCCCCCTGGGACCCCTCTCCTCCCACTTCTTTCCCCCTTCCTGTTCCCCATCCATTCTCTTGCCTTCTACGTCACCCTCACCCCATACACCGACTTAAAAAAAGACAGAAAAATAAGTAACTGTAAACAACAAAAAACCATTGCAGACAGGACAATTGGAGAAAGATGCCCCCAAATCAGCAAGAGATTAGGTGAAACATCTGCCAGTCCTATACTACCGTGGTGTTGTGGTTCATTGGTACAGATCATTCTGCCAACGGGAACAACGGTGACTATCAAGAATGAGCAGATTGCAGGCTTCACTCAGTTCATCAACGTGTGGATCACAGCATCAGCTGCAGACTTTGGGCACACTGAAGGTGAGCTGTTGGTGATGTACACCTCTGACTGGCTAGCTTATCTCTTGAAACAATTCTTTTGAACATTTTTCTCTAAAATGTTTTGTATATCTGGTCAATATTTTATGTGTGTGTGTGTGGTGTGTGGTCATTTATCATGAGAGGATGTATTCAAGTTGCTTAAGTTTGTACTCTTGTGTAATGTGTGCAAACACACACACACACACACACACACACACACACACACACACTGTTTTCACATTTGTTGGTTATGTAAACATCATTCTTTCATTGATTTCAGGATTGTGTGGTTCCTATGATGATAATGCAAACAACGATCTGATTGGTGGAACGCTTAGCTGGAGGTGGGGATATTTTTTTATAAAGATTTCTTGTTGTTTTTTTTGGTTTTGTTTTGTTTTTGTTTTTGCTTTGTGGCTCTCAAACTCACAGTACACCACACACACACACACACACACAACACACACACACACACACACACACACACACACACTACACAACACACACACACACACACAAGCATGAATGGATGCAACCTGAATGGATGCAAACCACTTGCATGCAAATTACATATCTGTGTGCAAGTGCTGTACAATCAAAGTGTTGTGGAACAGGCTAATTCAGGCTTTGCTCATTCTATCTGTCTGTCTGTCTCTTGCTCTGAATTCATCACTGTGTATCTGGTGATTATTATGACTGTGCTCTTTATAGTCAGTACCTTCCGTATGACTCAAAGGGTTGTGATGAGAAACTGTCTTCTCTCTCTCTGTTTCTCTCCTCTCTCTCTCTCTCTCTCTCTCTCTCTCTCTCTCTCTCTCTCTCCCCTCTCTCTTCTGCTCTGAATCTTGCAATTGTACATTTGATGAATGTTACAACAGTGTGCTTTATCATCATTATCTTCCCTTGATTTTAATGCTTGAGAAGGGAAGACTCTTCCTCTTCTTCTCTCTTTCGCTGTCAGTCTGGTCTGTCAGTCTTCCTTCTTCTGAATCCATGCGTTTGTCTTATACCAGAATTGCTCTTTACAATGAATATCTTCTGTATGATTTCAACATTGGTAATGAAAGATATTTAACCCATGGTAATTTACTGTAGGCAGTAACTGTTGTCACAGTGATGCATATGACCAATGATCCTTCTGTGTATGATTGTGATGTAGTCTGACCAGTGACATGTTGTTGACTCTTGCTGTGTGTGTGTTTGGTCAGGGTGTTGGAGGAGTTGACACTGTACAAAGGGTTCTGCCCTGAGACAGAGGTCGATGCCATTGCTGATGCCCAGTACTGCCTCTGCAGTGGAGACACATCATGCAGTTCTTCTGCATACATCATTGACTGCTCCATCCCTGATTCCAACGTGGATGGTGCCGAGACCAAAAGATGTTTGTATCATTGTGTTTGTTCTCTTCATTTGCATAGATTTAAACTGTGATTTCTGTGCGTTATACTGAAATGGCATAGCATTATTACACAACACACACACACACACACACACACACACACACACACACACACACACCACACTGAGAAGCTAACTTGAAACTCTTATGGATGGAAATGGGGCAAGTGGGGAGGGAGGTCTGCAAAAGCCTTAATTATTTTAAAAATAGTATTTGCATTTGAAAAACACAGTTCTTGTGGAAAAATTACTGCTCATTGTGCATTCATCTTCCAGCCAATTCTCATTGTAGATAAGATGCCCAGCATTTTTTAGACTTCTTGCGCAAGAGCTTTTTTTTGTTTTGTTTTGCTGCAATATATAATTTAGTATATACAGAAGAACCAGTCCAAAGCATTAAGTTTCAAGTTCAGAATGTGGTTTGGGTTTCAGATGCAGACGTTACTGATTTCTACAAAACAAGAGCTGTGGTTCCAGCACAATGCTATGACCCAGTCATTGTCATCGTCCGATTTGAGTTTGACATCAACTATGTTTCCCCGGTGGGTTTCAGTCCATATTATCAATGGAAAGTTTAGTGAGTGATAAGCAGTCAAAGATGTACTTTATGTGCCAGGAAATGAAAGATTTTCTTTTTTAGTATGTCTGGCACTTGTCATTGTTTTTGTTGTTGTTTTTTGTGGACCTTAATGCAATTCTGTCAAAAAGAGTGAGAAAAATAGACATGTTCTGCTATGTATAATTTTGTGATGGATGTTGGAAATACAGACTGGTCCTTAATTTGAATTTGCATAAGAGAATTACTGTACATGGAAGCTGGATGGTTAACTTGGGCCAGCAGAGTTCAACCATTTTCATAGATTCTTATGCAGGAAGAAGATTCTATAAAATAAAAGCTCAGTTGGTAGAGTGCTTGACTCACAGTCCTGGTGATCCTGGATTGTGGGTTTGAATCTCTGCTGGGCCATTGGGTTTTTCCCTCGGAGTTAACATAGGTTCTGACTCCATTTCCTGAGAGATAGCATGCACCCTTTGTGAGAAATCAAAAGCCGAGTGACTGTTTTTGACTTGACTGACATGGGAAACAACTAAACATAGGCTCAGCAGGTAGCATCTTCAGTCGGCTCTAATCTTGTCGGCAGTTCCTTGTGTAAGCTAGAGTGTGGATTGTAAACCACTTAGAGCTTGATCTCCAACTGAGGATAGATGCCATATAAGTACTCTTAATAATAAATCATAGTAAGAGCATTACAAATAAGTATTCATGCAGACATACAAATGCAAACATGAGCACTACTTGCGTACAAATACACAGTCTATGACTGTATGAGAGGGAGATTTAGGAACATACATGCATGTATCGGTGTGCATCTATGAGTGCACACCTGTTTGTGTGTGATTACCATTATGCAGCTGACTATCACTGTGTTTGTCTGTGAGTGCACAGTTGTTTGTGTGTGATTACCATTATGCTGCTGACGTGTGTGTGTGTGTGTGTCTGTGAGTGCACACTTGCTTGTGTGTGATTATCATATGCAGCTATGTGTCTGTGAGTGCACAGTTGTTTGTGTGTGATTACCATTATGCTGCTGAAATGTGTGTCTGTTCACTGTGTGTGCATGTCTGTGAGTGCACACTTGCTTGTGTGTGATTACCATTGTGCAGCTGACTGTGTCACTGTGTGTGTCTGTGAGTGCACACTTGTTTGTGTGTGATTACCATGATGCAGCTGACTGTCACTGTGTGTGTCTGTGAGCACACTTGTTTGTGTGTGATTACCATGATGCAGCTGACTGTCACTGTGTGTGTCTGTGAGCACACTTGTTTGTGTGGATTACCATGATGCAGCTGACTGTCACTGTGTGTGTCTGTGAGCACACTTGTTTGTGTGTGATTACCATGATGCAGCTGACTGTCACTGTGTGTGTCTGTGAGCACACTTGTTTGTGTGTGATTACCATGATGCAGCTGACTGTCACTGTGTGGTCTGTGAGCACACTTGTTTGTGTGTGATTACCATGATGCAGCTGACTGTCACTGTGTGTGTCTGTGAGCACACTTGTTTGTGTGTGATTACCATGATGCAGCTGACTGTCACTGTGTGTGTCTGTGAGCACACTTGTTTGTGTGTGATTACCATGATGCAGCTGACTGTCACTGTGTGTGTCTGTGAGCACACTTGTTTGTGTGTGATTACCATGATGCAGCTGACTGTCACTGTGTGTGTCTGTGAGCACATTTGCTTTGTGTGATCACGAACATGCCGCTGACTGTCACTGTGTGTGTCTGTGAGCACATTTGCTTGTGTGTGAT